>CM028673.1:55461161-55785088 GCA_016760335.1 Gastrodia elata
GACATTTAGAAATGCTTTCAGAAATTCAAATAATAATTTTGAAAATAATTATTTTGCTCATCATAATCTCATCTAATAAATATGATGATAAACTACCAATGAACTCTTAAAGATAAAAATAATAATATTTAGAGATGCATTCTGAAAATCAAATAATAATTTTAAAAATTATTATTTTGCTTATCATACTCTCATCTTGTGAATATGATGATAAGCTACCAATTGATCTTTAGAGATAAAAATAATGGCATTTAGAGATGCATTCTAAAAATTAAACAGTAATTTTAAAAATTGTTGGTTTATTTATCATAGTCTTTTCTAATAAATATGATGATAAACTATAAATGGATCTTTAACGATGAAATCAATTTCATTTAGATATGCATTTTTAAAATCAAATAATAATTTTGAAAATTATTGTTTTGCTTATCATACTTTCATCTAGTGAACATAATGATAAACTATCAATAAACTTTTAGAGATAAAAATAATGGCATTTAAATATTCATTCTAAAAATCAAATAATAATTTTGAAAATTACTATTTTACTACTCTTAATCACATCTAATAAATATGATGATAAACTATCAATAGATATTTAGAGATAAAAATAATGATATTTAGAGGTGTATTCTAAAAATCAAATAATAATTTTAAAAATTACTGTTTTATTTATCATACTCTCATCTAGTGAACATGATGGTAAACTACCAATAGACCCTTAGAGATGAAAATAATGATATTTAGAGATGAATTCTAAAAATCAAACAATAATTTTGAAAACTGATATTTTGCTTATCATGCTCTCATCTAATGAACATTATGGTAAACTATCAATGAATTTTAGAGATAAAAATAATGGCATTTAGAGATGCATTCTAAAAATTAAATAATAATTTTAAAAATTATTATTTTACTACTCTTAATCTCACCTAATGAATATGATGCTAAACTATTAATAGACCCTTAGAGATAAAAATAATGACATTTAGAGATGTATTCTGAAAATCAAATAATAATTTTGAAAGCTACTGTTTTGATTGTCATAATCTTATCTAATAAATATGATTGTGAATTGACATTAAGATAAAAATAACAGCAAAAGTAAAAGTAAGACAAAAAAAACTAAAATTATGAGACTCTAGACTCGAGTGCATGACCCTTCGTGGATCCTTTCTATAGTAACATCTAATAATGAGTATTTGTCAATCAGCAAAAAACAAGAGAAAATCATTCCAAATCAAAGAATGTGGCCTTAATTTCATCCACATCTATCATTGTCTCACATTAAAAAACTATTAAAGATGTAAATTTTAATATTAAGGTTGAAAGAAAACATTTTTTTTTGCAAAGAAGCACCAAATACCATCACCAAACACCAACACCACCCCATCTAAATAAAAAAAAACTTTCTTCAGCTATATATTTAGAATAGATCATCAATGTTCTCTTCAAAATTGAAATCATTACTAGAAAAATTAATCGAACAAAATCCTACAACATCATTTTCCTCTACCATTTGGTCTATTTCAAGGGCATTTTTAGCTAAGCATTTATCATTTTGTTAGATTTTTGTAAGTATAATGCAATTAAGAAAATAAAACATAAATTTATAAACACATACTAATATGTGTTTCATAACTTTACATATTTAGAGTATAAGTAATTGGGATATCATCATCTTTATAAATTTTATTTTACAACCCTCCCAAATTAACTTTCGTGCTCGATTCTTCATCCACAACCCAAAAAATTATTATTTTACTTCTCATAATCTCATTAATTGAACATGATGATAAACTAACAATTAATATTTAAAAATGAAAACAACATCCATTAGAGATAAAATGAAAATAATAATATTTATATATGTTATCTAAAAATTAAATAATAATTTATTAAATTATTGTTTTGCTTCTCATAATCTCATTTAATGAACAATTCAACATGATAGTAAACTAACACTCGGCCTTTAAAGATGAAAACAATGGCATTTAGAGATGCTCTCGCGAAAAATCAAATAATTATTTCTAAATATATTAATTTCTTCCCATAATTTCAGCTAATGAATATGATGATAAACTAATAATCAACTTTTAGAGATATAAACAACAACCTTTATAGATAAAATGAAAATAATGACATTTAGAGATGCATTCTAAAAATTAAGCAATAATTTTCAAAATTACTATTTTCCTCATCATAATCTCATATAAGGAACATAATGGTAAGACTATCAATGAACCTTTACATATGAAAATAATGACATTTAGATATGCTTTTAAAAAATCAAATAATAATATGATAGTAAACTATCAATGAACTTGTATAGATAAAAAGAGTGATATTTAGAGATACATTCTGAAAATTAAATAATAATTTTGAAAACTATTGTTTTGTTTATCATAATCTCATCTAATGAACATAATGATAAACTACTAATGAATATTTAGAGATAAAAATTTGAAAATCAAATAATACTTTTAAAATTTGTTATTTTGCTTATTATAATATCATCTAATAAATATGATGTTAAACTACTAATAGATCTTTAGAGAGAAAAACAATAGCATTTAGAGATGCTTTTGGAAAATTAAACAAAAATTTTGAAAATTGTCATTTTGTTTCTCATACTCTCAAATCTCATCTAATAAATATGTTGGTAAACTACCAATGGATATTTAAAGATGAAAATAACATCAATTAGAGATAAAATAAAAATAAAAATATTTAGAGTTGCTCTCTGAAAATCAAATAATAATTTGTTAAACTGTTGTTTTGCTCTTATCGACAGAGAAGAGGAGAGCGGTTAAACAATCCACCTTTAAAGATGAAATTTCATATGTAAAGTAATTTATCATCGTAGATACTTTACACTGGTAAAAAGGAACATGTGAAATTAGATTTAGATCGATTTGGCCAAATCTAATTTCATGAGGAGCTCCTCACACGTGAAGCGTTCGTTGCAATCATAATCGAGCGCAACAACGACCACAACTTTTTCCAGAACACAACTATGGTGCGACTTTACAGTGAATGTGAAGAACTCGTCGAACAAAATCAGTTTTATTTTAAATCAATTTCAAACGAATCAATTTCTTCGCAGTGAACGCAAAGAGCCATTCGAACCAGCTTAATTTTGAAAGAAATCTAGAGTTCAAATGAAATATATTTCTTTTAGTAGAAATCCTTTTTTTTTTTTTTATTTGTGTAATTTTACTCTTTCATATTACCTTAAATATCACATTCTCATGTTAACTTCATTCAAAATATAAAAGAGGATAAATTTTTTGAAATACTAACAAAAGGCAAGCAAATAATTTCATTACACTGTAATTAAGATTATTTACACTTAAATTTTTAATTTACTCATCTCAAATAACTTTTAAATATTTTTTTGGATCTTTTACTTAGAGAACTCATATTTTTATTACTTAGAGAACTTATATATTTTTATGATAATGTATGATTTTATAAATAAGAAAATGCTTCAATAAATATCTCATTTTTTTTAATGCAATTATTGATCTTTCAAGAAATTTTAATTGACTAATAAATTTTAATTATTATAAATTAAATATTAATTTTTAATAATTGTGAGTATAAGAAAACAAAAAGGAAAGCGTATCATTATTTAAATAAAAAGAATAGATTCATATTTATCAAAAAGAAAAGAAATATAAAATATAGATTAAATTTATGGGAAATGTTTGAATAACTCAATTTAATTATTATGAATTAAATATCAAAATTAAATATTTTAACGATAGTGAGATAGCAGCTTCCTAAATTTATTCCTAAATTTATTCCCCCTCACCTAATCCATCAGATCAGAATTACAGAAGGCTCTTCCGCTTTTGGAATATATCAAAAGTATATTGTGCTTTTATATCTCTCAAAAATTATGGATAATTAGGATTCAGAGAATTAAGTATAATAAAAAATTATTATTAAATTTACTTTTGCTCATAAAATTCATAAAAATACATATTTTAAATTTTAAATTATAATCATCTATAATTTTTGAGAAATATTTAAAAGTCAAATAATATTTTTCAAAAGAAAATATGTTTTGCATGCGAGTGATGGAAACTTGAGCTGCACTCCTACGCATCTTATTTATTTTAAAAGTAGCTTCGTGATTCACTATTTCTATAAAGTACTAATTAAAATTACATTAACAATATGTAATTACTTGTAAGAAGACTTTAGGCACGGGATGAGATATCGTAGCCTTTTTCTTATTTATATTTTGAGTGGGGCATGAGCTAAACAGGTTTAACAGGAATCATGAACAACCTATTGTAGGCCAACAAACATATAAGCCCGTTGCATATAACATAAAGTCACTTCGATGAGAGTCAGGCATTGACATGTTCGCATAAACATTTATGTTGAGTGGTGACAGATTATGAATATCATCAATGGTTGACACAAAGCCATCATGTGTTGAGGATTAGAAGGGACTTTCCCCAAGCATGCATGCGTGCCTCAGCTAGCGCAGAGGGTAGTGAGTGGAGACAAAAAGACAACCAACTGCATATCCTTGAGTCCTGTAAATCAAATGTCTACATTTTTAGACAGCCACTTCTATGAATGACAATTGCAAGCACACAAGACAAATCAAACTACTAATGAATATTTAGAGATAGCCACTTCTAGGAATGACAATTGCAAACACACAAGCCAACCAAACTACTAATGAATATTTAGAGACAGCCACTTCTAGGAATGACAATTGCAAGCACACAAGACAAATCAAAACATAACAAAAATGCATAGCATAACGCAGGATGAAAGCACATTGATTGTACATAGAAAATTCAAGACGAATTAAAATTACGGAACCACCACCCAAAAAATATTTCATTAAATCAAAAAAAGAAATACATACTTACAAGAAGATGAGCTCGCATTCCTCACAACTATCGCTTTACAAGGAAAGTACATTTGCTAACCATGACATGAATATCACAGTGATACTTACAGCTTAGTATTGTTCAACGATAATATCAGCACCTCTGGGAGCATGTCCATTGTGACATTTGTTGTATCGCAGTGTCCAACTAGTGAACCTTGGATTTTGACTTTCCCATCCTAAACTTGAATTTGTTGCAATTTGCATTGCAGTTCAAATCTCTTCTCCTTCCATTGATACTTAAAGCTGATGTAGACGCTTCACCATTTGATCTTCTTTGAACTCCTTGCTGAATATTAAACCAACAATATCATTGAGCTATAATGTGGCATTTATTGACTGATTGCTAATCGCTATGATGAAATTGTCCCATTTATTTGGAAATGATGATGGCATTAGTAATGTCATGACTTCATTCTTACATTTAATATTGCCACTAAACTCAATTGGCTCATCATAGTATGTTTTGCCTCTAAAGTATCATCTACTATCTTCATATTGAATAGTAATTTCATTAAGAAAATTTTATCGTTGCTCGTGATTTTTTATACATCCTTGACAATGTGCGCATTCATGAGATTATTGATTTCTTTTCATCGATTATATTAAAGGCTATTAAAAACGCGATGCATAAGAGAATCAAAACCAAAGAAGTTCTATCAAGCACCTTCCATTTTTCTTCGCATATATTAGGTGGTTTCTTCTCGATTCCATCTAGCAGCTAATATATAGCTTCTTCTGATAGAGGAAGTGTGATAGCTGAATCGAGTTTGATAATTTTCAAGAAATAATTCATAATTTGAAAACAGACGTTTATGAAAGTAAAGAAAATAAAATAAAAATATAAATGTCCATAAATACATTAAGAGTCATCCATATGAATTACGCCACTTATAATTATTACAAAAAAAGTTTGAAATTTAAAATATTTTCATTCTGCTCACTTCTTAAAAGCTTTAACTTTAACCAAAAAGGCAAGAAGATCTACTTAATTATCAAAACTTAAAAATTTTCAACAGATGCCAGCCAGGCAGGAGTACGTAGATCATTCCTATAAGAGTTACATTCTAGCATTCTATAGTAAGCATAAATCAATATAAAAGTGATATTAAGAAAGTTTTGCATCACATAACAGAAAGTAAAGGACTTGCCAATGTAATTAGTTATTGTACTGCATGTTAGCCTTGCATTCAAAATATAAGAGAAACATGAAATAAATTTTATCATAAGTATTTGTAACATAAAGTTGAGTCCGGAGACACCTGAGCCCAAATGGGTAAACCCATAGGCATAACCTTCAGGAAGTTTTCTCGCTATCCGTCGGTAGCTTATTCATAATTAGGAACTGATTGTGTGTCTTTCCTCTGAATTTGCTCACTTGTTAAAAATAGCTAAATCCCTCCATATGACTCCCAGAGCTACCAGTAGGCCCAATTAGTACAGATTATCAGTGTTGCTTTCCATCTTCCAAAGATAAACACCATAATAATAAAATATATTTCATTTTTTTATTACAAGTCTTATGATAATATTTTTTGCAAGTTAATAAGAGGTAAACATATTAAAAAGCATAAGCAAGATTCAAATAAAAATGGCTCAAAGTAGGTACGCTGAAATAAACCTTATAAGTAGATCTACATATCTAACTGTTTTGCTAAAAACACAACCAAATAAATTTCTTTGATCCGCCAAATAATGTTTTAATTTATTAATTTAATATTTTATTATTTAACATAATTTATTATTTATTAATATAATCTTAGGTTTATAAGCACTAAATTTAATAATTTAGGTTTTTAAAATAAGAAAATGATCTAAATATCTTTAAATTGATTTTGAATCATTAAATTAATAATTTAAAATATAAAAAACATATTTAAATTATCAAAATTTACTTAATTTGATATTTGACCAAATTGACCAAAATGCCCCTCTAAAGGGGTCCAAAAAGTAATTTAAAGAATTAGATTTTCAAATTAAATTTTATTAATGACAAATGTTTTCTTACAGTTTAATATGAAGATAGACACCAAGAACACTCAATTTGACTAAGTTTTAAGGCTAATTAGCTTAATTTAGGATCTAAGCTCATTAATAGGTGATTAGTGAAAAATTAGTGAAATTAATTACAGAAAAATTATTTTTATTATGCCAATGTGTTCTCTATTTAGTGAGTCATCAGAAACTTAAATTTTAAATTTTGGATAATTAATGAGTCTAATATTCACTAATCTATTTTTTATGATAATTAGGCTAAATTAAAAATTCTAAAGACATGAACTAATATTTTCTTTCAAATTAGTATTTCTTATATTATTATGATTAAAATGATATATTTGATCATATAATTGGAGCTAAATTGGCTAAGTTATGAGCTAATCAATTTTTAGGGCTTAATGGAAGTTTAATTAGCCTAAAAAGGTCATTAGTTAAATATTCATCAAACAACAAAGTTAATACTAACAAAATATTTGTTGCATTTTTCTTTGTTTGGATTTTTAGTTGCAAAATTATGGGGATTTAAAGTTTGCTATTTAAATTAAATTAAATTTAATCTTCTGAAATTACTATTTCTATGGAACATTAATTGTGATGATCCACTTAAGTAGTAATAAGTGAAACTCTTAAATATCGAGGCGCCTTTTCAGATAACGGTGGAGTTCCTGATAAGAACTCCAAAGTTAAGCGTGCTCAGGTGGGAGCACTCCCAGGATGGGTGACCTGCTGGGAAGTTATCTTCTGAGGGCAAAACCGTGAGGCTTTTCAGGCCAAAGCGGACAATATCTTGGTGTTTAAGAGTTTGAGCTATTATAAATAGTATCAGAGCAAACCATAGGATGTCAGATAGGAGCTAAGTATATCATACAGGGCAAATTACTACTCCACGTGAGCAGCCTCTTGAACCCATGATGGTTAAGGTGCTACATGGTTGTGGGTACCTCTTGTGCCTGTAGGGGTCACCTCTAGTCCTATCTACCCAATGGATGGTTCTTGGATCTGTGTGTGGATACTGACGAGGACGTCAGTTACTTAAGTTGGGGAGATTGTGATGACCCACTTAAGTAGTAATAAGTGAAACTCTTAAATATCGAGGCGCCTTTTCAGATAATGGTGGAGTTCCTGATAAGAAATCCAAAGTTAAGCGTGCTCAGGTGGGAGCACTCACAGGATGAGTGACCTACTGGGAAGTTATCTTCTGAGGGCAAAACAGTGATGCCTTTCAGGCCAAAGCGGACAATACCTTGGTGCTTAAGAGTTTGAGCTGTTATAAATGGTATCAGAGCAAACCATAGGATGTCAGATATGAGCTAAGTACCATACAGGGCAAACTACCACTTCATGTGAACAGCCTCTTGAACCCATGATGGTTAAGGTACTACATGGTTGTGGGTACCTCTTGTGCCTATAGGGGTCACCTCTAGTCCTATCTACCTAATGGATGGTTCTTGGATCTGTGTGTGGATACTGACGAGGACGTCAGTTACTTAAGTTAGGGAGATTGTGATGACCCACTTAAGTAGTAATAAGTGAAACTCTTAAATATCGAGGCGCCTTTTCAGATAACAGTGGAGTTCCTGATAAGAACTCCAAAGTTATGCTTGCTCAGGTGGGAGCACTCACAGGATGGGTGACCTGCTGGGAAGTTATCTTCTGAGGGCAAAATCGTGATGCCTTTCAGGCCAAAGCGGACAATACCTTGGTGCTTAAGAGTTTGAGCTGTTATAAATGGTATCAGAGCAAACTATAGGATGTCAGATAGAAGCTAAGTACCATACAGGGCAAAGTACCACTTCATGTGAGCAGCTTATTGAACCCATGATGGTTAAGGTGCTACATGGTTGTGGGTACCTCTTGTGCCTGTAGGGGTCACCTCTAGTCTTATCTACCTAATGGATGGTTCTTGGATCTGTGTGTGGATACTGACGAGGACGTCAGTTACTTAAGTTGGGGAGATTGTGATGACCCACTTAAGTAGTAATAAGTGAAACTCTTAAATATCGAGGCGCCTTTTCAGATAACGGTGGAGTTCCTGATAAGAAATCCAAAGTTAAGCGTGCTCAGGTGGGAGCACTCACAGGATGGGTGACCTGCTGGGAAGTTATCTTCTGAGGGCAAAACCGTGAGGCCTTTCAGGCCAAAGCGGACAATACCTTGGTGCTTAAGAGTTTGAGATATTATAAATGGTATCAGAGCAAACCATAGGATGTCAGATATGAGCTAAGTACCATACAGGGCAAAGTATCACTTCATGTGAGCAGCCTCTTGAACCCATGATGGTTAAGGTGCTACATAATTGTGGGTACCTCTTGTGCCTATAGGGGTCACCTCTAGTCCTATCTACCCAATGGATGGTTCTTGGATCTGTGTGTGGATACTGACGAGGACGTCAGTTACTTAAGTTGGGGAGATTGTGATGACTCACTTAAGTAGTAATAAGTGAAACTCTTAAATATCGAGGCGCCTTTTCAGATAACGGTGGAGTTCCTGATATGAATTCCAAAGTTAAGCGTGCTTGGTGCTTAAAAGTTTGGGCTGTTACATTAATTCTGCATGCACCACGTTATGCGGCTGGCTCTGATGAATTTTTTTTTCTTAGATTTTCTCAAATTTCGCTCTGATACCAATCTGTGACAACCAGGGAATCGAGTTTGAGAATTTCCATGGAATAATTCATACTTTAAAAATATTCATTCATGAAAGTAAAGAAAATAAAATATAAATATAAATGCCCATAATTATATTCAAAGACATCCATATGAATTACACAGTTTATAATTATTATGAAAGAATTTTAAATTGAAAATGCAATCTTTCTGCTCACTTCTCAAAAGCTTTATCTTTAACTTTAATGCAAGAAGATCTCCTTAAGGCTTAATTATCAAAACATGAAATGTTATCAACAATTGACAGTCAGGCAAGAGTACATAGATCTACTTATAAGTTTAAATTTAACATGCATACTTTGAGTCATTTTCATTTGAATCTTGCTTATGCTTTCTAATATGCTTACACTTATTAATTTGCAATAATTATCATAAGGTATATAACAAAAATATGAAATATATTATATTATTGGATGTTTGTCTTTAGAGGATGGAAAGCAACATAGAGAATCTGTACACACTGGGCCTGCTGGCAGCCCCTAGAAGTCATATGGAGGGATTTAGCCATTTTTAGGAAGTGGGCAAATCTAGAAGTGTAATATAACAACCCTAGTTATTATCATAGCTAAATTCAGATTAACTAAGCTAAACTAAGTTCTAATTTTGATTCCATTAGACTCAATGGGTCATTTAAACCTAACCCTAGAAATTTGGAATTAATTGGAGCTTAATTGAGAATTTTGATATTTTTACCTATTTTTAAGCCTTGGAAAATACCTAAATTAATTTGATCTCCAAATCCAAAATTTGATTTCATTTTTGAATTCCTCATGCCCTAATTAGCTAAGGGTCAATTTTTGAGAATTTTTGGAGCTCATTTAGTCATAAATTGGATTTATAAAATTAATTAGAATTTAAGTTAATTATTAAATGAGTTAATATCTATTAAATATATATATATATATATATATATATTATATATCCAAGATTTGCTGTCGGGACCTCGGCAGATCTGCTGCAGGGTCCCGATAGTGGCGCAACATAGTTGGCCTATCGATACCTTTGAGCTAATCTTAGCATATGAACAATGGCGCTGATTATTAGCGATGTGATCTTCTAGCAGCCATTAGATCTGATAGCTAATCTAACGATCAAGGAGTCACCCGCGGTTCAGTTAAACCAGAGGACGCATCAGGTCATCCATCATCAACAACTTCGCAGATCAGACGACAGAGACAACCCAGGTTGTAGCGCCCTGCCCCGTCGCCGTGTGCAAAGAGGTAAAAATCATAATTCAGCGGCGGAGCGGCGTGCCACTCGGAGAGGAACAACTCATCTCCCTGAATAGCTATAAACCACCAAACCCATCTAAAAGGATGCTGACTCAACCTCAAGGAAGGGTTGAGGGCTAATACTTAAGATAAGAGTAGTATCCTTATCCTAAGTATTAGACAAATACATACATTGGATTTATAATACAATGAGAATCTAATATATATATATATATAAGATATCAACATTTCCAGTATATTTATCACATAACAATACAAAGTATAAGTAGTATATAACAGAGTGTGGAAGGTTAAAGTAAACATCCATAGACATTCATCACAGAAGCTGCATGAAAATATTTTTCTCAGAAAAAAAAAGAAAATGAATGCAGAATTATTACAAATATTTACTGAATAACAAATATAGAGCTAAGTACTGAACTAAAAATACTAAGTAGAAAAATAAAACTAAAGAAGAGTCCACTAATGTTCCACGGGCTCCTCCTGAATCTCCTGGGTGTTCTCCTGACTTGGCTCAATATACTGCTCATGATCTAGCAAATTGTTGCATCCCAAAAGTACCCCCGTGTTAGACAATAAGTCTAACACATCGAACTAGTCTAAACAGTTCTAGTTATTCATTTAACATTTACATAATGTAATTAAATCTGCAGAAATACTGTAAATATGACTGAAAGTATAAAATTGTATAAACTGTGAAAAACTGAAGTAAAGTAAGGTAAAGTAAAGCTGAACTATAAATTGAATACTAAAAATAAACTAAAACACTACTGAATCTAAAACTGAGTAAATCATATGTAAGACTATGCTGTATGTCACTGAAACTGTGCATCTGAATATGCCACAACACTGTATGCTACTGATATGCAACCAAAATAGCATTGAACTTCTATGAGTAGTACGGTCCAATGTATACATACATCAAGTTGGGAATATTGCTTACTGATGATGCTGATGTATCCTAAAATTCTCCAGTCAATGTATGTAATATTCCATAACTCATAAATCATGACTAATTCTCATATATCATTCTGATAATCATACATCATGCTTATGCTCATTCTCATGCTTCTGACTACATGAGATAAATCCAAAAATACTTTGAAATCCGATAATGAATTCAAGGTCTCTATTGTGCAGAATCCTGCTAGAAGGATTCTGACTCCTAGATTTTAGTTCGATAATTGATTAAAGTTGAGAGCTTACTTAAAAATCATTAGTTGGGATGTTGTATACACATAGTTAGCATGTTGCAAGAAGGTTGGACTTAACCCTTAGCTTGTTTAAACTGTGACCGGGTTTTGCCTCCTACCCAATAGTGAAATCTTGCAAATAAAGCTAAGCCGTTAAATGACCTAATTACAAGCATACTTAGTGGTCTACGCAAAGTGATTTAGGATACTTAGTTTGCATAAAATGCACTTATCGAAGCGCACTATGATAGGAGACAGAACCTGGTTGCAGTTTATATCTCAAACTAAGGATCTTATTCACTAATTGTAACACTCTTAGTCTTAGAAGATTTACTCTAACGGGACTGTATTCGTCTAATCCCTCAGGATAGCACCTGATCATAAGTCCAAATTAGAGTGAATCAACCAATCCTGAATATTACTGAATTAATCCAGTATTATGGGTATACTCTACTATACCCAACCAATAATCTGGGTTCAAAAGATTCTATTTAATTAACAATGATTGACCAAAGCTATTAATCTTTACTCTAAATAGGTGAGTCCTACCCAAGGCTCCAAGGGTGTGGTCAAAGGATCACTCAATGTAGGTTACTACCATAATGAATAAATCCTATTTTAAGTACTTTAGGTGACTCTTACCACAATGTATCAAGTTCAACTTCTAAAGTTATGAAGGATCATCTAAGTTTCCTACCTCAGTAAGTTTCAAAAGTCCTTCCTATCTCAATGTATCAATAATTAAGGTCTTTAAATATTTTAGCAATGATCCTATAGCAAGACCCTTAAGATCTCACTTTTTTACTCCTTAAGGTTTACTTATTAAACTTAGGTTAAAGTGGTTAGGTCAGATAATTAAAATTCATCTGATCCCCTTTCTATTCTATAATTATGGAATAAAATTAAATATCTTATTAGAGTTAGATCATTTCATAAATCTTTACAATTTTATTATCCATTTTATGCTAATTGTCTTATATAAGAGAAAATCAAAGATCTAAAGCTTAGATTCAGATGGTACAATTACATATATTCAATATTAACCTTAGCACTTCTAATTCAATGATTTAAGATCAATATCAAATCATATGCATTATTGAAATAATGTCAATTGAATTATCTTACAATCAAATTAATTGATTAAGTGATTAAGATTTAGATCTTAATCAAGATGGGTTAGGGTTTGACGGGTTAGAGTTTTACCCCTAACCCTTCTACCATTAAGACCAATAGTTAATTTAAAGGTTAATGACAAATCAAGATATTATTAGTATATTATTGATGTCACACTTTAGGTTTAGATTAAGTATCATCTACTTAATCAAGTTATCAAGATTCTTAGGTTTAAGTTTAGTTTAATGTTAATTACACACAATTAGGTGTCCAAATAAATATTTAAAGTTTTCTAACATACATCCTAATATTAAGAAAGCATACAAATGTAAATTCAACATACAATGGAAAGTAATTATGGCAACTAAATTTCAAATTAACCAAAAGAGTTAGCACTTGATTATAAATCTAAAGGACTTAGGTTTCATGCCATTTAATTGTTAAAGTTATACTTATTCAATACCAGCTTTTAAGGGTTCTATTATCTAGCAATTGGCACCATACATTTAAGATACATAGTGGGTTATGAGCACTTACTTAAAAATGATGAAAGTCCAACTCTAATTTTCATATAGAATTTTGATATAATTCAGTCCCACTAGGGTCCTAGGGACCTTAAAATACCAAAACAGGGCAGTTTTAAAGAATTCTGGGTAGTTTTTGCAAGTTTGGGAGCCCGCTGTAGCGCTTTTCGTGCGGCAGCGTGCGGTAGCGCTTTTCGCGCGGTAACGCTTTTTGATGGCGGCACTTTTAGCACGACAGCGCGCTGTAGCGCTTTTAGCGCTGGGATGCGCTATGGCCCGTTGCAGTGCGCTATGGTGTTGGAGTAGTCCATTTTGCAAATTACTGTTTAAAAAGTGAAATACTGATTTTCTTAAGATTTTCATGAAATGCCGCTGCAGCGCGCTGGAGCGGTCCACTTTGTGAATTTACTATTCAAATAGTCAGTTAAAGGTTTTTATATATTCTGCCAAAATACCGCTGCAGCGGCCTATTTTGCAATTTCGGGCGCTGCAGCGCCAGACGGTGATTTTCGCCGGGATGAAACCTGAAAGGCCTATTTTCAAGCTCAATTACTTCTAATCCAGAGCGTTCCATGAGTGGTACCATATATCAATGGAAAGGTCTTTCCGATACCTTTCTATCGGCACCAAAATCAGCACAAACAGAGTATTTTAACATTGTGAAAAGTAGGAATGAATGCAAGGGTGTGCATAGTAAACAAAAAATAGAACAGTTTTCCCCCAATAAATGAGATGCTTTTAAGAGCCTTAATGGCTTCCATATATGCTTATGAACTTCTAAATATATATGCAAATATTGTAACAATATAAGGAAAACAAGAAGAGGAGTAAACTGGTACCTTAGCCTTGTAAGGGGGTGGAGGAAGAAGGAACCTTTATCTTTCTCCAAGCCTTAGGGATGAGCTTCTTCTTTCAGCACAAGGGATCAATGGAGGAAAATGTGAGAAAATTTTCAGCAAGCCAAAGAATGGGGGGCTGAGCTTCTCTTTAAAGAGGGAGGAGGAGGAGATAGGCCTTCATGACCCTGTGGAGCTAAGATGTGAAGAGCCATCCTACTTGCCTAGGGAGGGCATGGCTAGGTGGAGAGGGGAGGGATGACCTCAAGTAACTTGCATGGGGGAAAAATGGCCAGCCAAAATTATGGAGGAAAGAGGGATTAAATGCAAGTTAAGGAATAATTAATTATTATTCCTAATTTTAATTTATTAAAAATTCAGATTAATTAAACGTGCTCCGAAAAATCCTAAAAATTCACCCCTAGCTAATTTGGGGGTGATGATCGTAAGGTGAAGTCGGATTTCGATTTTGAGGTCAAAATAAATACCTCAATTTTCTAATTAATTAAATATTAGAATAATCCAAAATATCGGATTTAGCTCTAAATTGCTCCAAACCTTCAGAGTTTGGTTCTAAAAGCTAGATGAAATTAACATAATAATAATTAAGAGATGATTAGGCTCAAATTAAGCTGGGTAACAACCTTGGATTGTTACACAGGTCCTATTCACCTTCGTCTTCCTTCTGATCCTCCACGCGCGCTGGTCTCCTGACAACCAGATCCTTTCACCGCCCCATGGCAGTACGGGAAAACATCCCATTCTTCCTCCTTTGCCTTCCGGTGCAACGGTCTGTCAGCAATGTTCTTCCTACTCTGCCCTCGAACGGTTAATCCTATCCTCTCCTTCGGGCCGAACCACACATTGGTGCCCGAGCCTCAGCACCCACCCGGGACTCTCCCTTGACCTATAAGTACCTCCATTGATCCCATGGTGAGCTCCTTTGCTCACTGTGAACCTCAATTTCTTCTCCACTTTCTGTCCTCGGTGCTCCCAGCTTTCCCGACAACTGACCTGCTGCGTACCGCTGATAGAGGGTGAGATCTGGGGTTTAAACCCCTTGATGAGCACCTACAATCATCTAGAGTACTCAAAGCTTCTCATCTTGCCTCTGTAGCCTCTACCATCTTCAGTCTTCAGGTACAGCCTCTCCCCGACTGGGCTACATGAGCTCAGTCCCTTAATTCAAGCAATAGGATAGCTCTGTGATGTTCTAGATGTTCTTCCCTAAACCTTAGGTTGCTTAGGAATCAGTGAGGTTGGGCCTAGTTCGATCTTGACAGTAGGAATTCACTATCGGGACTGAGCTTCATCCAGACGAAGTGCTGACACTCCTCTGGAGTTCCAAATCCCAAACTCCTCTCAATGCATTTTTCTGATCGATAAGGCAAGCTAACCAGACCCAATGCGATTGTTCCTGGGGTCTAGGCTAGCTCATTGCGATCGTTCTGATCATCTGGCTTCTGCCACGAGTTCACAGTCGAGCTTGAGTAAGGACCCGATGATCCTGGGCACCTCAAATCTTGCGGCCAGAGGGCTTCGATCCACCTCACCACCAGGATGGTGTAGGGATTGAGATCTGACCAAATTGTGGTCCCTGTGAGGAGAATTTACTCCTCACAGTAAACCCTAGGATGCTGTAATTAGGGCCGAGCCTATCGAATAGCCATATGACGATTCAATGCGTCCCGGAGAGGGCTTAATGGCGGGATCGATGCGTCTTGACTCTAGGAACATGTAGGGATTGAATTGAGTTGCTGGCATCCCCTGAGCATCAAGAATTTTAGCACTAAAGTTTCCTCAGGTCGGCCCATTGCGGAGGGTATGCATGGATGACGACATTGTTGCTTCAAGCTGGGCCAGCCCAGGCCCGTGCGGTGCGATAGTGCCGATCCAACTGTGTCTCGATCTGACCCGCGTGGTCTGTTATTTTGGGCCGGGTAATTTAATCGAATTAAGGAATTAAATTCCTTATGAAAAATAAAGGATAAAATGAATTTAATTAAATTCCCTATGATTTTAATTTAAATAAATATTTAGAATAAATTATGTAAATAACTTTAGTTATACTTATCCAAATTGTATGATCTAATATACTATTTTAATCAAAAAAATGCAATGAACAATAATATATAATAAAATCAAAGATCCAATGGTTAAATTTTAATAAATTGCTTAATTTTTCTCTGTTTATATTTAAATAATAATAAATTTATTTAATGCCCTAAAATATTAATTAAGGTCTCTGATTTCTCCTAAGATCATAAGGAACATATTCAAGCCATTAAAAGTAATTTAAGATCTTTAATTTTGCTAATCACCTCTTAATTTCCCTAATAGGAGATTAGTGAGTTAAGCCTTAGATTAACCTCTGATTTGGTGAATCTAGTTCCTAATGCTTTATTAAGAATATTAGAGCCTATAAATGTATTTGGATCATCATAGTAAGCCTTAATCATCTTAATCACCTTAATTAGCCTTAAAATGTGATTAGTGATAATTAAGCTATTAATGCTATCAAATCCCAAATTAAGTGTTTTATCTACTTCACTAATCAATATGAAGTTCATTAAAATAGACTTGAATCAATTTAATTGATCAAACCCTAATTTTCCAATTTTAACCTTAAGAGGGGTATTTTGGTCATTTTGGCCAAAATAGGTTTTAGCACCCCTTAAGCCTTGAAATTCTAGTAAAGTGTCTCTAATTAATTCATTAACAAATTCTTAAAATCTCATGTTAATAATATTGAGTTAAGTAAAGGAATCTTAAGAGTTATATTCAATATCTTAAGACCCTTAAGTATTCTTAAAACCATCCTTCCTTAAAAAAGCAAACATAAATAGCTTTAATACTAAATATTAGTTTAATTACTTTATTAAGTTGACTCATAAGCTACAAGTCTTAAGTAAATATTCTTATAAAATCCTAAGTATAATCTTTATCTTAGATCTAAAGTGATCAACTATTAGATCTTAGATCTTAGATCTTAGACTTTAGATCATATAAATTGAATTAAATCATCTTCTTTGGAATTCCTTAAGTGATTAATTGTTTAATCCATTTGAAACTTCCTTGTGGGTGTAGGATTGATTCAATCTATGGAATAATATAATTATCTTAAAGATTGAATATAGGTATTAGATTCTTAGTTCTTAATTGATTATTTTATCTTATAATATTAGAATAACCTTTCATTAAGATCTTAGCTTCTAAATCCTTCAGCTTATATAACTATGCACCTTTAAATTATGTTTGAGGGTAAACCCTAGATCCTCATTAGGATATTACCTTGGATTCAAGAAATTGAACCCCATATGTGGAGTTTGGATCCAGAATCCTTAATCTTGATTTACTTAATCAAGATTTAGGTTAAGTGAGTATAATAATAATAATTATGTCATTGATTCATTTACTTCAACCTTCATAGTCATCAGTTGATTATGAATTAGAACTTGTTAAGTTCTAATGTTAACATTAAGGTCGAGAATCTGAGATTATACTCGATAACTGGATATCGGATATCCTAAACTTGTATCTTCTCATAATAGATAGATTTGGATAAATTAGACAACAATATATATCACATGAGTCTAGTTGAGTTTCTTGCTTACTTTGACTTTGTTTGCTCTGCACACCTTGAATATTGAGCCTCATTCCTTGAGCATAATAGGAGAACTTATGATATGATACATCCTAAGTTAGGATTTGCAAAGCATAACATTCACTCAGTTATTTCAGTGCCTTCAGTCCAGTCAGGTATGTCCTAGCTTAGTCTGCCTCCCCAGTTCCAATTTTATTGTAGAATAGACTCAGTCTTAGCCCAGTGCTTGCTAGGATGGATACCTGTCTTATTCTATAAAGTTCAACTTGGACCTAGCTCTGATAATACCTAGGATGGACACATGTTGGACTTTCTGTTCAGATGCCCTGTTTGGCCTATTTCTATTATGGCAATACTATGTCTTATGCTTACTTTTACTTCAGTTCAGTTTTAGTGCCTTGTTTTGCTTTGCCACATGCTTCAGTGACCTTACGTTTCTGTATTTTTAGTTGCTTGGTCACATGTCTCAGTGGCTTTACTTTGTATCTTATTAATGTACTTAGCTTATTTTTGCCACATACTTATTGCTCAGTTATAAATGATTAATTTATAGCTATCCTTCTCTTTGTAGCTTGATGCACCTTATAATACTTGCATGTTTAAAGTAATTAAATGTGATATCTTTAAATATTCAGTTCACTTAAATAGCCTAAAATGTACTAGACAATTTGTCTAACGGTAATATTTTTCTTTTGTTGGCTAGGGCCCTGACATTTGTGATACCGACAAATATCAGATTTGGAGCTGTTCTTTGGTAGTTCTACAGAAGAGGAACCAGTGCAGGGAGAGGACCTTCCTACTACCGCTTAGTTAGATTTTCTTTTCCTTATTCTGTAGTGAATTTGAGAGATCTTATCTTTCTTATAATTCAGTCTGTAATAATTAAATTCTTGATGTATTTACTTTCTGCACTTTGTGTTAAGTTACTGTTTCTGTTACTCTTCCATACTATGTTGTGATGTGGATGTTATATTACATTATCTCCTACTTCCACTACTTTGATTTGTATTCATGTATGTTCAAAGTTCCAAGTGATAAGTCCTTGCATTAAAGTAGGTTGGGTCTTACCTAACTTTACTTAAGTTGGAGATTTACCACAGCTGGAACACCGTACTCATCATGTTTATGCTAATATCAGTATTAGCATGGTCACGGAGGATACGGGGCCCCACATATAACAACCCAGGTTGTTACTTAGGTCAATTAGGACTAATATGTCCTAATTATGGTAATTACGGTTCTAGTATCTTAATTAAGTCATCTAGTGTAACAATCCAAGGTTGTTACCCAGCTTGAATTTAGACTACTTGTATCGTAATTATCATTCCATTAAGTTCATCTAGTCATTAGAACCAAACCCTGAAGGTTTAGAGCAATTCGGAGACCTATCGATTATTTTGAAATATGTTAATATTTAATTAATTAGAAAATTGAGGTATTTATTTTGACCTTGAAATCAAAATTCGACTTTGCCGTTGAATTTCTCACCCCCAAATTAGCTAAGGGTGATATTTTGGACGTGTTTGGAGGTCGTCGAATTTTTGTCAATATTTTAATATAATTAAATACCCCAAAAATTAACATAATTACATAATCGTCGGAATCAAATTTCAACTTCACCGTTGAATTTCTCACCCCCAAATTAGCTAGGGGTGAATTTTTGAGAATGTTCGGAGCACATTTCAAAAATCAGAATATTTAAATAATTAGGAAAAATAAATAAGTAATTAGACAATCCCCAAATTGCAATTTTCCTATTTTCTAATTCTCATTTCAGCTGGTCATCACCTCAGCTGACGCCTCCATGCTTCTTAGGTAAGCATGATGACCTCCCTACTCCTCCCTCCCTAGGCTCATGATGGCCTAACCCCTACACCATCCCGCCCCCCCCCCCCCCCCCCCTTCTCCTTTATTAAGGAGGAGCTCAACCCCTTCTCATGCTGAAATTTCCTCCATTGCTAAGCCCTTGAGCTGAAGAAGAAGACTCCTCCCCAAGGTCTTGAAAGAATCAAAGGTCTCTCTCTTCTTCCACTCCTTCTAAGGACTAAAAGGTACCCCTTTACTCTTCTCTTTGTCTTTCTCATGCTGTTATAATGTTAGAATATAGCTTTGGAAGCCCATAAGAATGTATGTAAGCCATTATGACTCTTAAAAGCTTCACAAAAATCTGCTCTGTTTTCATCTATTTTGCGCACCCTGTCATTTATCCATATTTTTTGTATAGTTAAAATGCTCCGTTTGTACTGATTTTGGTGTCGATGGAAAGGTATCAGAAATACCTTTCCATTGATATATAGCACCGCTCATGGAACTCTCTGGATTGAGAGTAATTGAGCTCAAAAATAGGCCTTAGAGTTTTCGTCCAGGCGAAAAATGTCGTCTGGTGCTGCAGCGTGCTGCAGCACCCGAAGTTGCAGAGCTAGGCCGCTGCAGCGGCATTTTGGCAGAAATTTATATAAATATATAATTGAGTAATTAAATGGTAAATTCGCAAAGTAGACCGCTACAGCGCGTTGGAGCGCGCTGTAGCGCGATGCAGCGGGATTTCAACAGAACATATAAAAACATTAATTAAACTATTTAAACAGTAAAATTGTAAAATAGACCGCTACAACGCGCTGTAGCGCGCTGCAGCTGCAGCGGGCTGCAGCGGAAATATTTGGGAAACTTAGGGAAATATGAAAATGAATTAATTAAATAGTGATTTTACAAATTGAACCGATGCGGCGCGCCATAGCGCGATGGCACGCCGCAGCGCACCCCGTGCAAAAGGTGCTATCGCGCGCTGCCGTTCAAAAGGTGCTACCGCACGCTGCCGCGCGAAAGGCGCTACAGCGCGCTGCCGCGCGGAAAGCGCTACAACGCGCTTCCCAGAATTTTAGAAAAGTGCCCAGGTTTTGTAGAACTACCCAGTTTTGTCTGAAATGGCTAAAATTTCACTGTTTTGGTATTTTAAGATTCCTAGGACCTTAGTGGGGTTAAGTTTTCAGAAAATTGCCTGAAGTTTTATAAAATTGAACATTGAATTAATTTTTATATAGAAATTAAGTTTGAACTTGTCATTTTTAATAAGTGTTCACAACCCACTATGTAACTCAAATAGGTTTCATGCCAATTACTAGATAATGCAATCTTTTGAATGCTTAAATTAAACAAGTTTAACCTTAACAACTAAATGGCATGAAACTTAGATTTTTTAGATTTGTAACTAAGTGCATCTCCTTAGCTTGATTTAAAATTTGATTAGCATTAATTATCTTTTTATACTATGTCATCTTTTCATTTACATGCTTTTATGATACTAGGATGTATGTTAGAAAACTTTAAACATTTAATTAGACATTTAATTATGTGCAATTTCATTAAACTAAACTTGAACATAAGAATCTTGATTAAGTAGATGATACTTAATCCAAACCTAAGTTTGACATCAATAATATACTAATAATATATTGATTTGTTATTGACCCTTACATTTACCTTTGGTTTTAGTGATAGGAAAGATCTAAACTTTAATCACTTAATTAATTAATTTGATTGTAAGATAATTTAATTGACATTATTCCAATAATTCATATGATTTGATATTGATCTTAAATCATCAAATTAGATGTGCTAAGAATAACATTGAATATGTGTGATTGAACCATCTGAATCCAAACTTTAAATCTTTGATTTTCTCTTATATAAGATAATTAGCATAAGATGGAAATAAAATCATAATGATTTATGCAATGACCTAACTCTAATAAGATCTTTGATTTTATCCCATGATTATAGAATAGGAAAGGATCAAATGAATTTTAATCATCAAATCTGATCACCTTAACCTAAGTATAACAAGTAAACCTTAAGAAGTAGAAAAGTGAGATCTTAAGGGTCTTGCTTTAGGATCGTTCTTAAAATATTTAAAAATTTTAATTATTGACACATTGAGGTAGGAAGAGCTTTTATAACTCTTTGAGGTAGAAACTTAGATGATCCTTCATAACCTTAGAAGTTGAACTTGATACCTTATGGTAGAAATTACCTAAAGTACTTATAATGTGACTTATTCACTGTGGTAGCAGCCTATGTTGAGTGATCCTTCGATCACATCCTTGGAGCCTTGTGTAGGATACACCTACTTAGAGTAAAGACTAGTAGGTTTAATAAATCCTTATTGATTAAATAGAATCTGCTGAGCTCAGATTATTAGTTGGGTATAGTATGGTATACCCATATTATTAGATTATTTTAGTAGTATTCAGGATTGGTTGATTCACTCCAATATAGACTTATAACCAGGTGCTATCCTGAGGAATTAGACGAATACATTCCCGTTAGAGTAAATCCTCCAAGACTAAGAGTGTTACAATTAGTGAATAAGATTCGTAGTTTGAGATATAAACTGTGACCGGGTTCTGCCTCCTATCGTAGTGCGCTTTGATAGGTGCAGTTTAAACAAGCTAAGGGTTAAATTTACCTTTCTTGCAAGCATGCTAAATATGTGTATACAATCTCCCCAGCTAATGATTTTTAAGTAAACTCTCAAGTTTAACTAATTGTCAAGATTAGAATTTAGGAGTCAGAATCCTTTTAGCAAGATTCTGCACAATGGAGACTTTAGATGCATTATCAAATTTTAAAGCATTTTTTAGATTTATCTCATGTAGTTTAGAAGCATGAGCATGAGCATAAGCATGATGTGTGAGTATCAGAAAGATGTGTGAGTATCAGAATGATGTATAAGTATCAGTGATGATTTATGAGTTACGAAATATTATATATATTGACTGGGGAATTTCAGGATACATCGGCATCATCAGTAAGCAGTATTCCCAACTAGATGTATGTATACATTGGACCATACTACTCATAGCAGTTCAGTGATATTTTAGTTGCATATTAGTATCACTCAGTGTTGAGGCATATTCATATGCACAGTTTTAGTAACATACAGCATAGTTTTACTTATGATTACTCAGCTTCAGATTCAGCACTATTTTGATTTATTTTTAGTATTTAGTTACAGTTCAGTTTCACTTTACCTTACTTCAATTTTGTACAATTTTATACAGTTTTGTACTTTTAGTTACCTTTACAGTTTTTATGCAGATTTACTTATATTATATAAATGCTAAAATAATAATTAGAAGTGTTATATTAGTTTCGATGTGTTAGACTTATTGTCTAATACGAGGTATTTTTGGGATCCGACAATTTGCTAGATCCTGAGCAGTATATTGAGCCAGGTCAGGAGGACACTTAGGAGGTTCAGGAGGAGCCCGTGGAGCACTAGTGGACTCTCCACCAGCTTTATTTTCTGCTTAGTATTTTCAGTTCAGTATTTAGTTTTATGTCTATTTCAGTAAACTGTTTGTAATAATTCTGGATGTATTTTCTTTTCTTTTCTAAGATGAATGTTTTTATTTAGCTTCTGTGATGAATATTTTCTAGATGTTTGCTTTAAGCTTCTACACTCTGTTATATACTACTTATACTTAGTATTGTGATGTGATCAGTATACTGGAAATATTGATATACTATACATATATTGAATTCCTATTGTATTTTAAATCCAACATATGTGTTTATCTAATATTTAGGATATGGATACTACTCTTATCTTAAGTATTAGCTCTCAACCCTCCTTGAGGTTGAGTCAGCAGCCCTTCAAATGGGCTTAGTTCTCAGCTATTCGGGGAGACGGGGTATTCCTCCCCTAGTGGTGCACCGCTCCGCCGCCGATATGATTGTACTTAATTCTTTTGCGCGCGCGGCGGCGGGGCTGGGTGTTACATTTAGAACTCACCTCTAAAATCCAATCCAAATCAGGAGTCAAATTGATCAAATCCTGATTTTGGGAATTTTCTAAAACCCTAAAAATTGTCCTTATTATTTTGACCTCAAATCAGAAATCTAACTTTGCCATTGCATTCTTCACCCCCAAATTAGCTAGGAGTGATATTTTGGATGTATTTGGAAGTCGTTGGATTATCGATAAATATTTTAATATTATTTAAATACCCAAAAAATTATATATTAAATACTCATTGAAACGAGAATCTGATCACGTCATTGCGTTCAGCACCTCTCAATTAGCTAAGGGTGATTTATCTAAATTTTTCTAAGTACCATTTATTATCTAAATTTCATTAATAAAATAAATTTAATTTAATAAAATAATAATATTATTTAAATCGGACTTAACGACCACCTTCAGGAATATAGCTAACGCCGCTTCCTAAATCTGTGCCTGCCGTTAATCCTAACGGATCATCCGATTCATTCGATCGAAAGATCGAACGGTCAAAAAGTTATCCCGTTTGCGTGAGGGTTAAACCCTACGCGTGTCCCATCTTCGCGTCGCGCGTCGTCCGCAACGACTTTGCCCGCCAAGTGTTCGTTCAAACCACTGTTAGGGGATAATTGAGGGTGATTAAATCCTCAGTTTGCCTTCCACTCGAAAGATTTTTCGCAAGATTTTTTGTTCGAAGGACTCCTTTGATCTGCTTCGTTCTGCACCGTTGATTATAGGTACTCCTCCATCCTTCCATCTCTTATTCATTTATTTCGAAACTAGTTCATAAGCTAGATACAGTCCTTTTTGTTATGCTGTCTCATCCCAATAGGAGCTATTAGGGTTTGACCTAGCCAGTGCTATACACCTCCTCAAGTGGCATTTTAGGTATCGATCGAAAGGTCTCTCTAAGACCTTTCGATCGGTATGCGGGCCGGCCTCTATGGCCGCCGGATTGGCCTCCATTTTGGCAGATTTAGTCACGGGTGTCCCTGTCTCGCCGAGATTTGCTCGGGCTCATATCGGGCCGGGTCGGCTCATTCCGGCCCATAATCCGTGTGTTTTAGTGGCGGGCCCCGCCCTCTTTTCCTCCGCAATTCGCGGGGCACCACGTGGTGCAAGGGGCCCACACCCTGCATCGCTGCTGCGCTGCGGGCCCGCTACTGTCCTCGTTGGCAGCGGCTGTGGGTCCCGCTTATGGTTTCTCGGCCAGTGGCATCCTGCCACGTGTGCCACAGGTCTGCCGTCTGCCATACGCCGCACCCGTGGGACTCGCTATACCTACAAAAGATAATTAGAGTTATAAATATTAAAATAGAATTAGATTTAATAATTAAACGACAATATTAATATATAAATATATATATATATATATAATTAATTATATTAATCTCCAAACTTTAGGTATTTATATCTTGCAAAATATAATCCAATTATAGCAAAATTATATATCATTGGAATCAAAAAAATAAGGAGAACACATTGGTGCTATCCAATTTTCAGTAAGATCAATATTTAGCCTAATGACATTTAGGATCCCTAAATTAACCTTAAATGCCACAAAACTTCATTAGGTCATAACTTTGTGTGTGTTTACCCAAATATACCCAATATGTGTCTCAAAGTAATCAGCAAAGCCAAAGGTATAATCCAGTAGTATTAATTTTGATGTTTGATACATATTTAGGCTAATCACTTTTGACCCAAACACTAATCTTCCAAGGCTTATAACTTCTTAACCATTAGTCCAAATATAGGCAATATGGGTTTAAAAGTGATCAGTAGAACCTCTAGAATAACTTAGTAGTATTTAATTCTCAGTTTGAATTGGTATGTGCTTAACTACTTTTAGGACCTATCCCTAATTACCCTAATTAACATTAAGGCTTTAATTGACCATAACTTGGTCAATTGAGCTTCAAATTAAGTTTTCCAATATACCATTTTGATCAAGAAGACCTAATTAATAGTAAACTACAAAAATATTTATGATCCAATTGTTAGATCTCATAATCAACCCTAATCACCTTAAAACTTAATTAGTGAATATTAGCATAATTAATGATCCAAATTGAGTAATTTCAATTTCTAATTACTCATAAAGTAGAGTAAAATCTAATTGTGTATTTGGTTTAGTGATTCTGTGATTAATCTCACTAATCATATAAACCTTAATTAAGCCATAACTTAACCAAATAAGGTCCAATTTGGGTCTACTCCTAATTAAAGTAATTAGTGGATTATATGGAAGCTATAGCCACTAGTTTATTGAATTTAGACTTAATTTGGAAAAGTTAGGTTTTTGACCCATTTTAGGAAACCTTAATTTGTTTAATTAGACCTAAGCCTTGTATTGGCTATAACTTAGCCAATACTTATCAAAATTTAGAAATTTTAAGTTCTATGGAAACCTTAGATAGCAAGCTATAATAAACTGATAGAAAAATTAAAATCCATTAAGTAAAATTACCAAATGACCCCTATGAGTCAAATTCCTTAATTTGATCTCATAAGGCTTAATAACCATCCAAAATTAATGTACTTAGTGTCTAACTTTATATTAGAGAGTAAGTAATCATTAGCCACTGAAAATTTTTAATTTAGAGCCTTAAACAAAAAATAGATTTTTAGATCTTTAAGTAGGGGCAAAATAGTTATTTTGCTCAAATTTAAGGTTAAGTGCTTTTAGGCCTTAAATACTTGTTATAATAATTAAAATCAGTAAGTAAAATAATTTAGATTGTAATTTTTAATTATTTAAGTCATTAATTAAGTTTAGATCTAAAACCCTAATTTTCCTTCCTTAAGAAAATCATAAGCAATTTATTAGCTGTATGATGTGAGATTTATCTCACATCTTACCTCTCCTTTAACCTCCTTAATCCATTCTTATTCTTTTTAATAATATTAGTTATGTTGTGTGTCTGAGAGTTCATCTTAGTGTTTAAGATCTTATTTCCTTAGGAATTAGGATTAGTTCTTATGGTAGATTTCATCTATTGAGTAAATTGGGTTACTTAATATGTGAAGCCTTGATTTTAATAGTTTATAGATTTTCATAGTTTATTATTAATTATTCAATCTTTTAACTTTAGATTTAAGGATAGAGATCCATCTTATTAAGTACGACTTCACTTAATAGGATTTGCCTTAAATCTTAATATATGAGTTTGGATATTTAAAATATAGTCCTTTAGGATCACCATTTTGATTAAATAGTTAAACCTCAATATTTGGAGTTTAATTCTTAATCCTTTCATCTTAATTTGGCTAATCAAGATGTTTTTGGTGGTTTAAATTATTAAAATAAGTTGTTTGATTTATTATTCAACTTATAGTCGACATCAATTTGTTTATAATTAGGACCAAGCTAGTCCTAATTATTTTTCAATCTGTAAGGTCATAAATCTGAGTTACACTCAATAGTAAAAATTGGAGATCTTGAACTTGTATAATTTAGAGTAGATAGAATGATTAAATTAGATAACAATGGATATCACCTGTGTCCTAATAGAGTCTCTTGCTCAATTGAAATTAATGCTATGCTTACATTGAATTTGAGCCTTATACCTTATTCATATATATAGACATAAGATATTTGATAAGTATCTCATGTCATATTTGAATTTGCATAAACAACATTTGCATTTTTATCAGTTTTTAGCTGTGTAGAGTGTAATATAATCAGTTTACCTCTCGGTTCCACTTATCTGATCTTATATTTTTTATGTGGCAGTTGGCCCGATTTCGATATAGTAGTACTAGTTTTAGGTACACTTCTGCTCAGTGTTTCTGCCTCTCGGTTCCACTTATCTCATCTTATACTTCTTATGTGGCTGTGGGCCCAGTTCTGATATGACAGTAAGTGAGTTCTTATAATTTTCTTTCAGATAGTAAATTTGGCCAGAGTAGTGTTTCAACTTATACTTTCTGTTTCAGTCTACTTTACTATGCCTTTAGCACTTTCTTATTTACTGTTTTACTACATTACTAGCTTTATTTATTTATAGGTTGCTAGTCTTGTTCATTACTCATATTTTTATAGGATATTAGTCTTGCTTTTCAATTATTTAAATATTTCACATTTTCATTTTTACTTTATATCGATTAGCATATACTTGTATTGATCATAAGCATATTTAGGTTGAGTTGTCTTTTAGTTAAATTAATACTTACTCTTTATTTTATAACTAACCTTGTTGCAGCTATACTTGGAGGTATGTGCTTACTTCGTATTTTGTTAAGTTATAGACTTATAGTTTATAACTGCCTTTTTCTTTCATACGCATTCTGCTCCTTTACTAGTTGTTTTAATTTTAAAGTGTATGGTGATATCTAAATTAATATAATAAAATTTGCAGCCTAAAATATACTTAAACATTTTGTCTAATTATATTTTTCTTTTGTTGGCTGGGGCCCTATCATTGTGAAACTGATAATGGTAGACTCTAAGCTATTTGAGATTGTGGAGCCTTCTGAAGATAGGATTCAGGATGAGGTCCAGGCTGTTAAAAAACCTTAGCTTTCCTTTTTTGTATTGTGAGGATGAGTGGATTATATTTCTATTTTTCTACTTAACTCTTAAAATCATGTTGTAATAATATAAGGTTAACTTTATTTATACTTGCTACTTTACTTATTCTAAGTTGGATGTTTAGTTCTTTATATTGTAATGAATAGATGTTTATTCTTTTCGCTTTCACACTGTACTTTCTAGTATTTATCATTTAGTGAATTATACTTGCAGAATGGCAAAGTCCTTAATTATGATGGATTAGGATGAGTACCTAATCTAATTATAAGTAGGGACCTTGTCATTTATGTGACCCCTTCACCGTAATCATGTTAACTTAAGAGTTAACAGGACCACGGCAGGGCAGGGTCGCCTCAAGAAGAAAGACACACCCTTAGTTCCTAATTATGAATAAGCTACCGATGGGTAGCTAGAAAGCTTCCTAAAGGTTATGCCTATGGGTTTACCCATTTGGGCTCAGGTCTTCAGACTCAACTTTATGTTACAAATACTTATGATAAAATTTATTTTATGTTTCTTATATATTAAATTTCAAGGCTAACATGCAGGGCAAAAGTTAATTTCATTTGGCAAGTGCTTTACTTTCTTGCTTGTGATGCAAAAAAATTTCTTTATATCACCTTTACATTGATTTATGCCTATTATAGGATGTTATAATGTAATTCTTAAAAGAATGGTCCACGTACTTCTGCCTAACTGGCAATTGTTGATAATAATTCAGATTTTGATAATTAACCCTTAAGGAGATCTTCTTGCATTAAAGTTAAAGATAAAGATTTTGAGAAGTGAGCAACTCGATTCCCCGGCCGTGTAACAACTTAAAGTTGTTAATGAGTATTTAGCAGTCAAATAGTCTTGTAATCACCCTCATTAGTCATAAATAGTCACTAAAAGCAATCACCATAATCTTGGTTCAATTTGGGAATCAAATGAGCAAAATCCTAATTTTGGATAATTATTTAAGTAAGTAAAAATAGAAATTTTATTTAGAGTTTAGATCGAAAAACAAAGTATGTCATTGAACTCCTCACCCCCAAATTAGCTAGGGATGCAATTTTGAAGACATTCGGAAGTTGTCAAAATTTCCCAATTATTTTTATTGTATTTTGACACTGTGAAAATTTGGATAATTAAATTGATCTCAAAATCAAAATCTGACTTCCCCATCTCATTCCTTACCCCCAATTTACTTAGGGGCACATTTTTGAGATTTTTCATAAGTATATAATTGTTTGATTCAAATTAAATAAATGTTTAATAATTGATTTATTAATTTGATTAACTAAATAATAAATAAATGATTTTAAATGGCCAAAATCCCTAAACTGTTGTTCGTTCTTTATTTCCTTCTTCCCCCAAATTCCATTTGGACAGACGATGCTTTACCCAAATGTCGTTTGACTGAGTGGAACGGTCGATCCTTTGAGCGAAACGCCTTTTCCTCTGAAGCCGCAGGAGCAACACGTGGCTCGCACCGCGGGCTCATGCCAATGGAAGGCCTCGATAGAAATTTGATCGTGGTCATTATCCCAATCAGTCCCATACCACTCCCCTTCCTTTTTAATGCACACCTTCATCCTCTCTGGACGCGATTAGAAGTAAGGAGCGAACCCTTATAAGACTCATCCCGAACCCTAGCAGCAACCGGCAACCCCACGACATGCAATCAGGTACTCCATATGCCCTTATCTCCTTCAATTAACTTGTTTGCATTGCTTTCAATGGATGCAATTGCAAATCGTCATAATGCACTTTACATTATCAAGTTGTTGGAAAGAAATATTTTTTGGTCCACAGACACAACAGTACTTCTCAATATTTTTTGAGAAATTGTAAATGTTTGGCTCACGATATTTAGATATTTAAATTTTTGCATGTACTCCATCACTAGCAAACTACTTCATAATATCCTTTATTTGAATTCATGACTTCCATACTTAGTTATGCTTAATATTCATATAAGCTTATTTCACCATTTTGAGAAGAGGAGGCTTTTTGCCTCTTACTGAGATTTATAAAGAGAAGAAAATTCTTTCATCAAAATTTATTTTCTTCTTGGCTTTTAATTTATGGTTTTGATTTAAAACCCAGTCATCTTTTGAATGGAAGACATGCTTGAGATCTTATAAATTGATAGCAGCATAATTGCTAATATGTTGGAAGATTTAAGAAGCGCTTGAGATTCTAAGAATGTTGTGTAAAAGAAATAGGAACTTCTAATTTAATTCTATATTCTTGTAATGATTGTTCTTAATGAGACGAAAAGCATAAGCGTAATTATTTTTCCATATCTCATGGCTTTGTCAACGCGTCCGTCATTTGAACCCAAAAAAAATGGATATCACATGGTTTACAATATTTTGATAAACTTCTTGTTGTGTTGCAATGCATTGAGCCTAATCATTGAATCATACATTAAGATTTGTGCATATGATAAATATTTAAAAACAAAACATTTCAAAGGGGTTTTATATATTTGGTGGATATTTGTATAACTGCCTTTTAGCCTGGGTAGGCTTTTGGAATATCAGGAGACCTTATTATTTCTATGAGGGGGAATATGTGTGTTTACTTTTGTAACAACCTGAGGTTGTTATTTAGCTTGATCTTAGTTTAATCGCAACTTAATTATCATTATATTGAGTTCATCTATTCATTAAAACAAATTCTTGAAATTTTGGAGTGATTCGGAGCTCTATCGAATAATTAGAATATTTTAATATATTTAATTAATTAAGGTATTTAAATTGACCTCAAAATCAAAATCTGACTTCGTCATTGCAATTGTCACCCCCAAATTAGCTAGGGGTGATGTTTTGGGCGCGTTTGGAAGTCGTCAGATTTTTGTAAATATTTTAATGTAATTAAATGCACCGGAAAATAAAATAATTAAATAATCATTGGAATCAAATTCCGACTTCACCGTTGAATTCTTCACCCTCAAATTAGCTATGGTGAATTTTTGGAATTTTTTGGAGCACGTTTATCAAATCTGAATTTTTAATAAATTAAAAATATTAGAAATGAATAATTATTTATTCATTTAAATCCATTTATATTTCTCCTTTTTCCCTCTGCTCCTGAGACCTGCCTCCTCTCCTTAGTTCGGTGTCTCCCCTCCCTGACATACGCAAGAGCCCCTCTCCTTCCCTCCTTGCTGATGTGAAGGCTCATGATGGAGCCTTTCCCTCTTCTCCTCCTTTAAGAAGAAAGCTCAGCCCCTCCTCCTCCTTCCTTTGCTCTCAAGCGGAAGTCCCTTCTTCCTCCCTAAGCTTCTCCTCTTTTCTCCATTGCTAAGCTTGTTGCTAAAGGAAAGCTTTCAAGTCTCTAAGTTCCTAAAAGAAGCAGAGTTCTCTTATTCCATCGTTGGTCAAAGGTAAAAGAAGCAGTAGCTATTATATGAACTTTAGTTCGATTGTTGAGCCTCAATCGGACTCAATGAGTCCGATTGAAGCCCATTCCTCCATTAAAATTTGTGTCAAAAATTATATAATTTTTGTATACCAGTAGCTAGAGCATCACTTTTTGCTCGTTAGAGTAATCCGTTCATACTGATTTTAGTATCAATGGAAAGGTCTCGAAAAGACCTGGCATATAGCACCACTCATGGCGTACCCAAAATAGAGAGTATTTTGAGTGTGAAAGGAGATCCTTCACAATTTTCGTACAGGCAAAATCACCATCGGGCACTACAGCGCGCCGTAGCGCCCGAGTCTCTGGTTGAATCCGTCGTAGCGCGCCGCATCGGCATATAAATTTTATGAAATTAAATTAAATACGTCGCAGCACTGAAATCCGCCACAGCGCCTGAAATCCGCCACAGCGCGCTCGCCGTAGCGCGCTCCAGCGAGCCGTAGTGCCTGGCTCTCGGCCAAAGCGCTACGGCGCGTCATAGCATCCAGCTCTCTAGAACTCTGGCGCCGTAGCGCGCCGCAGCACTGAAATCCATCGTAACTTGCCAGAGCAAGTCGTAGCGCCTGGCTTTCGGCCAGAAGGTGCTACTGCGTGCCTTAGCGCCCAGAAATGTCTGAAAGTGCCCAGAACTGTCCGGAGTTGCCCGAATTTGTGATTTTTTGCATTCTAATGACCCTAGGACCCTTGTGGGGCCAAAATATATCAAAATCGAACCTGAATTTAGTAAAATTAAACATTGTATGAATGTGTATCTAAATTTCAATGGAAAATCCACCATTTACCCTAAATTTCATGGGCTAATTCTCATTGAGAATTGCTTGAATATTTTGTGCCAAATATAAATATTAGAATCTTTGATTTATTGTTCAACCAAGTAAAACTTAACAACCAAAGTGTATGGAACTTAATTGCTTTACATTTGTAATCAAGTGTTAATCCCTTTTGTGTTTAATTTAAGATTTAATTAGCCTTAATTATTCATTATTTTAATCAATATAATATTAATATATGTTAGAGAATTTGAACGTTGATTTGGGCATCTTGATTTATTCAATTTGATATTAAATTATATTTGAACATAAGAATCTTAAGAACTTGATTAAATAATACTTAATCTAAATTTAAAATTTGATATCAATAATACACCAATAATGCATTGATTTGTCATTGATTTATACATCAACTATTGGTCTTAATTTGGTAAGGCTATGAATTAAATCTTAACATGTCTGATTAAGATCTAAATCCCTAATCACTTAATCAATCAACTTGATTGAAAGACAATTCAACTTGCATAATTTCAATAATACATCTAATTTAATATTGATCTTAAAAATATTGAATTAGAAGTACTAAGAACATTAAAGAACTTATGTGATTTATTATCTGAATATGTACCTTAAGATACCTAATTTTCTCTTATATAAGATTATTACCATGATTTGCAATATGATCAACTCTTAATAGTATTCTTGATTGTATCCCATAATTTGTAGCATAAGTGTTAATCAAATGGGTTTACCCATCTAATCTGGTCTATTCAAACTTAAAAAGAATAAGAATTAGTGAAAATATAAGACTTAACAGTCCTTTCTTGTTAGAAGTGTAAGATCTTTATGATCTTACCTTAGGTTATTAATGCAATACTTGTTAAGCCTTATCAATTGACATAATATTGAGGTAGGAAGAACTTATTGTTGAAACTTGAGGTAAGAACTTAGATGATCCTTCTTAGCCTTAGAAGATTGATCTTAGGCCCTTGTGGTAGGATCACCCGAAGTACTTTGAATGAGATTCCTCTCATGTGGTAGTAACTTATATTGAGTGACCTTTTGGTCACACTCTTAGAACCTTGTGTAGGATTCACCCAATTAGAGTCAGGATTCATAGCTTTGGTAAATCCTTGGTTGCTAAATAGAATTGCTAGAACTCAAATTATTAGTTGGATATGAATATGCATATCTATGGTGCTGAGTCACTTCATCAATATTCATTATTGGTTGAGTCACTCCAATGTGGACTTATAATCAGGTGCTATCCCGAGAGATTAGACAAATACAGTCCCATTAGAGTAAATCTTCCAAGTCTAAGAGTATTACAATTAGTGACCAAGATCCTTAATTTTAGATATAAACTGTGGCCAGATTCTGCCTCCTATCATAGCGTGCTTTGATAAGTTCAATTTAAAATAAACTAAGTATCTCAAGTCATTCTGTGTAGAACACTAAGTATGCTTGTAATTAGGGTATTTAACAGCTTAGTTTGAGATATAAACTGCGACCGATTTCTGCCTCCTATCGAAGTATGCTTTAATAAGTGCAATTTTAAGCAAATTAAGGGTTAAATTCACCTTTCTTGGAAGTATACGACCGAGTTCTGCCTTCTAAATAAAATCCCAAGTAAAACAAATTATTGAAATTAGAACTATGAGTCAGGATAAATTTAGATGGGTTCTGCACAATGGAGACATCTGAATCATTATCTAATTTTACAGTATTTTCTGGATTTTTGGATTTTAAGGCATATAGTGTAGAGACATGAGCATGAACATAAGCATGATGTATGAGTATCAGTGATGATTTATGGGTTTCGGAGTGTTGCATACATTAATCGGGGAGTTTTAGGATGCATTGGCATCACAGTAACTGTATTCCCAACCGAATGTATGTAGATATTGGACCGTACGACTCATAATAGTTCTGTGATATTTCAGTTGCATATCAGTGGCATACAGTATCGTGGCATATACAGATGCATGACTTCAATGGCATATAACATAGTTTCACATGTTATTTACTCAGTTATGGATCATATACTGTTTTTATTCTTTTTCAGTATGCAGTACACCGTCAACTTTATTTTACTTTAGTTTTGTATTGTTTATACTTTCAGTTGTTTTAGAGTTTTTTGCAGTGTTTTGTTTACATTACTTAAATGTTAATTAAATAATCAAAACTGTTTATATTAGTTTCGATGTGTTAGACTCATTGTCTAACACGTTGTACTTTTTGGATTTAGCAATTTGCTAGATCCAGAGCAATTAGTGGAGCCATATCATGTGGATACTCAAAAGATCCAGGAGGAGTTCGTAGAGCACTAGTGGACTTCTCCAGCTTTACTTTTTTACTTAGTTATTATTTTTAGTTCAGTACTTTGATTTTATTTCAATATTGTTTTAGTAAACCGTTTGTAATAATTTATTGATGTATTTACTTTTTAGTTATGAGATGAAAGTTTTCATTCAGTTTCTGTGATGAATATTTCTAGATGTATGCTTAGCTTCCGCACTCTATTATTATATTATTTATACTTAGTATTGTGATGCGATCAGCATATTGAAAATACTGATATTATATATATATATTGGATTCTTCATATCGTATTTTAAATCTAATGTATGTATTTGTCTAGTGCTTAGGATAAGGGTAATACTCTTATCTTATTAACTCTCAACCCTCATTTGGGTTAAGAGTTAGCAACCCTTAAGATCGGTTTTGTTTCAGCTATTCGGGAAGTTGGGAAATTCCTTCTCAAGTGGCGGACTGCTCCGCCGCCGATTGATTACTTCTTTTTGCACACGGCGACGGGACGGGGTGCTACAACTTTTGACCCCATTTTACTTATAGTTGAATAGGCGTACTTAACTCCTCATGTGTTCTGCGCCCACAGAACCACCCATAATATAAATAATTCATAAAAATTTCATTCTTCACAATCTTCTTGATTGTGACTGATTATTCAATCTCTTAAAATAGAAACTACTTTCTTATTTTATTTCTCCAATTTCACTAACTGACTTTGCAATGTAGATTCTTTATTTCATAAATGCATGTTTTTCTACATTGTCTTACTAAGCATATGAATTAATTGAACATATTCACATTTTCTTATTCAAATGTATCCTTTATAAATATTTGACTAACCTATTTGATATAGGAATGATTAGAACACTTGAATCCCGATAAGCCTTTATTACTTTTCAAGTTTCAGCATTTATTTATCTATTTATTCCCTTTTTATATATATACTAATTGTTGTAATGATGCCCTGCACAGTGCACTGCCGCATTCTTTGACTTACATCCTTGCAATACTACAATAGGGAGTAACTTTTGGGACCAACACCCAAAAGCACCGAAGAATTAAATCAAAACACAATAAAACAAACACAACACAAATACATGAAGAAAGCCAAGCTAAAACACATTAAATTTACATGAAAAAAATATCTAAGAATAGAAAAAACTACAATGTTATATATCTCATTGAATCCAAGAAGGATATATAGACTAACAACAATCCCTCCAACAAGCTAAAGCTCTCAAATAGAAAAATGAGATCACAATCTTCAAAGCTACCACTTTTTCTACAAAAAGCTCAATTCAACTCTATTACATACTCCTCAACCCTAATTTAGTATAGAAATTTTCAAAGCACCATAAGCTAAAGTAGAATAACTTTCTAGCATCCTTTGCACAAGTTACACTTCATCTGGTGCTTGAGCGCACCTGAGCATCGACGTTTTGGCCTTGTATAAAAGGTCCAACACAAGCTGCTAAAGCCCTCAGTGCTTGGGAGCCCACCCAAGCACCCAGTTTTAACCATTGTTATTCTGCTGAGTGATGTGGATGCTTGGGATCTTCCACACCCCTAGCTCTCAAACTCCACAACTTATCTAGCACTCAACCAACACCTGTTAGGCGCCAGCACAATGCTCAGCGGCACCTAAGTGCCAATTTAGCTTCAAAAGTAAACTTAGTCTATTATGCATTTGGTTGCCTCCAACAAATCTATAATCATTCCACACTCACTCAAAGCATTCAAAACACAACACTATCATAAATTAGCTATAAAAAATGAATCCAAGGGTCAACTTGGTGGTGTGAGATCAAGCGACAATATAGGCAAGATTGAAATAGCAACATTTTATTGCCCAAGCCAAAAACCCGAGAACATGAGCCAAACACTGCCATAAAGCAAATATTTTAAAAGCTCTAATTGACTTTATATTGTAATCAAGAAACATTTATGAAAAGATTCACCTAAATTTCTATATATAAATATATTTATACATCTTTTGGTGTGGCTTTTTTAAATTTATGCTATAATTTTCCATTAATAAATTTGTCTCTATGCCCAACTTTAGAAAACTTTCACACAACTGTTGGGACAATTTAATACATCATTCACCATAGTAAGTAAAATGCTTAATCTGCACATTCAAAGGCTTAAATGACAACAAATTGCATCTAATTTTTACATCTTAAAAGTTAAGAGATTGCTTAATAATCAAAATTAATATCATAGATAAGTTTTTCATTAGTTTATATTTGCAAAATTAAAAAAAAAACAATAAAATTATGACCTAGCTTCAGCTTTTCAATATATATATATAGAAGAAGGCATACATGGACTGGCAAATAAATGCAAAAATCATAACAGATTTACAAATTTTTTATTTCTATTAAAACCCAACAGAGATCCAAAAATGAAAATCAACAGAGAAATCTACATAGGTATCTTGATCGGTTCGTACTTCTCGCCGATGGGGCCGCCTTTCTGCTTCTGAAATTGAATATATCTAAGCGTGCTGGAAAAGAAGGCATCGGCGGATGGAGCGGAAGTCGAGCCATCACTTTGCATATCGGACACGATCAGGTCGATCACACCGTTAATTGCTGAGCTAGTTATCTGAGGGTTCCCTTTCTCAAAGAAATAAAGATACCTGGAAAAATTAAATAAATAAATCATAAATTCGCTCACTCAATTTAGCTGTAAATCAATGAATCCCAGAAAAATTTACTTGTTTAGTATTTCCACAAACAGAGTGACAGGTCCGCTGCTACCCCTTGTATCACTAGCCATTTGCTGTGCGGCGTTGGCAATCCTTATGGCACGCTTTAGGCACAGCAGAACCCTACACATATAATAACAATAGCAACAACAACACCAACAATACAAGCAGAATATCTAAATTTTAGAAATGTATGTAGTTACATTATAATTATAAAGATCTGGATGGTAGCTACAAAAATCTCAAGTTTGGTGTCATATGTGAATAAAGGCTTAGGCGGGTATGCAAGAACCTGTCATGAATCTATGTTCTTAAAACTCTATATTGATGGTAGCAGTAAAAATAGCTACACTATTGTAATAGGGATTTTAATCACTACTGTGTTTCAAGTTTGGTTAATATTTTGGGGGTAGATCCTCAAGCAGCGGCACCCACAAAAGCATTTAACCCGAAGCTTGTCGTAGTTTAGAACAGCTGTTTTAATATAACAGTTGTCATAAATGCGATAAGAAAGAAGTTTGCCAGGTCCCAAGTCTCAGAGGAGAAATAAAGGATTTATGTCAGGCAATCAATAGCTGAATGCAATTTTGTCAAATCAATATGATATGAATCTTTTTGAGAAAATAGTGCTAGAGTTAGAATGTCCCCCCAGAAGCAATGCTTTATATTGCCTAAATGTAACTAAGTGTGCAAAAGCTGCTACATTAGTGCTCCGGTGTATAATTAAGTGGACAAGAGTTTTCACATTATAGGCGAGTGCATGTAAAGAAGCCAATCAAAAACACTTGTTTGAGACCATAGTTGAAATATTTTGCTAATTTTACAAGAAAACTTATTGAGCCTTGCGCCTAGCATTTCTAGCAGTGAAAGCTAGTGAATATTATAGTTAATAGAAAAACACAAATACAACATCTTCAAAATTAAAGTAGAAGAGAAGCAAAAGAAATCAACAATCTTTGGTACTCAGACTCAGGTCACGATCAACATACAATTGATATTGTTATTATTTTGAATAAAATTTAAAGGTTGTTGTAATAGAAATAAAGTGAAAGAGAATTGTGATCGGTAGAATGATTATTAATTTTATAAGCATTTATGCACTTCAAATAGAATTAACTATGAATATTAAAATATATACCAAAATTTAGAAAATTGATTCAAGAAATTTATCAAATAAAGATGCTATTTATCAGAAGATATTTAAAAAACTTGTTAAAATAATAATTAGAAAATAATTCTAGAATTTACATTAGTATTAATACTTTATTAAAGCAAAAAGAAGATCATGATCATTTATTAGAATAGAATTTCTAAAACTCAAATTGCTTAAATTCTAGCTAAAAAGGAAAATTGATTATATTGCAATTATTATAAGATTATTTTTGGAGAAACCTTGAGAACCCTATATCCAATTTTGTTCTCAAATTTGAAAATAAAGAATTAGAAAAAATTAATAAATAAGATATATTTATAGACAAAAAAATGAAATCTTAAGAACTAAATAAAAATGTATTTTTTTAAAATAGAACTTGAACGGTGAGATATTAAGATTAAAGCTAGTTTACTTTGACAAACAATTGCAAGTCAAATCCATAAGATAACAAAAAATGTACTTGGAGACTTGAAAAGAAAATTCTCTTTTAACAAAAATGTTTGGTTGTGGTAATAAGATGCTCAAGTAAATAATTAAAGAGAAGATTTGTTATAAATAGTAATTTAAATATAAAAATTATTAGATATAGAAAAAATATAAATTATATTTGTGAATCCAAGAAAAAAAAGTGATTATGTGGCTCTTCAAACTATATTAAAAATTAGATATTGTTGAGGGGAGAGGCATGTATACAAGTAAACCAAATTAAAGCAAGAAAGCTAAAGATTTGATATAATTGGAGTGTGTTAGATTATTGATAAAAACAACTTTTCAAGAATGTGACATAATATGAAAGAATTATTTTGATATGCTTATAATGAATATTGCAATAACAGAATTCACATGAGCTTAAATGCTTTTTTATCCGATAAGTAAATAAATTTGACATTTAGAATAGTTTAAAAAAAGGAAGACTGCTAAAGTTGATCATAAAATCGTGGCATTGCAATTGATGTCTCAACATGTTTGGGCAAAAAAAGAGCATATTTAATATAATTTTAAAACTAAAGAGTAAAGAGAGTATTTATTTTTAAAAATTTAAGCAATGTAAGATGGGATTTTTGATGCCTATATTGAAGCTATTAAAAGGAGATACAAGGGATTTGTCTAATAATTTTGTTGTTTCAGTCTAATTGCATTAAGATTATGCTCACAGTATGTATCTATTTCTATTAATTAAGAACATTCTTACTAAACACATACAAGAGATGCATTGGTGCATTATATTTGCAATTAATATCTTTCTTATTCATAAAATTTATGATAGGGTTAAAGCAAAACTCATGCATGAAGAACCACATTGAAATCTAATGAATTTCATCGTAGTAGATCCAAAACATAATAAAAGAACAATTAATTATGGACATTCTCACTAAACACATTCAAGAGATGTATTAGTGTATTAGATTTGTAGATACTATCCTTCTTATTAATAAAGATAGAAATGAGGTTAAAGCAATATTGAGTCTAAGTTTAACCATAAAAGAGGCTATACTAAAGTGAATTTGTTATTAAAAAAAGTGAATGTTCAAATATCATAGTTCAATCGTACAAATAATGATGAATAAAGACAGAGGTGAAAGATTTATAAAACAATTGTATGACCAGCTAAGTTATGTGCAACAAAATGTTGATAGGTAAAATAGGAACACACTAATAAAATAAATGTAGCAGAGATGAAGATGCTAAGGTGGATGAGTAGTTATACAGTAAGGAATATGATGAAATAAGTTTATTCATAGCAAGGCATGGTTGAAGCAGTTTCAATTAAGGATACGCATAGAGAAATTCATCTTAATGACTTGGGTATATAACGCTAAACTATTTTATGCTAGAGTAGAAAAGTTGAGTTTTTTGCCCATGTTAAAGAATGGAAGAAAAGACCAAAAAAGAAACTAGCAGGAAGGATCATAAATATTTTAAGCTTAGGGAAGAACTTTTATTCAATTTTTGCACACCCAAAACAAAAGATTCATATAGCCCCAACAGTGCTTAGTGGGACTAAAACTTGGTGCCGCTATTACAATAATTGTTACAAGACTGCTGCCCGATACAGTTAATAAAGCTTTATGTGCCTTATCAGCTGATATAGCAGCGTTAATTAACTGTCGATACTGGTTCTTTCAGCAGCGGCTGCTAAAATTTATTTTTTGGCAGTGCAATATTATTTAAGGCCCATTCCTAACCTCTTCGTTTCAATTAAACCCAAAAAGAGCCTTGCCAACTATTCAAGCTCAAGTCCTTGCTCTGTAATGTTCTATCTATGCATGAAAAACACAAAGATGTCTTTTTTCTGAGAAGATAGCTTTTTCTGCCCCAACTGTCGATAGAAAAAAAAAAAAAAAAAAAAAAAAAAAGTAATTGACTAACGTGTCAAATGCAAAAGCATAAACAATACCAAATGAGTAGTTAATATAGATGTATGACTTCCTGCTTGATGTTAATCAAAACTAAACTAATGCATCCCTCAGTCCTTTGGAAAAGAAAATGTTAAATGTAATCAAGACTGATAATATGCCACAAGAGCGCACACATGCATATATATATATATATATATATATATATATATATATATATATATATATATATATATATATTATATAGAATTGGCTTTCGTATATAATTATATATTGACAATTCTTATAATTAGCACAATTCATCCTCCAAAAACTTCAAACATGGTATTAGAACCAAGGTCCTTAAATTTTTAAAAGTTCTTAAGTTCCTCTTTTTTCCCTTTCCATTTTCTTGACTCTCATATGAATGAGCCCTAGCATCCAAAGAACCCCAATCCGACATTCTATTCACTGGCATTCAATACTACTCTGACAAGCTCTGATTTCTAGTAAGCCTTAAATTTCATCCTACTTGTTGACCTGCACCAGATGAGATCCGATCACAAGAGGACGGAAGCCTAAGCATCCTACTTGTCTCGCCAATCTGACGACCTGCTAACTAATTTTCAATATATTTGTTGGCAACTGACACCCTATTTGATCTATAGATCTTCAACATCCGTACTAAAACAGCATTCATATCTAGCTCCTCCAACAAAGAACACTGTAATCTACACAAATCAACTACATCTACAAGTCACTAACACCAATTCTCATCGTTAGCTTTTGAACTCCGTTTAATCTTCCACTTCAATGGTGAACTTCATCAAGAATGCTAACCCAGACCAACACCTTCAATAGAAATCTCTAATCAACTAGATCCCATCTCTACTACAAGCTTCATGTGTGACAATTGCTTTATTGGTTAGCTTAGTGGCTCTACGTTGGCAACTTTCTCCGCAAAACCACCATCACCTCTACAACATATGTTTTCTTCTTATCATCAACCTCTTTATAATTGTGACTTCTGTTTTGAATCCCCCCAAACCATTATACGTGGTATTGGCGCCATCAATATAAAACATAAAGGAATCATTCGAGATCACCATAAGTAATCATGTGAATCTGCTAAAAAAGGTTCTCAAATAGCACATCTACTGCATCATATGTTTCCACAATAAATCGACTTTTGTAACAATCATGTGACTACCAAAAACTTGCACAACGGCTTTCACTAATTCATACAATCAATAATTATGATACATCTCATATCAAACATGCTTCTAACTCCCACTTAATCTCTTAATACATACCTTGTTCATGACACATCCTTAAATATAATTTTTAATGTTAACTATATGCTTGTAAATAATAATATTTTCTCATCTAGTTGTAATGTACAAAATCTACAAACAAGAAAAACTCTTGCAATAGCTCACAAAGTGGGACGACCAAACTTATATCTATTTATCTTCCTTCAAGAAGTATATCAGTTGTTGTGGTAACATACAATCCATTTTTCTATCAATGGCATCTCATCATAGAGACACTTCAATTGGTAAACTTCGTCATCTTTATAAATTTTCAATTGCTTGAATTATCATCTTGTAAGATAACAAGCTTTATCCTTTTATAATTAATCAATTTCGATATTTGAGAATCATCACCTACCCCATCAAATGGTTATTGATATTTTTCCATTTTATTTATGATTATTTTTATTTTCTATGAATTTTATTTTAAAACAAAGATCCGATCTATCTCAAATCTATATCAAATTTGCCAAAATGATCAAAACACAATTCTCTTGTACCATCAAAATTCTTCTCTAATAATACTATGTGAAATTGTTCTATTTGCATTCATATAATCAATCGTTTCCCAACTTCCATTCAGTATAACATATCTCCATTTCAAAATTTATTCAGCAAACTTCCTGTTTGTTCTTCACACAAATCATGTACTTGTACCTATTTTATGTTATTACAACCTCATGAGCATAATAAACTTGAATACTTGCTACATATGTTATTTTCTTAGTTGTGGACAGAACATTAAGGCTATCATAGCTATGAACTCATTTCCAATCGTCTACATATTTCACATGTATCATGTGAGAACACCACTATTACATCATTGTTAAAATTCCTAATTAACAACATTTCCCCATTTTTTACTAATCAATCAGATTAATTGTTTTGGTTCTAGCATTGTGTTGATGAACCTTTAGTTCCTCAGACTACTTCAACCACTACTATACATCTCTATGAGTCTCTCTCTACTAATCACCACTATCAATTCACTTTTTTTTAATATTGAACCTAACATCATCCCACTAACTGCCACAACTACTCTTATTAATATTCCTCTCGAGTAAGATAAACACCACAACCATGTTAAAAATTATCATTGATTCTATACCCTAATTTCATTATTTGAGCCTCAAGCATTGACCCTTTATATCAACAAACAATATTCAATGATCAATAAGTTCTAGAGAGAATACATACGCAAGATTTTCTTAAACTTCCACCAAACAAAAATACCAATGAGATGTAAATGAGATTATACAAATTTAAAATTAAGTCAAACTGAACTAATGAGCACTACAGAGCTCGACTTAATGTAAATATCTATACTCAAGTATGTGGGACAGATTATGATGAAATCTTTAATCCAATTGGTAGAATAAATTATATCTGCTGTTTACTAGCAATTGCTAATATTAACAATAAATATATATTCAAATAAATATTAAAACATTATTTCTTGATGGAGATAAACTATAAGAGGTTCATATACATCCTCTACCTAGGTTCTCATTCTGAGATTGGTAATTACCATCTCACTCAGATTAAGCTTTCAACTTAATGTCTCGAGCAAAGATCACTGAACATAAAATTACTTCAACACCATCAAAGCAAATATTAAACCCACTCCTATAATATTAACTTCTCTTGAAAATCTAACAAGTCATCAACAATTGGTAGAATGTGTCATATACACAACTATAACAAGGCTGGATAATGCATATACAGTTCAACAGGTTAGCCAATTCATCAATATGAGTCAAAATACCATGTTCTTGCTCATGCCACTTCTTAATTACTTTGTTATACCAATTATTGGAAGACATGGGGATCAAACACTTTTACCACATCTCTTCACAAATTATTGAAAAAGCTATCCTTCTACCCTTCCAATATATATCCCCTGCTTAAACTACTGAAATATTCACCAAGACACTTCTTCTATGCCATTCATGAATTAATATCATTTTCATTTTTATCAAAAACCATTTTTTAATTGGTGCACATGATTACATCATAACGGCTCACTTAAGATGTGCATGGATCGACCATGTATATTCTGTTTGAGATGATTAACTATTCAATATAAATAGTGTAATACTACTCAAAATCAAGCATAATTAAATTTCACCCTCACATTTTATCCCCAAATTTTATATCAGGAATGGCTAAAGGTAATTTGCAAATAGTCAATAAGTCATAAACGCTAGTTCATTTGATGACTCAACTACTTTAGAGTAACAGGCCACAAATATCAAAAGAAAATGGGTGTGCAAAAACTCTAGGTGTCATGCTAACAGATTTTTGAGAAATCCGCAAGAAATTCCGCATGGGCAAATATTTGAGAGATGTGGCTTGAAAGATTCTCTCGTATAATGGGATAGACTTTTGAGTTGAGTTCTCCTATTAGGTCATAGACTAGCATTGGTTCTCTCACTAATACAGTAGAACTGTCTGCATTGAAAAAAACCTATCAATGGATCCTTATTGATGATAATGATTCTAGTATTATTAACCATGATCAAATTGTAGGCTGGATTAAGACGTGTGCAATAAATATTAATTACATAAAAAAAACAAATAATCAGGGCCATCATGAATCTGCTTCTCAAGGGATAAACATTATTTAGAATCCAAAAAGTGAGATGAAAAAAAAAAATAACTGGAAATTAAGATTGGAACGATCTTCCATCTAATGAACTTATTTTTTTAGTTGCTATTCTCACGAACTGAAACCCAACAAATCTTCAAAAACATAAACAAAACAATGAAAAAAGTACTTGAAAATTTTCACCTTTCTCCATCCTTAGCACCATCTTGATCATCAACCCAAAAGAGGTGAGAGCAAGCATAAACTGCACTGCACTGATCAGGCTTTTTCAAAAGCTTAGCAGAATACTGCAAGAAAATAAAAAATTAAAAATGGCCACAGTGGTTCATAACAAATCTAAGAAAAACATTGAACTAAAACTCACTCCTGTGGCCTTATGGGTTAGTGTATCTCTGTTCTCAACACCAAATACATTCATCCTCTGAAGACTCCCAATAATTAGGTGAATTGCAGTCACTTGAGCTTTGGACTCCTGCATAAATTACATAGGGAAAATATAGAATAGTGATTAATTGGATAATATTAGCACTTAACCAAAATGAGATCACCGAACAATTAAAACAATGATAACATAATAACACCTAATTGGGCTTATATATTTGTATTTTAGTTTCTTACAGCTACTTCTTCTTCATATAATATAAAAGCTTGTGTGAAAAACTCATATGCAACAGATTCAAGATCACAATCATTAGCAGCCTGAGAAAAAATTAAATCAGTAAGAAGAGCTGAAAAAAGATAAAAAATGCAAACCCAATTGTAAGTTTACGTACCTCTGCACATTGCAAGTACAACCTCAAGGCAAGTTCAGGTGAAGGAACGGATGATAATGCCTCAATGGTCTATCAAAATAAGAAAAAAAATAAAAATAAAAAACTAAATTTTGTCAATAGAAGCTGAACAAAAGATGCAAACACAAGCCCTTGACTGCCAGCACAGTTTAACTGAATACATACTGCACCCAGTTTAGCTAAAAACATTAATATACTGAAATTAAGCAAAATACACTCAGATAAGCAAGTGCACGTAACTTACATCTCCTATTTTTGTGAAACCTTCAAAGATGAAAATGAATGCATTTTTTACTTGTCACATTCATCTTTTCTTTAGAAAATATTGCAAGTGTATTGACCTTTTCAGGTTAATTGATTTAATCCATGACTATTTATGAGCCAATTTGATCCCTGAACTAATAAATTTGATCCTAATTTAGTACCAAATTGGATAAACAGTCAAAAATATTAAATTAGAATTGAATAGATAGGAATAAATCAAGCATGTTGAAAAGTCTGAAACTAATTAAACAACTTGAAAGGCCAACAAACTATTTTGGCAAATTTTTATTTATTTTTGGTTTTCCTGAGAAGTTGGATTGGTTTGGATGTGCCATGAAGAATTTCTTGACTCCTCCGTATTAAGAGATATTGACCACTAGCATTAAAACACTTTCTGCTTGAATAAAATAAGAAACCAAATAAAAATACTAACTTGATTCAATATCCTAAATATTTTCTTGGGAGTAGAAGGAGCATCTTCACTGTCCACGTCCCCTTCCTGACCTTGCAAGCGTCTAACAAGCTGCAAACCAAAAGCAAATCGCTTTAACACTTTTGACAGCATTCAATTTTAATTTAATTAAGAGAACTTTGCAATTTTCAATAAATAACAACACAAAATAGATAACAGATGAAATTGATACAGTTTTATGATCACTTAAGTATATAGCCATAAAGATGCAGAATCTCTTGAGTTTTGCATTTCACACAGAAACTCCCTCCATGCAGATTTCATTGTGTTTGACCAATTTTGCTCCCAACTTACTGTGATTCTCCTTTTCCCAATGGAGGACAAAAAGTGATTAATAAAAACCAATGCCAATTATTTTTAATTCAAACGTCTATCGTTAAAGATCACATGTTTAGAATGAAAAATAATAGGTTCAACCTAGGTTGTTTGGTATGAGAAGATGAGATAATGTAATCGTATTACCTGTAATTTGAGATTTTTTATGCTTAAAATGAGGCAAAAAAATAACAATAACCACTATTGATAAAATCCTATAATGCATGAACACAAATATAAGGACAAGGATATGACATGGGCATGGGACACACTTTTGAAAAAGTAGCATATTAATGTATATTGAACACAACAATATATATTAACGATTTAAATTATTATTATTAATATAATTATATAAAATAAATTTATTGTCATATAAGAATACTAAATTTGAGAAAATTATTTTATAATCCACAAATAATTAAAAGAAATTACATATAAAATTAACAAGTTAAACAAATAAATATCATCTTTAATATGTTATTCTGTAAATTTATTTATAATTATTAACTGTGATTTTATTTTAATATGGGGATGATTTCTTATATATAATTGAAATTTTATGCATTCTAAAAATTGGCACCCAATTTTTAACTTGCACAAAATTATCACAAGAATCCTTTTAATTATGCTTAAATAACTAGCTTCTTAATTTCTAGAAACTATTTTAAAATAAATAAATTTTATAATTAGGTACTCATATAACAATTTGAAGATTTAGGTGGCAAATACATAACTACATAAGATTTGAATGCCAAAACAAACATTATTAGTTCTTTATTTCTCAGGGAAATACTTTTTAAGGCTCACGTGTAGTTAAACACATGTATCCAAATTTTTTTAAAGAATGGCATAACAAGTTTGACATATCTAACATACGTCCATCATGTGTTAGACGAGTGTGGGTGCTTGAGAAGGGTCCAACCCAACATGACAAGCATTTTAAGTGTCTATGCATTATTAATGAAATATAATTACCAAATTATTCATTTATAAAATAGACTTTATATTGCTACTTAAGTCGAATAATTAAATTCCAAGGCTAGTGCTGGTAATAATAACATTTTTACTATAAATATTTAAAAATATGTTTAATTCTCTATTAAAGCTATCATACCCCTCCTTCCATTCTTACTAACACTCGAGCAAGAGTCACGCAAGCTACCATACCATCAAGTTCAATGCAGGGTTACAAGGCCATCTATTTGTCATTATAATCCAAACAAGTTCATCTAACTATTTAAACAAATAGGTTTAGCTGAGCGGTTAACCAAGCTCATAGCTAATGAGAGTTAGCGGTTGCACTACATATTACAATTCACATTACCTGATAGAAAAGGTAGATTTTAAAAGACTGTTGAGTACAAAGTTGACTTTTAGAAATTGTTTGGTTTGCTAAAACAAGTTACCAATATTTAAATTGCATTGATTCAATTTTAAATATTTGAATTCCAGTGCAATTGTGTTTAATAAACAGTAAATATGTTCCTAGAAATTGAAACTTTGATGCTTGTTTGAGTGTAATGTGCCTATCATATAATTTAAAAAACTTTAAAATATATAAAATATATTGACTAGTTGATGTCGATGAGGGCAGGTCGGTGCCGGCAAAGGAAGAAACAGCATGTGAAGCCAAGTCTAAGCGGGGGATAAGGTTACATGCTGAAAGCTAACGAACCTCTCATGGCTCGACTATGACCAGCAAGGACATGCTGAAAGCTGGCAAGGGTGGCTCGTGGCTGGCTTATCCAGCCTTAATCAATTACCGGATTGAATGAAAATCTTCTCAAGAGCTTTAACATCGGTCTATGGATGGACAACGAGAGTTGGTCAGTGACTGGCGAGGGTTGGCCGGTGCCAGCAAGTGTTGGCAAAGCCAACGAAGTTGTTACATTTTTTTTTGCGCTAGCCTGCCAGATTTAGGAGGATTTAAATTACACTGCAAAATTGGTCTAGCTGAGGAATTCAACCCCCCACAAAATTGCTTTGTATTTTAATTACCTAAAACCAAACACATGAATTTTGTAATTCTCAATATTCTAATTACTTTTCACCTCAATAATAGCAACCTGATGAAGGCTTTCCCTTATCCAAGGTTTGAGTTGAATGCACTTAGATGAACTTATCAATGACGGCAACAATCCTAGACGATTCATATGAAGTGGATGAAAATTATTCTAGGGCAAATCTTGTTTTCTTTTTTTAGCAAAATTCAGACAAAATATTCTTTGAATAAAATGTGTTTGCTAGCACCAATTGCAACAGATTACTTTATCTTATTATGAAATTAGAATGGTAGTCTAATAGGGAAAATTGACAATCAACAAATTATTCTAGGTTTTCATTAAAGATTAACAGATTCAATATAAAGATTGCTGGCTAATAAGAAGTTTTATTTTGTATGTCAACGGCTGTCTTTTTTTTTTAGAAACAGTACCCGAGCAATTAAAGACAAACAAAACTCGTTAAGTTCAAAGAAATTCCGTACTTCTATTTAAGAGCAAAGCCTCATATTTCTCAGTTAATATAATAGCAATTTATTTTACAATATACATATATTAATATTAAAGCCAAAAAAAAATCAACACATCCAAATAATTGAACTATAATCAAGAAAGACTGCAAGTTTTGAATGCTATTATGTATGTGTATGTGTATGTGATGCGCATGCGCATGCGCATGTGTATTTGTGTGGGTGTGTGTGTGTGTATACATACGCGCACACACACAAGTACACATGACAAAAAAAAGCTTGGAAAGCATATTGTGAGAGCTATAAAAGAGTTTTGTGAGAGAGCTTTGAGATAACTTTGAGGTATCTATGTGGGAGCATAGAGAGATGGTTTTAAAAAAGCTTTGCAATAGAGCAATAAGAAAATATACATTTGAGAGAGTTTCGAGAAAGCTTGTATATATCTTCAGAAAAGGTTTTAGAGATATGTGAGAAAGATATGATAAAATATTGAGAATGCTTTGAGATAGCTTTGAGAACTTTAAGAGAGCTTCTGAAGGTCTTTGGAAAAACATTGAGGTAGAGTTCTTAAAAGTTTTAAAAGGAATTCAAAAATCTTTGAGAGAACATTCAGAGAGCTTTGAGAGAACATTGAGTGATCTATGAGCATTGCCAGTAAATGATGAGCATATTATCAACCAAAATACACTTACTCAAAGCTACCAACATTTTGAGAACATTGAAGATCAAAAAAAAAAGGGAAAAAGAGCATAAATAAAAAGAATACAACAAAGAAATCATACATTTGTAAGCCAATTTCATTAAACATTGTTTATAGTGTCACACTTAAAGTATTAGCCTTCTACAATACCTCTACTTTATAGTGCCATGCATGAAATACCTTTTCTTTTATAATTTCTTACCTTTTAGCCATCTTATCACACCATGCATTATGCTTTCTTCGCATGCACTATCAATAGAGTTGTCAATATATACTAACGGACAATAGCTCATATTCAAATGATATCATTATGAAAAGGTTGGATTTATAAAATCAAGAATAGAGATATTTGGTACTCCTTCCCTTACAAAAGTACTCCACTTCCACTAATCTTGTGCCTCTAAAACCGAACCTATCGGTAGAACTTTAAACATATAAGCTTATGCAACATTTTCAACAAAATTATTACAAAAATTTTGGATTTAAGACAGGTTGATATCCTTCTTAGAATCAACTTCCTAATCAAAATTGTGTTATCAGAAGAATAAACATTTGTCATATTGTCATGCTTTGCCAAGATTTATTGCATGATATTCCTGATTATTAAGTGACATTTCTAAATCCTATAAAACCATTCAGTGGGACTTTCGTTTTCAGCTCAAAGAAAAAATCTAAATAGCAAATTTTTGAAGTTCTTGAATGCTTTGGGTTTTCTAATAATGCTACTAATCCTATCTTTAAATGCATTAACAAATTTTAATTTTCAATTATTATCAATGGTGTAAGACCTAGTATTTTAAGTTCACATAGAAATTTTTGATGAGGTGGTCTTTCCCCTACTCTTGTGCTTGTTGCTTATTATTTTTCTAGAGGTATAAAAAATGTATTTGCTCTAATACATATATGTTTTATCATACCAAAGTCATTAATAGGGTGTCTCATTTGGCCTTTGCCGATGATTTTTTTTTATAATGTTTATGAATCATTTTTGTTGAGATTTATAAAATTACTGGATTATTTTGAAAAAATATATGATTTGTTAAGCTTCTAATTCCAGTATTAAGAAGATTCATTGATTCAAATGAAAGGATAGATACCTTCCTTTGAAAGTAAAGCCTTAGTTTTAATAGGCTCAAATTTACTTTCAAATATGGTAGAGATTTAGAAATGGCATCTGTCTTTGGTCCTCCTTGTTAAAAGATAAATATTTTTAGGGATATCCAGCTTGCAATATCAATGGCAAGAATATTGACTCTCATTTATAAAGAAGATAGCGCTCTATTGGACTCATGGCAATAAGTAATGTTGTTTAGCGTATTTGTGTGGGTAAGTTCTTTAGTATGATAGTTGATTTGAGGGAATTATTTTACTGTCAAGTTATCTGATCACCACCGTTCCCCTACTAAGGCTTGCGATTTTTTCTTAATGATTACTGGGATATATAAATTTAATGAGATCCTATCATGTAATATAGTCAATAAAATTTTTCCAGTGTCCATTGATACCACTCATTTGGATAACATCACTTGAAGGAGTTCTACTCCAAAAATGAAGGGTTTTCATGCTACTTCTAGGTGCTATTGTTATCATGCTTATATAGAAAACCTTTCCCACATCTTTATAAATCATAATAATACGCTTCTATTTTTGGTTATTCTCCTAATTTTAGCCTTCTCTCAATGCTTTCATGCTCTCTTTGAGAATCTCTAGGAATTTTGTTAAATAGGGTCAAAGTAGAATCTCAGTTTCCAAGTTAATTCTTAGGTTTATTTAGGAGAAAATATATAATAGTAAGTATAGAAACTTAATGATCATCATTGCTTCAAAGGGGATGCCTTATTCAGATCTTTTTCAGCTTGGTATGCCCTGCACCACCACTTTCACTACGTGGCTAAACTTAATGTATAGATAGTTTTCTGGTTTGGCTGCTAGTTAGAATCCAACTTATTAGAACGAGTGTTGGGTCTTGAACTTTTTAATTATAACATATCTCATATTTGGAGGTAAGGGAACTGTGCTGTTGGTTAGCTTGCGAATTATGGTCTTTTAAATGAGCAATTTATCTTTGTATTATTCCCTCGGCTTGCCTCCTTCACTTTGGGATATTTGTAAGCAAGATAGTGTTCAGTTGAACTATATGTTTGTTTTAGAGTTGTGGCTATGCATTGGTAGCACGTGTTGTTCATTGACTGGGTTCTGTATCATCTGTACTGCTGCAGCTGTGTTGCAGCAACTATCGTTTGGCTGTTACAACAACTGTGCTGTTGTTGCTGCAACTGGTGTTGCTGTCAACGGAAGCTGCATTTAACTGGTGTTTTGCTACTACTTTTCTGTTGTTGCTATGTGGCTTTGCAATATTTCCTTTGTTCTCTTTTTGGTCCTGCACTAGCTCAAGATTCTGGGCTACAATGGTTCTGTCTCTGAGATCAGTCACTCCAGTATTCTTAGTAGATATTCTTTATATGCAGATTTTTTTGTTGACCTCTTGGGTTATTTCTTGGATTTAATTCTTTGTTGGTATTACTAATCTTCACATTTGGATTGGAGTTATTGAAGTTTTGGAGTTTGATGAATGTTAATGAATGAAAGATTACAAATAATTGAAGGTTGGAGATGGCTGTTTTAAAGGCTCCGGCTTTTTTTATCACCCTTTTTGTATTTTTTTATATTTGAGATTTGATTGCTCTTCCCTCGGATTTGAGGCAAACCTCAATAGCTCCATTTGCTTTTATTTTTCAAATTTTAAGAATATTGATTCTCATTTATAAAGAAGATGGTTTCTCACGATCATTCTCATCTTAGTGTTTATACCATGCTCTGCTACTTTTACCATCATTTTTCCCACCAACATTCTAAAAATTATTTTTAAAGTTTTAAAATTTGCAACTTCACCTATCATATTTGGTATTAGAGCGCAATTTTGAGAGTTTATCCTTCCTAAAATGTCACAATTTTTTCAAATTTTATAAAATTATATTTTCGTTTTGTACTTTTTCAGCCGACAGTCGCTTCCCCTGCGGTCGCGTTGTCTATGAACAATCACAAACACTGTTCATTGAACAGATACAAATAATCATGCAGTGGTTAGTTGGCGTCGTCATGCAGATCCGCGTGCCCGCAAATGTTAACCCTGCCTGGCCCGATTCGCCATATGCTAACCTGAATCTACCCAATACATCATCTACTGACTCGACCTGGCCCGATCCATCGGTTGTCGACTCAACCCAATCCACCGTAAGCTGACTCGACCCACTCATCGCTTATTAGGCAGAACCCGACATCGCTCGTTGACCCGATAATACCAAGCAAGCCATATTAGGGTTCAATAAAGGCCATTTGTGTTCACCGAACTTCCAAGAAGTGTTGTGATTTGGATTTCAATGTCATTTGCATTGTTGAATTTTTGAAAATGATGCTATGCTCTACGGGCATCTTTGAAAGGATTTTATTATTCTATTGAGGAAAAAGCTGAGAAAGTTTTGGCGTGTAGGCGAAGATCCGTTCACCCTTACTGGCAATACTATTACTGAAATCCTGTGGAGCAAGCTAAGCTACAACAATAAATAAAAACCTTGCTCTAGATTTGAGTCCATGTGTCGTACCTGCACTAACTCCCAAGAAAAATGATACATAGAGACTGTGCATCAATAACTGCGCCATCAACTAGGTCATCATAAAGTATAAGTTTCTCATCTCAAGGCTAGATGAGATGCTATATTTTAGGAGCGGTTCCACCAAATTAACATACGATTGAGAGATGAGTAGAAAATCACATCCAAAATATTTTATAGTTTTTATTAGTAGTTGGTGATACCATTTGGTTTATCCAACTCACCAAGTACCTTTATGTGTTAAATAACATTGTGTTATGTCCATTCCTAAGAAAGATTCTCATAGTATACTTATAGATGATATTCTAATTTTAAGTGTAAACAAAAAACATCATTTGAGCCACCTGTGGTTCGTGCTATAAAAGTTTGAAAAAGAAAAAAATTTCATCGATAAGAAGTTTGTTTACATAGAACAAGGTGACATTCCTAGGGTTTATTATTTCTGTTATGGATTAAACCAGATTCTTCCAAAGTTTAGGCTATCATTGACTAGGCAACCCTATGAAGTTTTAACAATGTTAGAAGGTTCCATGACCTAGCTACATTTTATAGGAGGTTCATTATAAACTTGAGTTCAATAATGGCCCACATTCTTATGAGAGACAAATTTTAGTGGTTCCCCAGTTTTGAGGGTGATGACCACCAATACCATTCTTAGATTGCTCAAATTCTTTAAAGTGTTTGAGGTAGCAAGTGAAGCTTTTGGTATTGGGAATGGGCGAGCTTTATTCTAAGACATTCATCTCATTGCATACTTGAGTGAGAAGTTGAACGAAGCAAGACAGCGTTATTCTAATTACAATCGTGAGTTTTATGTGATTGTCCAATCATTGAAACAATGGAGACATTACTTATTACATTGAGAATTCAACCTCCATGAACTTAAGTTTATTAACATGCAAAAGAAGTCAAACCATAGGCACGCCAAGTGGGTCAAGTTCTTACATGATTATACATTTGTTCTAAAGTATAAGCATAAGCATAAAGCATAATCACAAACCTATGATGCATTGTCTAGAGTAGCTTTAGTTATTACATTATGCACAAGTCAAATTCCTGCATTGAATCGCTTGAGAGATGAGTATGTTAGTTGCCCCAACAGTAAACTTATTTACACCGCATCAAGAGAGTTTGTTGTCATCCAACTTAACGTACAATAGTGTCAATGGTTATCTATTCAGCAAACCATTTATTTGTATTCCCCGAACATCCCAAGAATTTTCCTGATCCAAGAGTTATATTCTATTAGCAAATCACCAAGGAGAGAATCATTCACATTGTTGATATCAAGCTCTATTGGCTTTAAGTAAAAACAATGCGAGCAAGTTTACCTTCAAATGTTTAGTGTGCAAGAAGGCAAAAGCTCAAAATCAAAGATCAAGAAAATATGATATTTTGGTTGCACCGTACCAACCGTAGGAAAACTCATTAATGAACTTCTTACTAGAACTTTCTAAAAGCACCCAACATCATGACAGCAATTATGTGGTGGTCGATAGGCTCTCCAAGATAGCTCACTTTATACCCTATTCGAAAAGCAACAATGCGTCTCATATAGAAAACAAAGGAGGTAGTTAAACTACATGGATTACCAAGCACCACAATTTCTAATATGGGTGTAAAATTTGTGTCGTAATTTTGGAACACTTTGTGGTGGTATTAGACATTACACCTAAGTTTTCCTTAATATTCCACCCACATATTGATGGTCAAATCAAAGTTGTAAATATATCCTTTTGGAATTTATTAAAAACACTAACGGGGAAAAAATTTAGACTTGGAATCTCACATTCCTATATCTAAATTTGCCTGCAATAACAACATTTCTAGAACAACATAAAAGACATGATTCAAAATCAACTATGGGTACAATCCTAGAAAACCATTCGACCTAATTAATTTGCTTTACCATACATAATCTGATGCCTTTACTTTAATAAAATGCATCATAATATTAAAAACTAATTTGAAAATCTAAGAATAATTATGCTACGAAAACTAACATAACCAGATCTAGTATTAGTTTTAATAAAGGTGGTTATATGCTTTTTCGCATTCGCCCATAACAGTATTCGATGCAAGAAAATAAAAATTTATGCTAGAGCGAGAAGGCCTTCCAAGGTTCTTAGAAAAAAATTCAGGTTGAATACTTACTTCATCATTAGGTCAATATTTATAAGTCATATATTCAGTATTGATAATTTAGCTTCATATTCTAACAAGTTTTTACAAAAGAATGCACTTATTTCTTCAGAATGGAAGAATAATAAACTGTTTATTGAAACTCGCCAACATTCCCTTATTGAGATTGATGCTCTTATTTCTGACAAGGTTGTTGAGGGAGTAGGGTAAGCACAAGGTTCTGATGTGATGGAAGGATAAGCCACCATCAAATGACACTTGGTTGAAGTGTTAGGAGTTACAGAGACTCCATCCAAATGACGACTATTTTGATTTCAACTCTGCGGAACAGAGCTTTGTGATGAGGGAAAGTCTAACACAAGACATAAGAATATGAGAGCCATAACTCGAGCATTTACATGGAGCTTAACTAAAATTTGAGCAACTGTACTTGTACTTGGTTGTAGAGCCGTGTTGTGACTTGCCTCTTTTTCGAATCATATTATTTTGACCCATTTTTATAGCATCGTGTTGTGTTGTAGTTGATGTTTTTGCATTTTGTACTTCCACAAAGTGTGTTTGGTAATTACTCGTGCATTAGTATTATTTTATAATTTTGTTACATTTTTGGAAACCATTGTGTTTGCGACGTGAAAACACATCGGGTTATGATGAGGTCCCTTTAATGAGCCGCCTAGGGTTCAGGCTACTTGTATAAATAGCTCATATACTCTCATTTATAAGGGATAATAATTAATAGTTTCTTTTCCACCTTAGTGAGAATCATGCTTTAGCGAGAATGCTTGTAAAGTGATATGCATAATCACTTCAATTTTATGTGAGTGCATAGCGGAAAGGCTACCGAAATGTGCATAATCCTGATAACTCTATCTGTGTTTTGTGTTCTACCAATGTGTTCTTTGCTTTTTTTCTCCAAATTACACCAATTTTCTTCTAAGTTTTCCTCAAATCTTTTTGTGTTTAATCATAATTTCCCAGTCATTCTCTTGTTAGTATTCATACCACACGACTATTCTCATCATCATTTTCCCCACCGAAATCCCTTAAGGAAAAAATTAAATTTACAAGTTTTAAAATTTGCAACTTCACCAAATCACAAATACACGAGAATAATAATTTGAATTACTATTCACTGTGAATAAAGCAATGCATTTTATTTTTTCTAACTAAGCATCTGAAAAATTAAAGGTAAATCTTTATAATTTACATAGCAAGCACCCAATCTTCAATATTTACAAATAAGGCATTCAAATCTCACCAACCTTTAGCTTGTTTAATCATTAATAAGAATGAGATGTCATACATGAAAAGATTGATGAGATAAGATTGACTGCTTGATAAGTAAATTACAAAAAAGTGAATGTTAAAATCTCAAAACTATGTATCATTTGATTTACTCTCCTAACATGGCTTACTAAAAATCCCTTGAGCGCTAATTATTAGTCCTAGTAATAATTATGTAGTCATCAGAAACGTAAGATTTCTTGTGCATTCCTTAAACATATTCATCTATACAGAAAATGAAAAAATGCATTCTTTTTGAGGACTAGATATCCAATTACTTGTGATGATGGAATAATATTTTTTATGATTTTTTTCATTGAAGAGAGCGTCTAAATTACTGCAAATAAAATTTTTAATATGGTTCAGCCCATCAGAATCCCTTTCAGATCAGCTGTCAACACTATGCAGTTTACGTGAGCTATTATCTCACATTGCAAAGTAATGAAACAAAACTTCAGCAGTTTAAGTGTAAACAGTTTAAGGCCATTTGTGGATCACGAAGCATAACAAAATACATTCCAAAGCAATTTTACAAGTCATTTTTATATTTCCTTAGCTTGAAAACAAGTTTATGATGTACCAGAATGTCCAAGAACATGCAACTATCATTTATTGTACAAATTTAGATTAATACTTTTAAATAGACTTGCATAAGTCAATACATTAGTACTACATTGTTATACATTCAAGTAATAGAACAAGCAGGGCTCAACAATTTCAAAGAAAGTGCGCAAAGTTCAATTGTTTTAGATGTGAATAAAACAAAGAAACAGACCTTAAGTGCAAAAAATATAAAGGGAGGAACAGTGAAAGCAAGGCGTTTAGGTCCACCAAGAAGAATATGCTTCCTCACTGTACAAATAATCTAGACAACAAAAATCATTAGTGCCAACCATAAAGATTTTAGAAGAAAGAACATTTAAATAGCAAAAAGGAATAACAGATGATAAGTAAAATAGTGCAACAAATATTTAACTTAATTAGGACTAGCATATGGTTGGTGTTTGCAAGATATGCAACACGACTTTTTGCTTGATAATGCATTCACGCAATTTGAAAAATACATCCTTTGGAATATATATAATAGCTCGTCATTGGTGAACAAATGATTGCAATCAAGGAAACACTAATGTTTACAACAATTATTTACACAAAAAGGCGTTCATCAACTTAGAATTAATCCTAACTTGCAAAACTTACCTCATCCAGGCTCAATTTACAGATTTAATTGTTCAAAAACGATGCAACAGCATAACAAACTATGGTGTGCTTATGGGTTGCTGCTGTTTGAAAAACTAATTAAACTGCAAAATGCGCATTTGAACTTTTTTTGAAATATCATGGTGTTATGAAATTTGTCTTAAGAGTAAAATTTCTAAAACAGCTGCAACGTAGCTTACCATACACTAGCATATTGAATTGGAAAAAGCTCCTCACCATAAAATTTTTTGAAAAATAGAGAGCAACACACAATTGTATCAATTATCTGTATAAAAACTGCAAAAATACAATCCTAAAGATGTGGCAATAATTTTAAATTCTGGCAGCTTAATGAAAACAAAGAGGAGCACAAACATTCTAAGCAATTATGTGTATTTTTATTATAGCACTAAACTCTTATGATACAAGCTTAAATCAAAGCGCAGAGAAAATAATAACTATTCCATAAATATTATAGCACTAATGCAAGAAAACAATTATGCATAGTTATGATTCATGTAGATGCATGCAAAATAAAGAAAAAGCTTATAAGAGTTTCTAAATAGCAATAGGCATCTTTCTTCCACTGAAATAATATCAAGATAACATTCTTTTTATTTAAAGAAAATATGGGAAACTATCCCTTCTCAACAAATGATAAAACTAGGTACACAAAGATAAAATAAAGGATCACTGGAAAGAAGAAACCAATCTAAAACTGCCGAAGGGCAAATTATCAAAGGGCTGAAACCGTTTAAGACTTGTGCTATTGATCATTCTCCTCTCATCACTTTTATATTTATTTCAAACTTATTTACATTTGGGGATTCCTTTTGTAATACTACGATTGCTCATCGCCCCATCACCATAGAGTTCGTATATTTAGAGAAGAAAAACTCCAAAATTTTAAGAAGGTGCTGCAAAGTTCATGTGTTGGTTCTTATTTTCTCGTGTATTTTATGTTTCGTTTATCTGGGTAACCCTAAAGAGTATGTTCGGGTTATCTTTTTGGGTATAGTTGATTTTGTCTTATTTTTGCTTTATTTATTTCTGATTTTTTTTTTGATGTAAGTCCAACCATACCCCACCTGCTGTACCTTCATTTTATTATAAATAAGAATTGCAAGTTTCTAATAAAAAGTATGATCTTCTCAACAAAGCTTTCTCAATTAGAAGTTTGAGAAGCAGAACATAAGCTTCACGCAAGATAACCGTGCTGGTGCTATAATCAACTTGGTATATATGAAAATGTGGCAGTGTATGAGAACGGTACCTCTGTAGAGGGCCATCATGATCTCAAAGATACTGGCAAGTAAGGTAGATGGGAAGACAATAGAAGTTAGGTTCCAGTGGCTTGTATTGTCAAGAAGGTGTGATGCATCAAATTAAAACAGTGCAATGCATAACATAGCTTACTCTGTGGGAACAGTGTAATGCCAAATAGATTCTAAGCACTTAACAAGTGATTACAGCACGGGAAAAATAACAAAGCTGAGGATTTGGCAAATGCACACTTTAGTGACAATAGAGACCAAATCTAAGACAAAAGAAGCACAAGAGAAGGTGTAGTGCATCATATTAAAACAGAAAAAAATATACATGCATAACAAAGCTTACTCTGCAGAAACAGTGTAATGCCAAGCAGAGTATAAATGCTTAACAAGTGATTACAGCACAAGAGAAACAACAAAGATAGTGGCATCATCATTAATTTGAAGATTTGGCAGATGCGCAAGGCTCTCGCAATGCTACTGTAGTGCAGTAGAGACCAAATCTAAGAGAAGAAGCACAAGCGAACATGTCAACAACAGAGATGTGTCCTTTCAGTTGAACTATAAATGGAATAATCAACTTGAATGATCGTGGAAGTGCACCATGTACAATAACTTGTAGCATAATCCATGGTTTTGTTGAGACACGGATTAAGTCTTCCAGAAAGAAAGATATCGACAAAAATTAAAACTAGCATCGTCTCTTTCACATTCAAGAGGCAAACGGGAAATTAAGGAGCATCATTGTTGGATAAAAAAAAAAGTTCTGTTGGTGTAAGGTGAAGTAGAACTCCAAATAACTTGTCATGGTGCTGTGAAAAGAATGTTGATTTGGATGTAGAGAGCTGTGTATACAAATGCAAACACTCAAGCACAGATCGAGCTTTGGAAGCACATTACTAAGCTTGTGATGACTAAAATCCATTTTATAGATGGAGGGGAGATCAATTGAATCCTTTGTGAAAATCCAAATAAGGTGAGAAAATAACACCATGTTTAAGGGGCACTTTCAAGATTATCAAGTTTAAGAACAGCCTGCTTGAAATAATTGGCAATGAATTAACACACAATAAAGAAAGGAGCAAAATAATTTGGGAGAGATTGGAAGGGGAGAGACTTCGTGGATAGACATCAAGATTTCTCCCATAGCTCTAATACCGCTCCCCTCGTAATGACAGCTTTGCTGCCTAGTTTTTGAAAATTAGGCATTTGCCTTATAACCACAAAATAAAGAGTCGGCCTTACTTACAAGCTGCCATGTAACATCCAACAGGATACCAAGAGATCCATGAAACAATATGTTGATGTCGTTTTAAAGACACTTGAATTAGCACCTTGAGTCCTAGTCAGCTCAGCAAATTTATGCCATCGCCATATTCAAGTTGCGAAGATGATTCGTTTAATGGTCGCACTTCAGTTGAAGCCCCGCTAACCAGATTATCGTAATATTGATAAATCCTCTTTTTCAATAAATATTCATGAAATCATCATCACCTTAGTTACAGTGGCCATTTATTATCATAAAATATTTAATAAAGAACTGATAATTACATACATAATACTTCAAATTTTAATTAGTTAATCTCTAAAAAAAATCATAATATTTGCAAATTCAACATCTAAATATAGATTCCATTCATAAAAAATATTCCAATGGAGTTAATTTTGTAATATTTAAACTTTGTATATTAGGTATGTAAATTTAAATGTTTGAGTATCATGTGTAATTAAAAAAAAGGCGTATGTGGATTGTTTGGGAAGATGTTGGTGATATAGGAAAGTATTGTCATATAGGAAAGCATGTCACAATACTCAAACATACTAACATACAGTCACTCTCATCATTCCCAAAACCACATGAAATTTATCATTTGTGATGTTCTTACGATAGTCTATTGCATTGCCTTTACAAACATGCATTGTCAATCATTATGATAAGAGACTCATATACAAACTAATGGAACAAGATTAATGCATAAGAAAAATATGTGAAAGTGCTTGTTTACTTCCTTTTCATACAGAGGAACATCATATCTCATATATAATATTAAATACTTGAAAAATGATGAGTTTCTTTCTCTTTGACCGGTACATCCAGCTAAAAACTGCTCGGATCAGTAGTCATGAGCTCCCTTTACTCCAAAGGTATCTTGGTTTTACCTAGTCCAATCCAAAGAGATACACTTTAAAACTTAAGGCCTTTCTTTTAATTGTGTTAGGTATTTACAAACATGCACACACATTGACCTTGATATTTTATTGTCCCTCTACACACTATTTTAGTAGGCTTAAAATTAAAAGAACCCTAGTCTTAGAAGACTTTCACGAAAATATAATCTTAAATCAGTAATAGGCTTAAGAACAACCACCTCAAATAAAATAAATCCATATTTAAAAATAACATAAATAATCCAAAACAATTATAAAAATCCTAAATATATGCATGTTGGCTAATTCTTCAAATATAGAAATCAGCCATTGTAAATAATCATATGAATTACATTAGTCAACTACACAAATCTTAAGATAGTTGAAACTGATTAATTAGCATAAATTGATTATATAAGCAAGCCCTATACATGACAAATGTGTTAAGCCACATGAACAAATTTAGTTAAATACACTAGTTTATTATTTTGGAAATTTGTAGATTGTCGTGACACTCAGTTGCTCATGTGGATTAAAGCACAAGTATTTCAAATTCTTTTAATTAGCCAACAAAAATGATATGTTGAATGTTGTACCTCTAAATTATATTTAGGGTAAATAATCCTATTAGATCAAGGTTATCAAAACTCCATAAATAAACAATAATTTTAAAATAAAAGAATTAAAAAATATGTTGAATTGGCTAGTTATACAGACAAATAACTCAAATTCAGCTATTGCAATGAGTTATATAAGCATAACAAATTAATTACACAAGTCCATCACACAAATGCAATTGACTAGTTATACTATGTGAACTATTTGCATAAGCTATTATATTAGACCAATACAGCAAATCAATTGGACAAGTCCAATTAATTGCTCAAATATCCATAAAAAATTGTGACTAATTAACTTATCCAAATGAATTCTCTATATAAAACTAAGGAGTACTATAACTAGTCAATCTATTTTGATACTTAGATTATTTGCTTTTAAATCATATAAGTGTTAAATGATCTGAGTAGAGTCTAGATTATAAAATCTCAAAAAAAACCTAGTTTGCTTTAAAAAACATAAGAGATTACATATCTACACACACACACACACACATATATATATATATATATATATATATATATATATATATATATATATATATATATATATCCATTTATATGTTATATATAAATAACTCATTTTGAGATTCTTATATTGATTAGTCATATCAATCAATTTCCAAAATTATATATGCTGCTTATTACATTTCTTCTTTGAAGAAGACGTGCCATTAATATATAGAGTTTATTATTGATTCGCTTTTCCAAATATTTGCTTGTAATCTGATGCAGTGATTTATTAATGTTATTATTTTTTATTATTTATTGTAAAAAACCCAACTCTAGTTGAACCTGTGCTAGAGAAACTTTTTGAGACAACTTCGCCTAGGCAAAAATTTGAAAATGAGGGATTGTACCGCTGTTCCACGGCTAAATTTTGCAAATGAGGGAAGACACTTTACTTGCAAATGGAAATCAAAGAATTCAATATATGGCAACGTCACAAGGCACTTTACTTGAATAAAATCTTCCTACCTGTTCAATAGTCAATTAAGGAGATATTCAAATAGATAATTGCTCTCTAAAAAATTCTCTCTTGATACCAAAGGTTAAGATGTTTTCTGGAAAACGCTTTTAGGATATGTTTTGTAAGATGTTAATTTTGGTTTTTCAATTTTGATTTCTAACCTAACTATAGCTAGGTTTGTGCTAGAGGAACTTTTTGAAACAACTTTGCATTGGCAAATATTTGAATAGGAGGGATTGTATTGTTGCACCACGACGAAGTCTTGCAAATGAGGGGATGCTTCTCTGCATATGAAGGAGACGCTTGTTTTGAGTGGTTTTTCGGAGAGAGGTGATCTCCAAAGAGTGGACATAGGGATAGGAGGTCCCGAACCACTATAAGATTATTGTGTTCGCTTGTTCTGTTTTTTTTACTTTGTTTGCTGCATTGTTTTATTTCTTTTATTTGTATTGTATTTTGTGCTTAGTTTTATATTTTTTTTCACTTTAAAAAAATCAAATCCAATTCACCTCTCTTGAATAGTGCATACGGGCTTAATTAGCCTAACATTAATCAATTTCAAAGTTTTATGGCAGCATTACTGCTTTACTTCAGTATACTCTTACATTGGTTATCTGAATTTAATTTGAAAAAAGAGCTCAATAGACTTGAATCTATAAAGTGGAATGCAACTGAGTTGCTATGATTTAAGAGTAAACTGTTTCTATTGTGCACTTCTTTTTCTTCTTAATATAATGGGCTAATTGGTTGACTATATTTGTAAGTTATCTTTCTGTTATGTTATTGTTACTATCTAATATTAGGGAGATGATTAGTGTTTAGTTTAATGTCATGTTATCTAAAGCTAAAAAGCTTATAAAAGTGCCATCACATTCTGCTATTTGAATAACATCCAAAAAATGCCAACATCGATTATGTGCGCCACCTCCTTTGCTTGTAAGTTTGCATTTTTTTGAGAATGAGATTATGAGCTTTCTTCGTCTCGTTCTCATCTATCGCCTCATAGAATAGGTTCATGGTTTCGGCAAGGTCGTCTCTTCCCTCAATTCCATTTTCTCCTCGTCTTCCTTTCATCCATTTTTTTCGATAATATAGAAGTAAAATTAAAGTAAAATTAAAAAATTATCAATTTTTGCTAGATGAATTTGCTTAAAAATATCATATCAAAATATATATAATTCAAATAATAATTGTGTCTATTTATTATTGTTATTTACTTAGCATGTTATTTGAATGAATGACATGCTATTGAGATAGTAACATTTTACATGACATGTAATATATATATATACACACACACACATATTTATATAATTGTGTCGTTTATGGTATACTTTAAATCAAAATCTAGTCTATCAAGCTCCGATTTCAACAAACCTTATAAGGCTTACTTTAACTAGACAAACATGTCAAAGAATCAAGTCACCCATACAAGAGAGAAACCCTCAAATGGCTAGATGACTTAAATGGCCTCATTGCTTTGAAGCAGATGGGGTGTGCGTGTAAGATCCTTCAAATGTAGTAGATCAGACTCTAGGAAATGTTAATTTTGTGACGCACTGTGATAATGTGATAATGTGATAATTAAGGGCACTTCTCGTTGGCATTTCGCATTCCCCCTTCAAAGTACTTTTGTGTTTGCTCACCTGCGTATATTTTTATGTTTTCTAGATACACATACATGGCATTCTAAAATATTTGAATGCAGAATGACAAATAATAATGCTGTCACTCCTCAAAATTAAGAATAAAAAATGCTTTAGATAACTTATTGGTTCCAAGTGCACACTTTCCTAAGGGATCAAAATATGGCATGGGTGCAAAATCCTAAAATGTTGTGCGCGTATCTCACACGTGCCTTTTGCAAATACAAACCATTTTTTTTTTGAGGGAAAATATTTGAACATGCTAAAATCTATATTTGTATTAAATTATAAGACATGTCTAAAATTCAGGACATCTTAGTGTAATAGAAATTCCATCATCTATATTAAATTATAAGGCATGTCTAGAATTCAGGACATCATACTATAATAGAAATTCCATCATGCCAGGAGGTCTATTATATCGAAAGGGAGATAGTTTGTAACGACCCAAAGTCGTTATTTTGCAAATTAGGTCAGAATCCCGCCTCAGGAATCAGGATCCCGGGGAATTTCAATTTAGGGCAAACAAAATTACCAATAGATAAAAACAACTTTAAAGATCAAAGAGCCCTAATTCAGGAAAAATCCGAAAGACGGAAGCTGCCGTTCTATCTTTGAAATTTCTAAATTCTAAAAATCGAAAATATTGGAATACGTGTCCGAATCCGTCATTTTCAGTGTCAAAGTGTTATAAACGACTACTATTTTTTATTTGCTAATTCAGTCGATTATTCTGACTTTTTCGTCATACATTAGTATGATAATCATTAAGACACCTTAACAACTGCTTTAACAGCAGCTTAATTCAATTGAACTTCAAAGGCAGAAGAAGAAGAACAGAATGAAAGAATAAATTAAACTCCTGACTCATTAAAAAACTAACTTAAGAATATCGGAGACTTAAATGCAGATTGAGCGAACTGTCACTCATTTGAGCTATTGAACTGCTGAACTTAAAGACTAAAGGTACCCAGTATATGACTTGCATTACATCTTGCATTTTTCTATTACTGCTATACTTCGCTTATTTACTTTGAGCCAAAATCATTTGAAGCTTGGTTGGTTGTCCGGAACCAACGTAATATCATTCGGGATTGTTACCGAAAAATGACATCGATATCATTCGAGGTTGTTACTGGAAAAATAACATCAGTAACATTTGGGGTTGTTGCTGGAAAAATGACATCAGCAACATTCGGGGTTGTTATTGGAAAATGACATCAATAACATTCGGGGTTGTTACTGGAAAAATGACATCAGTAACATTCGGGGATAGTTACTGGAAAATGACATCAGTAACTTTTATTTTGTGATAAATACTTGTTGCGGGAAGTTACTTGCTTATTTTACGCGGTTGCCTTACCTATCCTGCATTTTTTTTTACCTCTGCTAAACGCATCTTTATAAAACAATTTGTTATTGTATACTGCTGTACTTAGAGTATTCTCTAATTACTGGGAATTCAAATCCCGGTATTATTTTCTGTACAATACCAGGTCAGGTGCTCCTGGAAGAGGTTAAGCAAGAACCTTAATTTTCAAAAGATCGATGACGGCGCTGAATTGCTTATTTTGTTTCTTTGTTTTGTACAATGATGGATCTTGTAATAAGAATTTTTGATAGATGAAAAATATCATTCACTTTTATATGCGTATTCTTTTTCTCTCAAATTGCTTGATATGATCCTGCGGTGAGTAGTCACCTAATGCCAGAACGGTTTCTACCGAACCGGCAACGGGCCCTCACATAGTTCCTTCACTACAAATACCAGGAGGGGAGCTTGACAGCCAGAAGACAAGAAGGGTCTTTTATTTTATATTTTCTCTTTTCTAGATGTTTGTCTTACTATTAAAATAATGCTTATCAAATTGTATTTATACAACGGACCCGACCATACTTTGAGTCACAGATTTTATGTGTAGGCCCAACTGCACCAGCCTTTTGTGTAATGTAAGGATTTTTATTTAATAATGCATACATTGCACCCCTTTTTTTATGATTAACATGGCTTTGTGGTATTTAGAGTGATTGTGACATGATAAGTTGACTCTTTAAAACCGATTTTCTACCATGATAAAATGAATAAACATAAATCAGTTTAAGGCGAAGAATCAATTTTCCTAATAATAATAATAATTATTATAATAACATTTATATGTATTATATTAAAATACCATATCATGCATAATAGCCATAATGCCACGGACCTAAATGGAGCAATTCCCTGCAAAGAAACAAAATTTGTGTTTTTTGCAATCTTACATACCCACATATGCGGGCATCCACTTCCTAAGACTGAAAGACTCATTTCCTAAATAAACTAATTGTCTACTATGCATGTACATTTTATACTCAACCTCATGATTTTAAGAATATAATAGAAGATTAGTTGGCATTCCCATTCTAGGCATGGATTTTAAGCCTAAGGAGTTTGCTCTGTTAATCAGTGGGTTAATTGACCTTGCCCTAGGCATCTACCCCAACAGAGTATGTGCAATCCTACCGCTACCAAAAGCCCTCATTAAATTTAGGAGTGTTGTGTCTGCATATGTCAAGTTCCCAATCTTAGATCTAGGATTCAAGGCAGGGGGCGTATCCCTTCTAGATACAACTAGTCCTCACTATAGGCAATTTTCCTAGAGATTTAATCATTCTACTGTGAAGTCATAAGTCCCAAATTTTATATCAAAATATTCAAATAAAAGAAGAAAATCTCAAATGTGAAGACAAGCTTAGGATTGAGGTGGAGCGTTCAGAATGTTCAAGATCTAATGCTCTTTGCATGTCTCCATTTAACTACTCTCTTATGTCGCCATCTTTACATTCTCAAAACCAAATCATACATCAAAATCCCCAATAATTTCCATAATCAAATTTGGCTTTAATCGAAAGTGTTCTTTAGCATAGTCCTAAGATATAATTAATTATAGAGATTTGATCTTCCGAAAGAACTTGCTACCCTCTAGTTAAATAAACTCTATATAGTGATAAATATTGTGTATGAACGATTTGGTGGATAAAAACCAGTCAAGTCACTCCTATAATCCTTTTGAATCCATAGAAAAGGTCAATCCTATCATCAACGATAGTATGATCATACCATTACGAAACCTTAATTGGAATGCAATGGGCATACTCAAATCTGAATATGACCCCACATAAAGCTCAAGCACAAGAGTTTGTTTCCAAACTTTGAGAAGATCCCATACCCTCATTATATCTTATCAAAGGTATTGGCAACTAATAACAACCAAAAAAATCCCCAACATCCGCTAACACCTAAATTAATCATAGCCACCGGCTGATAACAGCTTACAGTTATATATACTAATGTAATACACGCAAATGGATGCAGGAAAATATGTGATCTCAGTGATTCCAAATCTCCTGCTTATTCTCGATGCTTCCCTCCTTTTTGTGCCTTTTCATGGTATCAAGCATGGATCTGATCCCGCACATTCCCCGTTCCAAGCCTTCGATCCAGCATCCTCAATCAAGATCCCTCGATGGCGAGCTCTAAAGGATGATTCTGCACCTAGCCCCCATTATTGATTCTTCTAATCACCACCATCTAAGAAGATCTAGCACTAACGGAGTCTACAAATGTCGACTCCCAGTTTGACAACAGCTTCAGCTCTCGCAGCAACTCTGTCTCTGTGGAAGAGACGAAGTATCTCAAATTCTTGATGTCTAACATCAAGAATATGATTCATACTCCCCTCACCTCAAACTATCCAATATGGTGCGCTCAATTAATCCAACTGTTCAAAGTCAACAATCTTAATGGACATTTGGGTGGCACTGATCCCCCATGTCAGATAGATAATCCAAGGTATGCTTCTTGAACCATCACTGACAAAAATCTCATTGTTGCTCTCTATTCTACCATCTCTCCTTCCATTCTCCCTTACATTCTAGAATTAGACACATGTAAAGAAATATATCTCACACTGGCAAGATGCCTCCAATCTACAAATCGTTCCAGGGTTATACAACTTAAGATTGAATTACACAATGCCCATGAATCCCTGAAAACAGATCTATGTACGAATATATGTCTGAGATCAAATCACTGGTGGAAAAATTCACCACAACTGGATCCAAGGTAGACACCGAAGATGTCATCCTATATACATTAAACAGACTTTCTGTTACTTACCAAGCATTCAATACAGCCATTCAAACCAAGCTAAGTCCTATCAGCTTAGATGATCTCTACTACCAGTTGAGATACATGTGGAGCAAGATCTCCACAGAAATTCAGCAAATCAATCAGCCACCTATAAGCACTCAACAACACCTATCATTATTCAACAATCGAGCCAAAGGCTGCAGCAAAGGTCAACAAAGGTAGAGGATGTCTGCCATTAAGAGGAAACATGTAGAAAATCACAAAACCAAATTCCTTTAGTGTCAAATCTGCAATAAACCAGGCCACTTGGCTAAAGAATGCTGGTATCAACTGGATAAGACTTACAACCCTCCAAATCAGTGTCAGCATCAACCAACAACCCTTCTTATCGATGGCATAACAGATTACAGTTGGTATCTTGATTCCCGACGTCCAATCACATACCAAGGCAGTGATCGAGTCATCGTCGAAAGTGGCCAAACTCTTCATATCTCCAACACGGACAAAGGTAACTTACCCACACCTCACCGTAAATTTCTTTTGACCTACATACTTCAAGTTCCTCAATGTCAATACAACCTCCTTTCAATTCATAAACTAACATCCGACAATTCATGTTCCATCCTATTTGATCCTAACGGGTATCATAAAGAATCTTTGAACGAGAACTGCTCTTCTTAAGGGTCTCTGCATCAATGGGTTCTACACCATCCAACCTTCACCAGAACCTCCATCTTCAAAGCTAGCCCTGAGATCTGTTTCAGCACCAAATGCATTCTCTTGGCATCAAGAGCTAGGACATCCAAACTCCAACATCCATCATCTTCTCAAAGCAAATTCCACATATCAGCAATACTTTTTGCATCTTTGCTAAGCATCATAAACTTCCTTTTGTCCAAACTTAGTACTAAAAATTACGATGTATTTGAATTCATTCGTATTGATGTATGGGACCCCGCCTCAACAATTTCTAATGAGGTTATAAGTTATATGTTATCATTGTGGATGATCACTCTCGTTACAGTTGACCCTTTCCTAAGAAGCAAAAATATGAAACTTTACAAAAATTCACACAACTCCAAAAAATCATTGAATGCCAATTCAATAAAATGATCAAATACTACAGTCCAATGGAGAAGAATACATCTCCACTCTCTTCCAAAACATTCTCAAAAACCTCTACCAACAAATGTCATGCCCCAGCACTCCTCAACAAAATGATGTAGCCAACTGAAATCATCACATCCTTGAAGCTACTCAAGCTCTCCTCCAAACAGTCACCCAACCCGAAAACTTTTGAGTACATGTTACACTCATCTCTATTTACCTCATAAATCGGTTGCATTCCCCAAACACCAACAACATCTCTTCATATCAAATTCTACACAAAAACAAACCTGAATACAAACATCTCCCCTAAGTTTCCCTCTTCTTCCTCCCACCAAAATTTCCAAACATGGCTGCAAACTCTACCCTGCATATTTCTCGATTACACTCCAAACCACAAAGGGTACATATGCAACAACCCAAAAACATCCACTACTCTAATCTCATGGCATGTGAAATTCATCAAAACATATTTCCCTACACCTCAATATCAGCCGAACCTGACACCACCACAAACTCATCACACAATTATACATTGACACCAATAATTCTATTCCCAACCTCTACCATACCAACAAAAACAGCAACCCAATAACCGGACCCACCAATTGGTCCCCTCCAAACACTCTCCAACCTCACCTACTACAGCACATGAAGCCTCGCCCATCAGCATCCCATGTTATTCTCAGCCGAACTCACCAACGCCTCCATCTGAAAATCTTGAATCTATTCTTGCATCATAAAAATGGACAGCCCCATATATACTCACCCCATGCAAACACGCTCCAAAATCAGTACCATGAAATCAAACCGGCATTCAACTTCCTTCACTCAACATCACCTCAAACAGACCCCACCTCTTACAATGCGCCCTTAAATTGGAGCACAGGAAACTAGCCATGGAATATTCGGGCCTTGGTACAACAGCAAACCTGGATACTTGTACCATCTCACCCTACTCAAAACACCACACCCTATGACTATTTCATTCCAAATAGTAAAATTTTAAGGTTCTTGAAAAACTACCGAACAACACTAAAGCAATCTGATTACACTACTCAAATTTCTCATATTTTTCCATGCCAAACAGCCCCTAAGTTATAGCCAATAAGTCAAAAAATACAGAAAAATGATGTTTAGTATTAGTTAATACCTAAGCTGAACAAAGAACCAAATAGATTTGAAAATTCATGAAAGCAAATATGGGACATGTTGGCGATTGGAAGACAAAAATAGCAATCATACATGACTATTCTATCTTAAAAAATTATGATGCACGTGGAGATGTTGCATGACTATTTACAAGCAAAATATCAATGTGCATGCAAACATTAGTTGAAGATACCTCCAGCATCTCTACTGGATCATCATTGTATAACATGTGAATCAGGCGAGCAACTGAATTTTGCTCCTCTTTAAAATCCTCTTCATCAAGCTAGAAGAGAAAAATAAAATTTCAGAAAAACATTAAAAAATTAATGCATTACTAATAATGAGATATGCCAGAAAACCATTAAAAAGCTGGAACTGCAATTCATAGTAATTTCTGAACGAAATAATTATTTTTTAGAGTAATTTCTGAAAGAAAAAGTTTATTATCTCAAGAGCAGAATAAAATTCAACCTCCTCATCTTGGGTTACATCCATATCTTTGATGAGCCCTTTTATTAACTCGAACAATGCCTCAACCTAGAAGAAACAGAAAGCAATTTTGATTTATACTAATCAATGAAAAAAATTAGCACACAATTTTACCTTATCGGCAGTAGATATGCAGGTATTGTTCTTCATGATGCTTTGAATAATAACCACTGCCATGACTTTCTTAGTTGCATTATCAAGGTGATCCATGACTCTTGGATAGTTAGAGAGCTTTAACGCTGTATCTATGTCATTGTACTTTTCTACTGGTGCACTTAAAAGGGCAACTATTTGTTTGATTGCTTTGCTATCCTCAATCTTTGGTTTTACTGAAATTTTCTTAACACAGGATCCCTGACATTAAAAGAAAAAGATTATATTAATCAAAAGCCTCAGAAGTTGGGTAAGAAAGTCAAAAACTCAAAATAAGCGGTGCAACACTATTATTCATGAATAGTAATAGTGATCAAACTAATTTTCAAAAATGTTCTTGTCCTATGAAACTTTACAGGATTCTGATATGACTCCAACAAAGTCTCCATTATTTAAAATTGTTTTTAAGAACCTACTGACACAACCGAATGCATTATGCAAAAGCAATATCAAAAACAAACAATAAAAAATCTAGAATGAGTTGGTCCATTTTTTTGCATGATTGCATTTAAGGAAAAAAAAAAGACTTACCAGAACTTGATCCACATAATCAAGACGATCTGGGTGGACCCGAAGTGTAAACGTAAGAAGAGAGACGTATAAAGCAATGGAACCAAAAATTGGCATTTCAGGCTGTGAATCAATGACCTGGAATTACAGAGAAAATATCAAAGAAAAGATTGGAAAACTAAATGACAGAAGAAAATAGAAACTTCCATCGGCCAAAATGACATAAATTTGCTCATCAGCACTTATTGTTCAGCATGAAGATGTAATTGTAAATATAAAATGCATGTTACCGTCAAAAAATTAGAAAGTCATGGGATGCATTTACTGATAAAATATGTCAAGTGCATTAAAGTTATCTGGCATGTAATATAAATTTTTCATCATACTGACACTTGCACAAAGGGCACGAGTAAATACTGTGGAAAAAGTGAAGATCTTCTTACTTGATAGTTGGAGCAGTATAAATAGTGTTCAATGGTCATACTCTATTTTGGTTATTAGAAGTACCTTATATTGCTCACAAATTTTACTGGTTACAGCAGATTTTAATATCAGATTTTCAGTAATGGATAGTTCACATTGCCAAATCTCAATCATACTCTACAAGCTTCCAATCACTCCGCATAAACACTTCTTGAACTCGGAAGTAAAATCTTAAGAAAAAAATTATTCCATCAACACAGTCATTTACTTGAACAGACAAGACAATGAACCAATCATCATATAGCAGTTGCAAAAGATACTGTACAGTGGTAAAAGTTGATGCATAATTTCCCTTAAAATCATCAATGCGTTCAACTAATTTTTATCACTTGCTTTCAGTTGCATCTTTTCCTTTTTTTACTACAACATTTTCAAGAATTGCTTGTTTCATGTCATGAAGGCATACATTGCAAATATTATACTGAAAAGTATATAAAGAAGCTTACATTCAAGCAACAAAAAATAAATGATAGAAATTAGATAAGCAAAAATAAAACATTAATCTAAATATTTAGTAATTTGGGAGGAATGTCCATGTATTTTCATCCTTTTCGTATATATGATCTAATTTTTCATGAGTGCTATTTTTGTAAATTTGGATAATAAAATTTCCCACAGCACCCCTACAGTATTTATGCAATACAACCACATTATCAAGCTACCCTTTTCCCACTACAATACTGAAGCCATTCGCTATTTATTGTTAAATCTTCGGACTTGTACTACAAAAGGCCTTCCCTTTCTAAAACATGTTTTCCTTTCTAAATCTTAGGACTAGTACTTGATCCTTCCAGTATCCCTAGGTTAAATTGGAAAAACTGTATTTTTTATTTCCTTTCGTTTTCTTTCTTTAAATGTATTTACCCTATGCTCTAAAAAAAGATATAAATTTTTGTATGAATTTAACTTATTTTATGATCAATAAAACCTATTGCACGCACCTCAAGTGATGAATTCTTGGAGTATGAAACAAGGGTGACAAACTTCAGGAGATCCTTCCCCTTATTCAGAGTGAGGCCTACACCGATGTTACTTCAATAATATTTCCTATATCTTTTTTGTATATTTTTATCAGTTTTGTTAGGGATTTAAAATGTTAGTAAACACTACAACGTATTAAATCATTTGGTTATTTTTCACATATTGGAAACTTATAAAACATCCCAATTTGTATACGACAATTTTATAAATTATACAAGTTTAATCTCTACTTTCCAAATTAAATTGCATTGTTTGCACGTTTCTCTTTTTGTTTCGTATATTTATTTATTTAGTTTATTTGATGTCTCAAAATTTCATAAATATTGTATCCTAAGCATTATTTATATATAAAATCCAACAAGTTTTATTAGTATATATATATATAGGAATATGTTGAAAAGTTAGTAATAAATATGAGTACAAACAGATACTAGATGATAACCATTAAAGAAAAAAAAATTAAAAAATTTAAAATAAAACTAAAAATACAAAAATATGAAAATACTGATTACCAATGCCCCCAAAGATAATTACAAAAGAAGAATCAATTAAAGTAAAGAAAGCCAAGCGTAAATGCAATCATGACCCACTACTCATATTTCAAAGTTAGTTCCTTTTTTTATAGTACCGTGAAAACGTGTTAGAGGAATTCGACCCCGTTTCTGTGTCTGAATCCTGTTGATACAATCCTCCGTCAAATCTTCAAAATCATTGTCATCATATATTTGATCATCATCAGAGTCATTATAAGATATTGTATGAGCGGATGATTGAATTTCATTCGTATGTTCGCCTGAGCCACTCACATGGCTTTCATTGGGCTAGAAGCCCACCACAACCTAAGCGGTCTCAACATCATATGTGCCTCCCCAGAAGGCCTTGTAAAAGACTATCTGATTGTGCTAATTTTAAGGAGCAACTTTCATCTAAAATTTTATTAAAATTCCTAATTTAGATTAATGCATCATTCAACTCCATCTGGCCATGTAAAAGATTATCAATAATAATAGATAGAAGGAAATTAAAGATCGTTCCAGCACTACTTTCGTTTATGACAAACCACTTTCAACATTGGCGGGCATCGAAATTCTACTCGGCAGTGCTGCCCGCAGCAAAGGTAACATCAACATCCATTTCCTTAGTATTTTCAATGTCAATGATCAAACTATTGCAATCCTCTGCATTTGCATCTGTTCCACAACAACAGGTTCAATGATTTCTTGAAGGTTTTTGTCTGATATAACCCTTTTACGCTTAGAAACATAGATTTGTTTTCTTGACTTGGTCTTCTACACAATGCTATCCCTTGAAACACTGAATTTTTAAGGTTCTAATTTGAAACAAAAGTTTTCGTGACTAACTATTCTGTAATTAGTGCAATAAGAGATAAATTTTCGAAGAAAACTTTCTGGAAATATCCTTCATTTCATAACTGAATCATAAATTTTTGTTAGATCAATTTCAACCTAAACTTGAGCTACAGACAGCCGAAGGACATTAGTTGTCACATAGTCGACCTTAAGGGGTTTTCTAAAATAAGACTCCAATGAAAAAAAATACAGTGGGTGATCAAATAGACCTTAAGCCCTTTTACACTTAAAAACACAATTTTGTTTTCTTGAGTTGGTCTTGAGTTAATCTTCTACACAATACATTCCTTTAAAACACTCTGAACTTTTGAGTGGGTGAGCAATATTAGAAACACAATGACTTTTCGTGATCCTCTATTTTGCAATTAGTGTAGTAAAGAGGTAAATTTTCGAAGACAACTTCCAAGAATTATGCTTCATTTTATAATTGATTCAAAGGTTTTCGTAAGATTGATTTCAACCAAAACTCGAGCTACGGGCGGCCAGAAGAGATTAGTTATCGCATAGGCAAAAGGGGTTTCCAAAATAAGACCCCAATGAAAAAAAAAATAAAGTAGGCGATCAAATGAACCTTAAGCAATGGAAAATTTAGCCAAATAAAAACTATAGAAGATTCATGCTCGGATCAAAGGATGTTGTCCATTTCAATAATTTCATATGAAAATTTTCGATGTAGCGTGAACAACAAGAAAATAACCTTGCATAATCTAGCTCATTGGAGAGCTTTATTAGTATGTGACGAGCATTCAATTATTCCATCATTATAAGAGCCCAACAATTCCAAATTATTGGGAAATTTCTGAATGGCAAGCATGGAATGCTTGCCATTAGAAAACATCCCAACAAGCGAGAACTCGAAAGAATTGGCCAATTTGTCCAATTCATCTTTGGAAAGAAGAAGAGTCGGTTTACCTCTAAGAAACGTGATTGGCTTGATACCAACCAAACCTCCTGCCGAGTGCGGATTAAGAAAAGATTTTAGAGCAAACCAGCCATTGTTCTTCTTAGAGAGCAGGTTAGGAAGGCAAGTCAAGCCGCCATGACCACCGACAAAGCCACCAATATCGGCACAAACAGCCATTGTCGAAGGATCGGTAATAAACGAATCGGAAGGACCCTCTGACAGAGACGGATCAAAAAACAAAAGTGATGACCGCAACACCGTGGCCGCAAACGGCAGCGGAGGAATGGTTGCCGAAAGGATCAGATTGACCCCCGCCAATCATAGTCGAATCGTCTTGCGGGTTGCAACGGCAAGGCTCCTAAGGCAGAGATGCATCCCAAGAGCCAACCAACCCGGGCCACCAAGTTGATACCGAGTGAACACCTAGAGAGAAGGTGGTGAAGCCACCCACCTAAGAGCCCTATATCGCCATCGCAAGTGGGTAAAAAAGCTGTCGAACAGAGAGGGGGTTTGCACAAGTCAAAAGGGTTTATTTAGAATTGAAGTTTTATATAATCTTCTATTGCAACATCAAACATAATTTTATTTTAACTTATCCATAAACTCATAGCATTTAGATAATTTGTCCAAAATATATAGGAAATCCTAGACCTACTCTAACCCATCCTACATCAACAATATTGCACAGCATATTGTGCATCACTGACAATACAGTTCAATAATCAAAAGCAAAAAAAAACTAGTAAGAAAAAATATAAAAAGGAGTTTAAACATGTTAAATTAATTCCAAAAACAAACGCATGACAAACAGCATTTACCTTTCCAATTGAATTGCTCAATTTAGCAAAAGCTTCTACTTGCAGAAATTCCGGTAAAACCTGCACTATCGATAATACCAAGATTACAAACAAAATTGAAAGTAAGATATTCATTGAAAACTCACCTCAGTACTAGAGACAGCATAATTTGACAACCTCTCCATAAGCTGAGATAGAACTGTCATGATGTCAACAGTCGGCTGAAAAAGAAAACACAAACAAAGTTTAAGAGTATTTAATAATAACAGCAAAAATAAAATATAGACGAGTTCAGTGCAGATGCAGACAGAGTCCAGGAATAGTTGAACAATATTCAAGAAAAAAATTCAGATAAGTCTCACCAACTACTAGTGCATAGATAAATAATAAACATAATGATAACACTAGATCAAGCCTAACAACTTTTCCATTCAAAGAACATGTAAGAGAAGTATCAAATGAATATGCACATATATAAAGTTCCTATATATAGATACATTTAATTAGAATATTGAGCCAATTCATTAAATGAAATAATTGGGTGAAAAGCTAATAGCCTTTACAGTCAGTAGGACATAAATTAAAAATAGCAACCATTTCAGCAAGCCAAGACTGACTCAAAAAATAGTAAAATTGGATTGAACCAAGATAACTTAAAAATAGATGAGAAATTGTATGTATGTAGTGATGATGAATAAAAGTAGATATGTAAGCATGTAAAAAATATATATGTAGATGTCTGTGAGTTAAGTTTTAAGATAAAACACAGATGAAGAAAGATATTCTGATGCTTAGTCGAACTCCCATTAAAATCACTGAGCAAGGCCAGGAGGTTTTCTTTAATCCCTAATGTTAGCACGATTACATTTAAATATAAACTTGCTGAAGCTGGGCAACTGAATAATATTTGCAACAACATAGATATAGTGCTTTAAAAATAAAAGAAATCTTGAGAATACAAAATATAAATATATAGAGAGATAATAGCAAGAAATAACGATTTTACAGAACATCCTAGACTCAGCCACGCAAATGAGGAAACCAAAAAAAAGGTAGAAGCAAACTCAGAAACAATGTAAGATCACTAAGACTGAACACAAAAGCTTGTCAAACATTTTAAAATCTGTGCCAATTCTAGCCCTGATAAAGCAAAATTAAATTATTTTTTAAGGTGAAAAATAAAGTAATACAAAATTTTGGAAATATTGAATACATCAAGAAAATAATGTGAAGATATAGTTCAACTAATGGGTGTGCGCATCAGCAAAATATTCCTACTCTAGATATTTTATAATAAAGCATACAAAATGAAGTAAATATAAATAATTGAAGTCATGAAATGCTGTTATATGAAGAAATGAATAAAACAACTGCGTTCATTAAAAAGCTTATTGCAATAAAAAAAAATATTATAATTGGGGCTGAAATTCCTGTAAAAGAAAATACATATTCAGAATCATAATCCAAATAACATTTATACAGCTACAGGCCATGGTTGTACACAAAACTGGAACACATGCTCTCATGTGTAGGCACAAATTTTCACACATCCTTTTAAGGTACTTACGGCAGCACACTATATAAATTACCTGAAGTTGCGGGCAAGCACCTAATAATAATTCGAGACTCTGTAAATGATATTCATCAGGAAACACTTGAATAATGCAATCCATCAAATAATGTTGGGCCAGTTCATCTTTGCAATTGACCACCTGTCAAAAAAGTTGCTATAAACTAACTTTTTCTCTGAATCATCCCTTAAAAATGACATGATACAGATGATACAAACCTGCTCTAATACCCTGGGAAGCACAATTTCTTTGTACATATCAAGATCAATACCATCTATTTGGCTAAGAACATGGAGATTTTTGCCCACCTAGAATGAAAAAAAACAAAAAACTACAGGTGAAAATCTCAATGACCTCTTCATAATTTATTATTTTATGAGAAGCAGACTTTACAAGATCTCGGAGCTCACTCCGTTCTTTTACACGTTTATCTTTTTCCCGAACAGGTCCCTACAGGCCACAAAGCAAGATTTGAGTCCAAAAATCAACTAGCACGGGGAATATTAAAACATTAAAAAGCAACTGCATATAATGCCCATAATCGTATTTCCAAATGTGAGGCATATCATGCAGGCTATGCAAAAATGATCTCCATAAAATACAAAGCCTATATTTGCAAGAAAATGAGCCAACCAACCTGATAATGCATTCGGACCCATAATTTATTCATCTCAGTAAAGTTCTGAAGCACAAATTCAACAGCGTCAATAACATTATCACCATCCCTGGACAAAGCAATTTCCAGTATAAAACACATAAAAAGTATGATTGATTGATAATTGATGTTAACATAGAATGTATACTTTGTAAGTTAGCATTAGGTTTTAATCTTGGAAAATGCTACTTTTATGAGGGCATTATTCTCCCAAATTTTCTTTCAACTTGTACTTAATTGTATGTGGTTATTAATAGCAATCACATTTACAACCACCACAAGAGCTGTCATAAATTTCGAGAATCGTAAATTGGAGGAATCTTGTGTATTTTTCATTTTTATGTATTTCTCTTTACAGTTATTTTGCAATTCCTTGGATGATAATGAATCGAAGTAATGCTTCTTACTATTTACTGTGGAAACACTTGGATTAAAAGAAAGCATCAACCTGCGACTGTGCTGACTGCAAGCTTAAGCAGATCACAGCACCCCTGCATTAAGAAATGTGAAGCCATGGTATTGTAGACTGATGTGCACACCAAGGAGCGATCCCAGACCTCTGTTAATATGTCAATCGGTCAATTCTTAACAAGCATTGTCCTAATCCAGAGTCAAGCAAGGCTAAATATTTTATTAGTGTAATATCCTTTAAGCTATTAATAATGGTGTTTTTCAGTACAACCCTTATTTTTATTGCATTCTCTCAAACTTGTGCTCATGAATGTTGTGTACTTCAATGCAAAACAAGGAGACGAAACTTCCAGTGGATTTTTTTAATGTTTTGGAGAGAGATCTAGAATGCAATGAATCAATGGTAACTTCTTTTCTTGCCTTCTATTTCTTATGTTTGTGATGCAAGGACTGCCTATGATAGTGTTAGTATTTGTTATATTCTTTAAAAGGCTTCTGAATGCCTCAGTTTAAGCAAATAATTAAAAAAAAAATACATTTAGGTAAAAAAGAGCATATCATCAAAATTTGGGTACTCCCAAAAAACTGCACATCAATTTTAGTGTGTTGGCATGTTTAACTTGACAAATTGATGGCTAGACAAACACCACCACCAATTCATAGTCCTTTTGAGTAGGGTCAAAACTACATTAATGCTTTATTTCCACAGCGCACAATCAAATAGAAGCCCCTCTCAAAGTTCCAAAAAGGATAACTTCTAATACTTCTCATGTCTGTTTTAATCTTTTCCTCTTATAATAGAAGCAAAATTCATAAACTCACATTTTCTAACAAGGGTATCCACTGATAAACATGCTTAATATGTCTGAACCATCCTAAGGCATTATTCTATGATATTATCCTCCATTAGATCCACTCCAATCCATTACTATGAATGAGCCTATTTCTCATCCTATTATTTTAAGTATACTCACTCGTTCACTTAAGCATTTTCATCCTCATAACACTTAAGTTATCAATAAGTTTTCTCTTTGTAGACCAAAGCTATGTTCAATATAACATTTGCAAGCCTTATAACTACTTTACAAAAATTTTCTTTAATTTTGAGTGAGATATTTCGATCAACAAACATTCCAAAAGAGCTCTTTCATTCCAATCAACCAGCTTGGACATTATTAATCACATCACCATCTACTTCGCCATTATTTTGAATAATTGAATCAATGTATTTAGCCTCTCATTCTTCTTGATAACATCAACCTCAATAACTATGCTTTAAATTTTATAGCTTCTACTATGGTAACACAGTTTGGACATTATTAATCACATTACCATCTACTTCACCAATAATTAAATCAAGGTATTTTAGCCTCTCATTCTTCTTGATAACATCAACCTAAATAACTATGCCCTAAATTTTATAGCTTCTACTATGGTAACAATAGTAATATTGAATCTAAAATAAATTCAAAAACTAGATGATATAATCTTTAAAATGGTAATATAGATATTTTCAAAAATAAAGTTTTAAGACTTGGAAACGGGATTTGAGAGTGAAGCCAAACTTTGGTGAAATTTATATGTTAGTTGTATTTACAAAATAGCAGAGTTTACTTGGTGAATCAAAAGGGAGAGTATCCAATAATAAAGATGCATGACAGTGAAAGCAAGACATTTAAGATTAAACACAAAAAGGCATGCAATAAAGGATAGTTTAAATGTACAGCAAAAGAGAATCGAAAGAAGTATAAATTAGCTTATTATGTATCCAAAATAGCAATTTGTGATGCTTATAATGCCTCATTTGATTAATCATATAACTAAGAAAAAACTTACTGATAAATTAAATGTTACAGAGATGAGGATGCTAAAGTGGATGAGTGGATAAACTGAGAAATGAGTTTATTCATAGCAAGGTTGGAGTGATTCCAAAACAGTAGATAAGATTAGAGAATGTCGCCTTATATGGTTCGGGTATATCAAGCGTGTAGACCATTCAATGCCCCTGTCAGAAAAATTGAGTTTATAAAATTTTTCCCATATTAAACGAGGAAGATGAAGACCAAGAAAATATGAAAATAATCCATTAGAAAGAATCTTTATTTGGAATTTAAGGAGGGGCTCATATTTGATCGTGCACAATGGAAATAAATGATTCATGTAGCAGACCCCACTTAGTGGAATTAAGACTTAATGTTGTTTTTGTTGTTATTATGATTAAACTTACACCTCATATATACATTTTTATAACTTTTAAAAAGAAATACTATAGATTCTAAAGTAGTCCTTTACAGCTTCAATTTTTCTTTAACCTCATTCCTAATCTTAACAACTAAAAAATGGTATTTGAAATGAAAATATACATAATCTTAATCACATAATACATATCTTTAATAACATCAATAAAAGTCATAGTTCCCCGTAGAACTTTTCTTTATGCTTTATCATAAGCCTTTTTCTAGATCAGTAAAAATTAAATAGAAGTCTTTTTCTCTAAATTGCTCCATCAAACCTTTTAATAAATTTTGTAAAAAAACCAAAATAATTTTGTGAAATTAAAATTCAACATAATTTATATTCAATCTCTCTCCAATAGTCTCAAAGTATGACTCATTAATCTGATTATTTTATAATTTAGATAGCCTTATAATCATCTTTACTTTTATGAACAAATACACAACAATACTCCTCTACTCATTTTGCATCATTTTAAACTTAAAATTATATTAAAAAAATTGATAAGCTAGGAAGTTATTTCCTCACCTAGATAATTCAACACATCAACAAGGATGTCAATTGATCCTACAACTCTTCCCTTTTAATCTTTGATAAGCATTCCAAATTTCAAATTTATAAACCTGTTAATTAAAAAAACTATTGATATTATTTTTTTATAATATAAAGTTATTTGTTAATTTTATTAGTACAACCTTAATTGAAAACTTAATAAAATAATCCATCAATCTATAATGTATACCACAATCTCCAAAAATCATATATATTTGATAATTATCTTTAAAACATTACTTAAGTTAAATTTTTACTCCTCTTATCTCTTAGGTTAGCTAATTATATGTATTTCTATCTCCCTCAATAATTTCTAACTTTTCAAAAAAATCATCAAAATCTGAGAACGCATCTATTTATTTTTTTAATCATCGTCATTCTTTATAATTATTTGCTTGAACATCTTATTTTCACTAAGCATCCTTTTTTCAAGTGTTCTCCCTATAAATTTATCATATATAAATTTATCGACCATGTAACTACAACAATAAAATTCAATATAAAATTGCTTCACTCTAAAAGTATTCATAGTTCAAACTTTAAAGTTTTGTTTCTAAAAATAGCTATACTTTTATTTAACAATTTGGTATAGTCTTTAGGTAAACTTACATTTAGTATATAATAAATTTAATTCTAAAGAATTAATATTAAAAAAAAAAATTAATAGTTATAATATACATATAGTTAGTGCGATTATATAAATATAATATAAACATATATATCATCAATTGATATTATTTTTATAACTTGAAATAATCTAATAATCCTTGCGATATAAATGATATCTTTTATTTAAGAGAAAACAAATAATTTGATCTATAAAAACCCATTTATAGTGATAGCAAAGCAATCTCTTTTCTTAAATAAATATTAGTAATCAAAAAATCAAAGTTAAAACAAACTTCAAAATCATATTTCCATCTTCATTAATCCCATTAAGGCCAAAATCAAGTTTTCAATCTCCATACCAATATAATCATTTATATCTTCTACAAATAATATTTTTTCAAAGGTATTTAGTGATGAGTCCAAAACAAATGAAAAATTGTCTTCTATACTCATATTCAATCCTCTTTATGGGGCATAAACACTTTAAAATACTATAAGTTACCACATCTTACAATCTTAAAAAATATACTTTTATTTATGATCCTTTAACAACACTACATCATCCTTTAAATTCTTATCAAAGATAATAAGCACAACATTTTTATATCGGTGCTAAATTTATTTACTTTTCTCTTACTATTTTGTTTTCTAAAGACTATTTGTCCCCTATTAATCATATTACAGCTTTACAAATTTGCAATTAAGAGTGTCAACAGTTCAAATTATTATAATTTAATTGAACTAGCTGCATCACCCACAATCACCCATAACACAATATCTTCGTTCATTTGACATTGCACTTGGGCACTGAAGTAGTGTCCCTTGCACACTTTTTACTTGTATTCAAACAATAGAATCTCTAACAAAAAATGTGTTAGCTCTACCCCAACTTCTTAAGGGATTAATGGAATGTTGATTCAATAAATTTTTATCATGGCCATCGACTACCGATTGCCACATTCCTTTCTCATCCATGACTTCAGACCATGCAACAAGAGATTTAAGCGTTGGGAAAAATATATAATCCCCAACTCAAAGATTTAAAATGTTTTCCCAAATTATAATGTTGTTAATAATATCTAGAATGCAACATGTCTCACACCAAAATTAGGAAAAATATTAAACACTAAATATTAAGCTTCACATCAAAATAATGAGAGAATTTTAAGAAGTTTGCTCAGTGCTACTAGTTAAGAACAGATCTAGATCACATAAATTTGAGAAAGAAACCTTCCATTAATCAAAATTAAATGTTTGTGTAATGCATAAACAACTCAAATTTAAAGATTCGTAGAACCTAATACAGATTTACACTAGCTTAATCAAAGTTAAAGCATTATTAAGTCTAAGTTGCAAGATGAAATGAGGTCGAATGGTGGGTTAGCAAAGTTCATGGATTGCTACAATAATTGCTTGCTTTCTAAAAATCAAATTAGTGAAGAAGCATGAATTGAGTTGACAACTTCTATCTATTAATGTAGTGTTTGAGTCATGTGACCAACAAAAGTTCAGTTCACACAAAATATATAGAAGGTTGTTGGATCGCTTTATCAAAGAAATTGATAAGAGGAAACTTCAGCGTCATTCATAGTTAGCAAGATCCCTATACGCCTACAACTCCTTTCAGTGCACATGTCAATAAAACATGACTGTGTGGGTGGAAGCTGACTATGACTCTTGAATAATTCTTTTGGAAATTACAAGCAAATAAGCTCATGAGAACAATTATACAATCTTTGATCCAAACAACATACAAAGTGTAGAAAATACAAATATAATGAAAATAAAATAATTATTTAATATTTCCACACAGATTATTATTTCTTAAAATTTCTAGATTGTATCATGCATCTCTACATAACTTCCATCATTTCATTATTGATTTGCTATAAAATTTTTGAAGAAAGAAGGCAACATTTGAAAATCATTTGTAGTTATATAAATTTACACAAGGAATTTCAAAAAAATAAATGACTTCACATCAAAGAATGAGAAAGGTCCATGATGTTTGCCTATTGCTACCATCCTATTTACACATTCAGAGCACATGAATAAGTTAGAGAGAAGGAAACATTACATTAATAAAAATCAATTGTTTCTATAATGCATAAATAATTCAACTTTAAAGATTCATAGAGCTTAATACAAATTTACACCATCTTAATTAATGTAAAACTATAATTAAATCTTAGTTGCATGATGAAATAGGATGAAAGGTGGATAGAAAAGCTCATGGATTGCTACAATTACTACTTGCCATTAACAAATTGAACGAGTAAGTAAAATGATTCGACTTAGCAGTTTCTACTTGTGAGTGTGGTTGTTGAGTTAAGTAACTAACAAGAGATAATTTCACACATAGAAGATCAAAGGTTGTTGGATCGCTTATCCAAGCAATCGTGTGACAACCCGAGAATTAGGTCAATTAATTTGACAAAATAAAAATATCATTCTCATATATTAAAATGCAAATACATCACAAACTCCATACACAAAATCACTATCATTATTTATATTAATAAAATGTTAGCACATTACTAAAAGTTTTCATAAACAATACATAAAGTATTTAAAAATAAAAAAACTATTTTGAAAATCTAGAATATATCTTTGTCTAACTCATCAACTAGCATAATTGGTATAAACAATGCCCAATCTAACGAGATGCTCCTATCTTAATATTAGTATCTAGAAATGATTGGAGAGCACCAATCAACTAACAAGTTTACCACTTAAAATATAGTTACCTGGTTATTTTATTGACATAAATCAATGTAACCAAATTTAGTTAGGGGCAAATTTTTTGAGCACAAAGAAACAGGTTAAGAGAGCATTCTACAATAGTAGACCAAAGCAACCATGCATGGGTTATGTCAAAAAAAACAAGCAAAGTATATAAACTAACTATAAATTTGTGATCTTCAAAACATTTCAATATTTGAACCCAACTCATCTCCAATAAAACCCAATATGACTTCCTACAAAGATATACACATGTCTAAGAGATTCAAAATATTGTTTAGTCTTTCAATAAATAAGTTGATATCACTTCCTATATACATTGACTCTTCTTATCGTTGGCGATACTATTTGTACAAATTCAATAAATCACCTAAAACATACATAAAATGGTTTTGCATATGAAAGTTTCAATGGTATGCAAGCAAGCAAGTAATTACTATGATAACACAAATAAAATACGAAAGTACTACAATTTTTACATATCTCTGGTTCAAAGTAAAATAACAAGAGAAAGGAAATCAAAAAGTCTAAAAATCAAAGTTCAAAGGGATTTGTAGACAAAGAGTTTAATCAATTAATCGAACAAATATGATTGTAGATCTACTTAATTAGTTGATTTAGTTAGATTACATATTCTATAGATTCAAGTTTATATATCTTTTTATGAGGTCAAAAATTCTTTTATATATAATAACCAATTCTTTAACTTAGTCTTTAGAAAGATTATGAGAAGCCTTGTAATTCAAAAAGAGATATTATAATTTTAATCGTGATATCAATTTAATGTTTACAAATGATGTATGTGCATGTATATATACATGTATATAAAGGAATTAATGCCTAATAGATTGAATTTAGCTTAATTAAGAAGTATTGCTAATGTGAATATGCCTTTTAGTGTTATACTAAAGAAGAATAGATTCATCCTATTCTCACTAATAGGCTCTCAAAAAAAAACCTAAACTATGAAGTAGCTAAGGCTAACTCAAAGTATTTTATCGAATGGAAAATATTTCATTAAGATTAAAAAAGATCATTTAGTACAACTTGATAAATATACTAGTTAAGTCAAAAATAATATCAAGTATCTAGCCTTGGGTAAGCGCATAGGATTATTCAAATAGTACACCATCTAGTTCCGGGAATTGTTTTGTAAATATGGTAAGGTCTCTCATTGTTTATATACATTTGAATCTTCAAGCTTTTCTAGGATATTAAAAACTACTTAGAAAATAAGTACAACCTATAAAGTATATCACAAACAAATCATGTGGTGAATTCATAAGTGCCATACAAGATCTCACTAATTAAGTTAGAGCTTCACGTTGACTATCATAGCCTAAGCAATGAACCATTATCAAGATGTTTAAACCGGTTCCCAAAATGAAGAGTGAAACCATGGACCATTATTCATAATTCATAATCTACCAATTATAATTAGAGTACTACTAGTACCTACATTATTAATAATTTTGAGCATTAGTAGAAACAATAAACCTTATAGTTCTTCTCATAAACTCTACTGGATACTCCACGGCATTAATAATTTGTTCAAGCAATCTAAATCATCATGTGTCTAAAGTTAAACTTTAAAATGACCCGGCTTAATTCAACGTTGAATATACTTAAGATATATTACAATCCTAACAAGGTATAGGGTTTGCACCAACTAAAATTAAAATTTAAGAAAGATTAGACTACGATTTTAGTCTCACAAAACAAATAGTGCATATAATGTTATCCAACATGGGTAAGCATCATAATTTGGAAGTAATTCTATTTAATTACAAGCAAAATAGATTAAGGTAGATACTCTTATAACTAGGATGGATTTAATACAGTTAGAATACTAATCCCATCTTTAAAAGAAATTGAATCTAGGTGTAAATGGTTACTCTTCTAGTAGCTTCTTCTTCACGAAACCAATAAGGCTATAATTAATTTCATTGAGAAAAATCAAGAAGGTATTAAACTGTGCTTTAATAGGTTACTTAAAGCTCCTCAGCTGCAACTACAATGGCGCCAACAGCATCACAACTAGATCAGAATGACTCCTATTGATTCCACAACCTTCTTAGCAAATAGCACCAATGCCTAGGATAAATGTCTCTCCAGTAGCAGTGCGGCAAACTGACAGTCACAGAATGGCTGAAAAAACAGGGGATGTCAACTACAATCTAGAACAACGACGTTGACTGACGTGGAGCTCACCAAGACAAAGGTGATCAATATGAGCTTCTCAATAATCACTAGAAGTCATTCAACTACAGCCTTCATGTGGTAGCAATCTCAGCCTTATTTAAGTGAACTTCAATGTGACTTCCTAGCAGTGATGGGAACACACTCTGTGGGTAGTAACATTATGTTGCACCTAATATGAGGTCCTCTAATGGAGGTTGGGGCAAAGAAAAAGTGACCATCAGCGAAATGGCAGAGCTCAGTTGAAGCCTTGAAGGCTCAAGGAATTCAGTCAACAACACTAGTGATAACTTCTTCACTCTCTAGTTAAGTGATGGCTATAGAATTCAATGCAGAAGGCCATTCCTTTCTTTAGACGCCCCGTGGTGGAGACATTATGTACTCGTGGAAGGAGAGAAATGACTACCTAGGATTTCAAGGATAGTAAGGAGGATGAATGCAGTGCCAAGAGATTGCTATCGAAGAGGAAATTCAAAGAATCAAATGCTTTGGTTTTGTGTTGCAAGACCAAGGGAGCCGCAACGAGAGGAAGATGATGATGCAAGAGGAGAGAGAGAAATCATGGGGTTTAAATAAGTTTTATTAAGCAAGTTCTCTTTAGGTGGTATCGTGTATTAAAATTGTCCTCGATATTTTCTGAGATATGAAATGAACTATATCTAGTGGGGTTGATATTTCCACTTCCCCTTTCAACCTCTCAAAGATAGAGAATAATATCAAATCTCCTAACTCAAATCTCTTCATTACCAAATGACAATCATGATGCTCCTTGTAGCACATTAGATCTATTTGTCAAAAAAGTTTTATTTTTCTTGAAAAGTATTATTAGGTCTATTCAATTGTTTCACCAATTCAATGTGATTGGAAGAGAAGCCCTACAAAGATTTTTTGAGCCCATCCAATCTGTTAAGCAAAAGTTGCACTTTTTTAATTGAATTAATTATACACTATGGCTAGATTCTTCGATTTTGGCGAAATGACAAGTAAACAAGACCAAGTGGTTCAATAACATTTCAAAATTTCCGCTCAAACTTGATTGCTTATTGAATGCCAGTTCTTGAATGCGATGAAAATATTAATGTCAATGGAAAAGTTTTAGTCCATGAGAGGTATGAATCTTCTTTAGAGATTACTTTTCAAGCAAATATTGTGTCAAAATTTTTTAAGTTTAGCTAAATAATTATCAAAATCCTAATGTAATATAGTTTTAAATCTTGTGGTGTGAATCGTTGCAAGATATTATATTGCATTTTCAAATTTTTTTAATATCTATGTTTATGATAATCCTCAAATAATTGTTTGAAGATTTTTTTACATTATTTGCATCAAAAGAAAAAAAAAGTTGTTGATCAACAATTTTAATCATTTATGTGTTCCTATGTATGTTACTCTAAATTTGCAATAGAAACCTCATGATCATAAAATACCTTGCATCAAGCATCCTAAAGTGCAGACATAACATAGTATATTATGAGAAAAGAATATATACATTGTAAGGTAAAATGCAATTTTCAGTTTCTAGGCCTTACCCTTCATACTCTGAACCAATATCAGGCAACTTATCCCGGCTGATCTGAGAAAGGTAACTCCTCAAGAAGAGACCACGAACAGGATGTTGTATACCACGACACATTTCAACAAGATCCTTAAGGATGTCTTTTGCTGGGGCTTCTTTTGACTTTATATAAACAGATCCCACCGTACAAAGAAGATACCTGGCAATCGCAAAGTTTAACTTCGTATATATAAATGCAAATGAAAAAAAAGTAGTATTATAATGTACTCATGATAAAGTACAAACGGGTGATTAAAATTGTGAATTTTAAGCAGTATGGTAAAGAAACAAAATTTATTGGAGCAGTAAACTAGAAATCAACAGCATAAGTTGCTTTGCAACTGGGGCAAGATATTTGAAATTATTTTCAATACATTATCGAACAAAAAAGTAAACACAAGATCTCGTTTTGTTGCTCAATAAACATAGAAAAGCAGAAACAAGCCAAGGAAATTCCTACCGCCAAAAACTAATAATAGCACTAGAAACTCAGAAAATGAAAGAAGCAGATTCATGTAAGACTCAAACGATTTATAGAGTTATCGTAAGTAAAAGACAAAGTGCTACAAATTCAAGAAAGTGCTACAAATTCAAGTATATATGGTGTGCAGATACGAACCAAACCAAATCATGAAAAGCTCTAAGCATGAATAGTATCTTACAGTCTAGGCAGGATGTTCCCAGCATGCTGCACAAGTTCGTAGAGATCAATCACCGAGCATCCCCTCTTGGTCTCATCCTTGAAGAACAACTCAAGCTTCCTCAGTTCATCGAAAGCCCTCATATCTTCCAACAAAAGAGCAGACTTTACAAGTTGAAATAGGAAAAAAAAAATGTTACAGCAGAGAGTCTTGAGAAAAAGGAAATGAACTAGGATCACATACAGAGCTCGTAATATTTGTGGGGCGAGAGTCTGGAGGTGCGAAGTTCGGAGAGCATCTGAGCTGAGTACTTCAGGGCGTCACGCAGATTGTTAGAATCCTTAGGAAATAATCAAAAGAGCAATCAGCAAGCATAATAGAAAACATTAAAGAATCAAAATTTAAAAACAATCAAGTTTAGGGTTTCGGAGCGGCACGCACAAGAGAGCGGTGCATGAAGAAGGCGTTGTGCTGAAGGCCAGCGATGCCTTCAGCCAACCATTTCTCCTCATCATCAACGCCGTTGTCTTGCAGCATCTTATGCGCAATCGTCAGATGACACCGCCCAAGCTATACTGCCGGTGCTCTTCCTCACCTCGCCTCTCGATTCTACTGCCCTAGAAGCGATCTCAAGACGTTTGCTTTTAATCGATACCATTCACCTAAATTGTGCGAATTGTGCAGAATAAAGATTGCAACGAAATGAATTTTCGGCCGAGAATTGACGCACGAGAAAGCCAGGAACTTTTTTGTTGCAGACAATTTAACATATAATTTTGTGATAAATAATAGTTATGATAATACATAATCCTTTGCGGGTATTTGGTTAAAGCTGGTTTTAAATTGAATTAAGAAAAATATTATCTTTACATAATAATATATATCAAAAAAAAATATTCATCATTAATACAAAAATTTAATTTTTTTAATTTTTGCATAAAAATCCTGTAAAAAATATATTAAGTCAATAATCTATTTACACTTTGAATTAACACATCATCTATATATTTTGATAGATATTAGTGTGTGAATTAAAATTATATTAAATAAAATAAATTAACCCATATTTAATTTTCACATATAATATATAATAATTCAGGACTAATAAAATTTTTTAATTTTTTAATTTTTGCATAGAAAGCTCACAAAAAAATATATTCAGTCAATAATCTATTTGTATATTGAATTAGCACATCATCTATTTATTTTGATAAATACTAGTGTGTGAATTAAAGTTATATTATATAAAATAAATTGACCCATATTTAATTCTCATGTTTAATAATTCAACTTAAATAATAAATAAACTGTCTTTCATATATTAATTAAGCTCAATTTAATTATACTTAAACTTAAATCAAACAATTCTAAATTTAATAAACCTAGCTCAAATTAACATATTTATAACAAATCAATTCAATTATTTGTATTTATATTTTTATAATTTATTCATTTATTTGTAAGATTTTTTATTTCTTTGAAATACATTTTATGAAAATGTTTATGTATTTCTTCTATCTTTAATTTTTATCCAAACTCTTATGCATGTTAAGCCTATTTATGCAATTCAACTAAGACCTTCAAATTAGATCTCGGTAATCCGAGTGAAAGCAAAAAAGCTTTTTCAGATCAAGTTGGGCTAAGTTGTGAGGCACCATGCCTATTCTCACTAAACTCTTATGTATGTCAAGCCAATTTGGCTCAAAACTTGTTTTAGGCTCAGAAATGTTTTTCCAGACTTGGTATTTTACCTGGTCTGGAAAATCCTAAGTCTTAAATGTGTTTCAATTGGTCCGTATTTATAGCTAACACCTCTTTTAACCACTTTCATTGTTTGTCCTAAAATTCTCTCACTTCGAATGAATCCTTAAAGCTTTTTATATATTTGAGTAAACCAAGAAGGCATCACTATAAAAAAGCCTATTTATTTGGGTAAAGCAAGAAGGTACTACCATTTGACTGAGAACTCCATAAAAGTATGACCATAGCCTATGCACATATATATATATATATATATATATAAATAGTCAAAAGTACAAACTCAATCAGAATCAAACTCCATGATATCATCCATCATGAGGTTTAAGAGCCTCCCACGGAACACATCTCCCCTAACAAAAATAAAATCGCTGTATCGAACTAAAGTAGAGCAAAAGTCCGCCGCTCAATTCACATCGTGTAAGCGGTGTACAAAAATGACACTCTAAGCCTGGTGCCTCTAACATAAATGCAAGATGATCAACGTGACGCTCTTTGCCTCCTGAGCGAAGAGTCATCTCCCATAGCTGACAAAGCCTGCAGACCGCGCTGAAGCAATTTCTCTCAATAAGTAAACCATCCAAGTCTGGCGCTTAAAACTAAAGGGCTTTGTCAAAGTAATGTGGCAGCCTAAACCTCTACCTGCAGATGGGAGGAAGCATGTATACAAGCAACGCACATGGGAAGAAGCATGTATGCAAGCACCACACGCAAAGATCATCCAACTGCTATCATCCCGAACCACAGTTCCTCCAAAAGCAAACTGCTCTCCATAACTAAAAGAAGCATCAATGGTGGCCTTCAGCCAACGAGTCGGGGGGCACCATCTCAAGACGGTAAAGGGGCCCTGATGGGTCGCAAAGTCCCAAGAAGTTGTCCTATCGCAAAAGCTAGCCCCAACAAACGCTGAAACAATCGATCCCGCACAGACAATTGAAGTAGGGCAGGAACGCCCGTGAGTTCGCTTCGTCCTACACCTCCAAACCTAGAAAAAAGAGTATACGACAATTTGCCTAGAGAACCCGTAGTATCCCAAATGTCAAACATATATAAGGGATATAATGGAACAAATTTAAAGGTTTCCTCATTCATGAATTACATTATATGAATTAGTTATGAAAGAATATTTTAAAAAATTATTATAAATAATTTAATAGCTAAACTTAAAAAAAACTTTAGATTTAAATTCCTTATATTAAAATATATTGCTAATTAAAATTTCATCAAATTTGTAACAAATAAGTAAGATATATGTACAAAACTTTTTAAAATAAATTAATTAAAAATGATATGATTTTAAAATAATTAAAATTCAAATTAATTAATTTAATAAAGAATGGGTGAATTTCGAATTGTCGCATCAGAGGAACGATAAATCTTATATATTTATTTCATTTAAGAATATTGTGATGTAATAATAATGATATGAGTATCACACATTTTTATTATTTTGTATCATAGCATCAGATTGAAGCCATTGATCTGATGACTGATATCTACCTCGTCGTTTGAAACGAAAGAAATTGGGTTTAATTAATTTAAATCATTGGATGGAATTAAAAAAATTAATGCATAATAAATTAATGGATTTTTTTTTAATTTTAACTCAAAATATTATGAAATATGAACATGATGCATATTTTTTCATGAGGAATCTAATGATCTAATTTTATTTTTTGTTATAGTTCTATACTTCAAAAATTATTTTAGGTAAATCCATAACTTTTAAACCCCTGAAATTTGTCGTAGTACCACTATTAGTTTTGATCATCCTTATGGCATACTCAAATTATTTTATTCAGTCATTTGAAAAAGATTTTAAGAATACAATGACTATTGATTAATACTAATTAAGCTCAATTAATGTGCATAACAACCTTGGGGTTTTACATGTATGTGATGATCATAGTTGCCAACGAGTCAGAGTCTTATCTTGATGCCAACTTATTAGAGAAGAAGGAAGAGTGGTTAAATGATATGGAAAAGAAAATGAGATCTGTTGAGGAGAACCACACTTAAAGCTTGACAGAGCTACTAGGTGGCTAGAGAGTCTTGAAGCACAAGTAGGTAAATTTAAAAAGAGAAGAGCAAGATAGAAGGTTGGGAATGGAGGCCTATGGAGGTGAGCTTTCATGCAAGTCGAGATCATTACCAGTCAACTCAAGGAAGGTTGGTGATGATCAAAAGAGGTGCTAAGTACTCTGCCTATTTATAAAATTTTAACGAGAGGTAGTTTCTCATTTTCGAATTCTACTTATTGCATGATAAAAAGTGAAAGAGCAAAGTTGATAAACTACTGAATTTGTAAAGCACGACAAAAGAATAACACTAGTTAAAGATTGCATGATCTTGTTATCCAAGATCATCACCACAAAGCAAATCAATTGACACTTGAGTTATTTAGCATTTTTCCAAAAGAATGAAAAGTTTTGTTCTCCTAATCCCAAATATAACATGACCCATTTTTATTTTACAAAGAATTGATCAAAGTTTAATATTCCCACAAATTTTTAACAATAAAATTTTGAATATAGAACTTTTTAGAAATTGAATTTTATCAATTCCACGATTACTTGCTAGAAAAACTAGCAAAAACCTCTTATAGACTCTAAGATTTGAAATGTAATCACATTAGTTTAAACTCTTATCTTTAAAATAAATAATACTAAATTTCTAAATCCATATGCACATAATTATTTCTAATTTTTCTTTAAATCAATTAATTATTTATCAAAATTTTATTTTATTTGTTAGAATACATTGCAATTTATATGAAAATTTACAAATGTGCCAATTTATGGTTTTCTTAATAGTATCAAAATTTAAGAACCCTAACTATTGAATCTAATTTGAAATTTTGAAGCATAATAGGAAAAAAAGAAATAAAAAAACTAGCAATTGAATTCAAATCATTGATTGTTTTCTCCTCTGCCCTGCCTCCCTACAATCCGCATTAACGTTCTCCTAGCAAACGATGGAGTCTTCTCCTCAATCTGCGAACAAAATCGATTGTCACAGCTGCCAACCTCTACATCGAGATCAACCTCGCTCCCGCACTCTTCGCCTAAATCAATGCGATCCGTCGTCGCCTCCTCGCCGAGAACTCCGCGCAACGGCAAGCGGAAAGAAAAAGCTCTCCTAGAAGAACTGCAACTGGGTCGTCTTGGTTGAAGCCATATCTTCGAGACTGACAGACTCTCTTGCTTCTTCTTCTTAATGGAAGCGAAAGAGACTTGAAGCCCGCAGCTTTGTTCCATCACATAGTCGAAGGATCCCATGGAGAAGCATCTCCTCCCGCCGTCCTCCAAATTCCCATCTCCGCTGCTGCTTCCTTCCCCCGCGCCTCGAAACTTCCCTAGTTCGACTGAGACAAATTTTTCGTCCGAAGCAAGGAAATCCTTCGAGCTCTGGCCTCCAGATTCAAAGAGGCTTCGTCTGCAAAGAGGGCAAGTGGAATGGGAGAAGAGCCACGTGTCTATGCACTCGACATGGAAGGCGTGGCTGCAGCTTGGGAGAAGCCTGAGCTTGTCCTCTGCCTCAAATCCGCTCAGGCAGACAGCACAGTCAAATGGGTCCTTGAGTCCTACGATGGCGCTGTAGAGGAAAACAGGCAGGGTGTCTATGAAGGACTGGTCCACCCCTGCGTCATGGAGGTGGAAAAGCTCCTGCAGCTGGCCTTGCAGGGCAGTACCATCGCCTGAATCTTCTGCCTCTCTTGCTCTGGGCCTTAGGAGGAGTCTAACGAGGAGGTGAAGAATCCCGGAAATGAAGAAGATGACTGCTAGTATCAGAATTATCAGGAGGATGCTTGGGCTGATTTTGCTTTCGTAATTGGATGCGGAATTTAAAGGTGGTGGTGGTGAGACCCAATCCATGTTGCACTGAAGCAGAAGCATACAGAAAAGGAAGAAGATGAGGGGGAGATTGATAAGGCAGAGAAGATGAACAGAGAATTAATGAATTGATCGGTAATGGAGGAGTGGAGGGATGGCCAAGCAATTAAAGCTAGTAATTGTTGTGGTTGGAGTAAATGAATGCAAACAGTGTGAGAGCTAATTGGGAAGGAATGGAGTTAATAGATGCTTGTTATAAAGATGATATTTTTACCAGAAATAATGAAATTCTTCATATATATAAAATCTTTCTCTCTTCTGTTTGACTTCCATTAGAATTGGCTGCAACTCCAAGATGAAGATTAATGCAGCCCAATTTCAAATCATTTTTATTTTTTAAAATATATCAAAAGCTTTTATAAATTTAAAGAGAGTAAGCATTTTTTTTTAAATATATTACTTCAATCATGAAATTGTAATTAAATGATAACCAAGTTTATGGTAAAATAACATAACTTTGGTGATCATTTGTTCTTATTACTATTGAATATGGCTCTAATATTGAAGCCAGCATGATTTATGTGATTGGAAACATCTAGTTCATCTTATTGAATTCTTTGTAAGATTATTAAATACAAAAATATTATTTGACTCTTAATCAAAAGATTTAAATCCTGCTCATCCATACTAGCAAAACTCTACATAAGTGAGTGTTCGTTATCATTTATTCGTTTTATCAACTGAATTACTATTATAACAACAAAAAGAAAAAGAAAAAGACTAATAGCCAAATGAAAAGAATAGAAAGTAACTAACATTTTTGTTGGTGCTAAAGACTTAGAAAACTTGCAAAATAAAGTCTTCATGGGGCAGGCGGACTAAATCCTAACCTGATTAACGAGCCTGAGAACCCAAGAACAGCATCCACTTTGCTAAGAGATGTGCAGACAACAGCTAGATTCCCCACGTCATCTAGTAACCACATAGCAGAGGAGCAAAATCAAATAAACATCTTCAAGAAATTAGTAGGAGCATAATAAATAAGGATAGCACATGTATAGCACTTATAATTCAAGAGGAGAAAAAAACATCGAATGACTCCAGGCTCAAAGGTCGTCGAGCAGTTGCAAGACTGAGTATTTGCTCAAATAAATTCTGATCAAATATAGTGAAAGAGCATATTATTAGATCGGCTTACCGTACTGCACGACGCCAACATTATCATTGCTTCTCATTGTTAGCTCCAGCACTGTTTTCATCACAAGCCACTTGCATTTGATAAAGAATATATTTCCTCAAAGTAATAACACATTTTGCTTTCTTCTTGAAAATGATGGTATGTTTCCAGCCCATATATAATAAGAAGTGAGATCACAAACATTAATTTGAATTTCTTGACCGTTTTGCTAGTATGAGATGCCCAATATTCTAGCATTTGCAAGAGGAGGAAGCTAAGCTCTCGTAAAAGGGATTATGATATTCATTTGCTCCTCAAAGAGAAGACTATGTACTCCAATATTGAGTTTGTTTTTGGGATTGTTTGATACGGGAAAATTTAAGAAATTTGAGCGTAATATAATCTGATTACAGTGTAATCAGTTTACTTTATTGCTGGTTGATAGTTTTGCTAGAAGTTTAATTTTTTTTTGTTTGGAATTAAAATTTTTGAGAGTATAGTATTTTGAGTAAAATTGAGGGTAAGATTGCTCACAAAAATTTTATTTATTTATTTTTTTCTATAGTGATTTGATCGAACGAATCGTTCATTGATTCAATCAAGCCATTCTTTCACTAAAATTGATTCGATCGAACGAATCATTCGAACGATTTTAAACGAAACTGATTTGAACGAAATTGTTTTCCAACGAATTTCGTTCGAATCGAGTCGAACAGTATAGATTACGTTCATACCGGTTTTCGCTGAAGAGGACGATTAATGACTTCATTCGCCGGAGAAAACGACCAACGGACTGTCCGTTCTCCGAAGAAGACGACGCCTTGTCCGTTCGTTCAATTTCGTTCCTTTGAACGAGCGAGTTCCGTTGCTCCGTGTAATCTCTATTTGCATCCGATTCAAGCGTAATTTAAATCACCAATTCCTATATATATTAACTCAAAATTACACTGTAAAAGTATTTCACAAATTTTACTTCAAACGATACACATGTAATCTTTTACCCAAAATTTTTTTTTTTTATTTTATCCCGACTTTTCTTCAAACAAAACAAACCCTTAATAAGAATATCAGAAGTTGTTAGATCCCCTTAGAATATTTCAAAACAAAACAAGACTACTTCTGTTCTTGACATTTAAACCAGACATGATCACACCAGCTAACCTTTGTTCAAAGTAAAGCTTTTATTAGCTAATACAAGAGACACATCGCCCATTAAAGTGATCTCCACTCCAAGAAGATTGATTGCTATGCAAAGGGTTTTCGAATTTTTCGAATAAAGAGTTCCCAAATGTTATAGCTTTTGCAGTGTTGTTTGAGCTAATTCTCCAAAATATCGTTTATTTACAAGTTTTGAGAAGGGTTTGAATGCTAACAAATCCATCAACTATTATCACAATATTTTTTTTTTTTGAAATTTAAGTTTTGTTTGAACGATTCCATTTGTTGATCGAACTTTGCGGGGATTCATTAACCAAACAATCGTCTGAATTTGTTGATCAAACTTCGTTCGAACGAGTCGTGGATGAAGCCGGAGAAGAGAGAGTTCTTCTCTCTCGGCTTCATCGCTGAACTGAGCGTAATCGCGAATTTGAGTGTAGCTGGATTACTCTGTTTTTATGTATATAAACGTAAAATTGAATAACAGTGTAAAAGTTTTTCACATATTTTACATCAAACCAAACACAAATAATCTCACTTTACCCTATTTTTTTTTTTAATTTATTCCTTTTTATTTCAATACAAACAATCTTAGAATATAACTACTATTTAATTGCCCATAAATAAGTTTTTAGTTTAAAAGAAACCATTTGTTTGAATTTTAAAACCAAGAAAACAATATCAATTAATATGAATGAAGTATATCCTTAAAATTTAAAATTAAAGCAAAGCCAATAGTAATTAAGAAATTAAGTTTGTTAATTTAAATAAAAAATTACAATTATTATTATTATTATGATTTCTTATTAAGAGAAAAAGTTATTTAACTCTCATATAAATACCAAAAAATTTGTGTGAGTTAAATTTATATTTAAAATAAATTTATATATATATTCTCACATTTATTTGATTTTTGTTTTGATTTTTTTATTTATTATGGATTAAATAATATTTGTTGTCAAATCGTTTATAAAATTTTTTCCATTCAAATGCATAATTTTATAATTTTCATATCTTTGCGATTAAAACACAATATTTTTCTCTAATTTGAAGTTTATACTAATATATATATATATATATATATATATAATGTTTTCATTGCCATCCAAAGCCATCCATGTCTTTGCTTCTTCTAATTTTGATTCTAAGCAGGTAGTCTCCGCTCTGATTGTAAAGGAATGGTTCAGTTCTCCGATGCAGGTTACGATGCATTATCGTGAAAAGAGTATTATTGGTCACGCTTTGAGTATCGTCAGCCTGTTCTTGAATTGTTTTAGGTGCGGCGAACCTATAAATTAGGAGACTCCATTCCATTCAAACTGGTGCTTGTTTATTCAAAGAAAATAAAATATTTTCTGCTGTGGGAAAACTTTATCTGATGGTTAGCTAGGTTTTCGACTGTTTAGTGGTGAACATGAGGTTTCTAAGTATTATGGGGAATTCATTTGGGTGCTCGGCGTCTGGAGAGAGACTTGTCTCTGCTGCAAGAGACGGGGATTTTCTTGAAGCGAAAGCTTTATTGGAATGCAATCCCCGGCTTGCTAGGTATTCTACCTTTGGGGTTCGGAATTCTCCCCTGCATTATTCTGCCGCCCAGGGCCACCACGAGGTTATTTTCTCAAATTTCTTCTGTCCTTTGTACCTGCGATCTAGTTTGATTAGTCGATGGTTTTGTTATGTGCAGATTGTGTCCCTTTTGCTTGAATCCGGTGTGGATATTAATCTAAGGAACTTCCGGGGGCAGGTGATGATTCCCATCTTTCTAGTTGTGATGATGTTTTATTATTTAATGGTGTTCTTGTTAAGTGGCTGTTTGGCATGCTGCAGGATTTTAATCAATTTTTCTAAAAAGATAAGCTTCCTGGGCTTAGTGAATTTTGAGAATGTTAAATCTTGAAAATTGTTTGGCATTGGATTTAGTAAATCCAGATAAACCCAAATACATTGTTTGGCATCGGATTTAGTAAAACATGTTAAGAAATTCTATAGAGCATTAAGGAAGCATAATTTTAATAAATATAATTGATTTAAAAAGTTGTGCTACCCAAAAATTTGTTTGTTATCCAAAATTTATTAAAATAGCACTGTGCTAATGTCATATTAGCAAGTAAAGTTAAATTTTAACAGACAAAAGGGAAAAAATTATCTTTTTATAAGGGCTATAATAAAAATAAAAACAAATTGTTTTTTGTAAATAGTAACACACGAGGATTGGCGTTTTCTTCACTGAGGACTGGCCTTTGCTGCACAAAGGAGTAATTTTTGCATCACGAATACACTAAAATAAGGTAAATCCAGGTGTGTAAATAGTTAAATTTGGTCCATGTAGAATTTACCAAATCTTAGATTTATGATTGCTCAAGACTTTTGTGCTTAATGGAGGATTTAAAGGGATGCTACATGCTATGGAAACTTAACTCCCTGTTTGGTAGAATTTAGTGATTTAACCGCTTAAATCCTTTGAATTTTTTGCCAAACAATCCCTATTTATTGAAGTAATTAACTTGTTGAAATGGTTGGTTTATCATAAGGCATAAGATGCTGGTTTATGTTTAGATTGAACCTGTATGTGCACTTTGGTTGCAAGATTTATTCAGGATTTAGTTAGAATTTACCTGAAAACCTTACAAACAAATTCCTTGTTGGATCCTAAATCCTATAGCAACTTAAATCATATTTTCTTCTCATGATGTGCTAAATTGTATATTTATAATATCATGTGAAGATGGGGATTTAAAGATTTCTGCTACGGTCTTCTTTGTGAAGTGCCATGGAAGTCAGTACTCATGCTTTAATGAAATTCTTTGCTAGGATTAGCATAGCTTATAGAGGAGGATTTTAAATCACAAGCCACCACCAATTTTAGCAGTTTAGCATAAATTGCTAAACTAAGCTTGGCTTAGAGGCTCTGAGCCACCTTCTAAGCTAAGCTTTTAGAGGAGGAGACTTAAGCTAGGATTAGCTCAGCCAATGTTGCTGTTTCCTACTGCCATTAGTTGGTCTCCATCCTGTCTATTGGTGCCTTTACTACTATTTTTGGTTTTCACTGTTAACTACCTTTGCCTGATGTTGATTTGTCCTGTTGACCTAGGTTGCTACCCCTTGCAAGCACATCTGGCCGCTCCTCCTAGCTGGTGCATTCGCGTGCTGTCACTCTTGCCTTTTGGATAGAAATACATTGTTGTTACGGTCTATAGCTGCACCACCCTCAACCATTGTCCATTTGCAAGTGCCCTGTCACCACCACTAACCACCGCCACCACCAACACCACCACCACCACCAACACCACTACAATCGCTAGTGTCGCTCTATTTTTTGTGCTGCTTTTGCCCATTCACTGTCTCCTGCAACACTTCACTATTGCCTCTACCCTCAACCATTGCGTGTTTCCACCCTTGATCACCCTCGCCTTCAGCATGGCTAACCTCCCTCCACCCTTGTCACCTTTGCCTCTTATTGCCATCATTATCCCTGACCATGACCTAGGGTCCCCACTGCCCCTGACTGGTGGTCCCCTCTGTTGTCGGTCTTCCCTAAATCCCCTTTGACCGCTTGCTTAAGCAACTAAATCAGCTAAAATGGAAGTAAACAATTTTCAAGCTTAATCTTGTTTACCTTTTATACAAATCAAGCATCTTAGTACACATAATGGCTTAAGCTAGCTTAGCAGAGCTCTTCCAACTTAAGATAATCCTAAACCATATATGCTTTTAGAATACTAAGATGACTAAACAATTTGGGTCATGCATATGTTCTTAATTTATTTTTAGTTAATTAATGCACCTTCTATACCTGTAGGTCTCTGATATGCTAGTTTTTTTAATTATATATTTGTTCACTGATTAATTATAAACTGTCTAGTTATTTGAATTAAGTAATAATATTATATTGCAAACTTAATTTTATTACTACCTAAGAATTTTAAGAAAATTTTGTGTAAACTTTGTGCATTCAATATTTGTCAACAAATCTTTGGTTAATTAAATTAAAAATTTTTTAGAGTATAGCTTGGTAAGCGTATGTGAGACTTTGATCTACTTGCCCTTTGATTGGACGAGCAGGTGTGGTTGAGCAATTTCTTAAGTTCCTGCCCGGCCAATCAGGAGGGGCACATATAGGTAGGATAAATCCCCATTTGTGCTCACCAGGCATTTTTATTATTTTTAGTCAATGCTTTAACTTGGGCCACTACAAAATTGTTTATCTAATTATTGCATATTGTGCTCATGTTTTTAATTAATAATTAAATCTATATAACTTGACTTTAACACTTAATATATTTTAAGGTTTCAAATTTATTAATTCATTGAGGTTATACTAAATACCAAACAATTTGTCAAGATTCAAGACTTGTTATGCTAAACAATTCACAAGATTTAACTTCTCGTGGGTGTACTAAATTTGGGTTTGCAAGTTACAAAATCTACTTGAATTAAATCTTGGTTGTTGGCAAACAGTTCCAGTTTTTTTGTTTAATTTTGCAGCAAAGTAAGATTAATTTTTCTATCGAGCTTATCTGCCTTTTGTGTCATTGACAGACTGCTTTAATGCAAGCTTGTCAATTTGGTCACTGGGAGGTTGTTCAAATTTTAATGCTTTTCAAGGCTAATGTCAGTTATCCTTCTCTTTTCCAATTGTTTATTCATGTATTTATTTTTGTGTTTGTGCTTTGAATGCTTGTTTTGTCCTTGATACATTATCACTCTTTTAATGTTTGGGCTTTGAAATATAGATACACAGAACAGATTATGTTAATGGAGGAACGGCACTTCATTATGCAGCTCTAAATGGACACAGCCGTTGCATTCGTCTTATCCTTGTTGATTATGTTCCAAGCATACCTAGCTTCTGGAACACTGTAAGGAGGTCGAACATTGATGATTCTATACCCGACTTTGATGAGAGGCAGGCTAATGTTTCATACTTTATTATTGATACCTGTTATTATGGGATAGCACATTTTAAATGATTGTTATGTTCTTTAGTTCACTGCTTGAGGTGGTTAACAAAAAGGCGGATGGTGGCATCACTGCTCTTCATATGGCAGCTTTGAATAGGCATATTGAAAGTATGCAGTTACTCCTTGATTTGGGAGCGTCTGTTTCTGAGGTCACTGTTGAAGATGGAACAACAATGGACCTCATAGGTGATTTTTTGAATTCATGGTAATTTTTTTCTTACGTTCAATGAATAAACATTGCAGTTCCTTCATAGTTTTTCTTGTTTGGTTTTTAATAATGCTTCCTTATATTCAGTTAATTTTTTTATTTTTTAAATGTAATGTTAGATTAATATGTGATATAGTATTTAAAAATGAATGCCTTAATGTCGCATCACTCATTTCAGCTCTAGCACTGATTTTGAATTGAGAATTTTAGACGGTAGTCATATGTAATTTACTGTCATTAATTACTTAAAAATTGACTGGTTGATTTCTAATGCCAAATTATTTGCCAACATCCTGCATTTAAAAACCTTGGTTTTCTCCGATGCTACTCTTAATAAAGTGAGAGATAATGCACATGTTATATAATTCCAATTCCCTCCGTATTTATACTAACTATGCTACAATGATACTGTAGTAACTGGATGGGTCGAGAGTAAGCTGGTCTTAAAGTGTAGAGAGGCTAGTGGAAGCTGCCATTGAAATAGATATATGTTTGCAATTTGTCATTTTGTTTAGTATAGATCTCGACAATGCAATTGGTTGTGAGGCATAGGCCAGAAGTGCTATTTCTAGTTATTATCCTAATAAAGTCTTGAAGAAGTCTCATGTGATAACTTGATGTTGGTTTAGTAAAATTAATCCAACATTAGGTTCATTCTCACAAGATTCTATTGGACCACTGTGATGACCCATGTTAGGTTAATAACAACCAATCTAACATTATGTACATCTCCGCAGGATTATATTAGCGGTTAAGCAAAATAATATTTAAACATCATTCATAGTCATACAAAAATGTAAGAAATATCATTCATTTAATTTAAAGATAACATTCAAAATATTACATATTTAATATCATAAAAAAATAAAAGATTGTCTCTTGAAAAAAATAAAAGCTAAAGTTTCATTCTTCTATTATAATATCCTTAAGCTATCCAGCCTCTTCCAGCTGTACCTAGTCTGATATTATAAAAATAATATTTTAGTGCACAATTCTAAGTACAAGGATGTTAAATAATATATTTTAAACAAAAGTGAAAGACAAAAATAATATGATTATAATTGCAGGAAAATATGATTTTAATGCAAATAAAATAATCATAATTCCCACAAAAAAAGATTTCTTTGCCATAGTTATGTCACATGCCAATTTTCAAAGGATAATTCAATAATCGCATAAAAATTCATATTTGTGTTATGTCTTGATATCATGAAACGACATTAGTAGTTATGATGGGCAAAGCCAGAACCTCGAGGCTGCGTTCAATAAAAGCATGTTCATCACCTGGGCCCCCTCAAAGGCTCCAGATGGCACCCTTATGACTCCTGATGGACTAGCCCTGTCTCTAACCTAATTCAACTACCATTTTGGAACCATTTGCAAACATTCACAAGAAACATAAACATCATTTTATTTCATTGGCAATAAAAATATCGCATTTAATATAAACAAATAAAAAGAGATGCTTATTTCGTGTTTATATTAAATGCGATATTTTTATTGCCAATGAAATAAAATGATGTTTATGTTTCTTGTGAATGTTTGCAAATGGTTTCAAAATGGTAGTTGCAACCTCTGCTGAATTTATATAGAATTTAAGATCATAAGATTGCCTAAGGGATGGATATTAAATCTTTGGATTTTGAAGCATAATAAATCAATTTCAGCTCAAGTGCAAATCAATCCAAATTACATAGCATTTGCATATGTTAATAGGATTGAGTATGAAGTACCAATGTCGTAACTCACATCACAATACTATTTAACTTCTACCATTAAGTGAAACAAATTCAAAACCCAATCTATTATATCCAAATTTTACTAATATTAAATTAAGATTTCTTCAAGAGCTAAGATTAATAAGACCCACATCAAACAACAACTAAATTGATGGTGCAAAGTAGGACTAGTGCTGAATTCCAATATCACTTTTCATTATACAGGTGTGTTCTGGTATTCAAAGGGAATAAGATCTAATTAGTACTTTACAGAACTGTATTAGGCTTTGCATATAGATCTGTTATACTTTACTGATAATCAGGTTCATAATGCTGCTAGGAGTTATTCAACGGACTACAAGCTTACGAATTGCGTGATGAGAATTACTAAATTCCTTGTTGAGTATAGAAATAGATTTATAATGACACCCACCTCCACTGTAAGTAATATAAAATTGATTAAAGTATGACAACACCCATAATCTTAATGATTAAAATAAACTATCATTTGCTGATATAAAAAATTCAAAGTTTATGGAAGAAGCTGTTTCCATATGTTGAAATCGTCTTAGTGGAGATCAAGCCATGTATTCAACTTTATACAGTAACCTCCATAAATCACACATAGAACATTTTTTTTTTTCTAAATTTCTTAACATTTTTTACTCTTTTTAAAGCATAGGAAAAAAAAAAGCTATCATATACAGAAGAATATATAAGGAAATTATAATTCTATTAGGTTACTCTACACCAATCAATAGAAGCATGTATAATAGTCCTAATTGCATACATTAAGTGAAAATTAAGATAAATCAATCCCATTTACTTTGACCAAAACAAAAGCAAATCATAGAAGGAGATTCGTACCTTTGTGATGGGGAAAACTAAGAAACCGGGTGAAGAAAAAGAAGAAAATTGTTCGGGAATGAAGGATCAACCGTCAGGTGCTGGGGCGTTCGGGATGTCTCCGTCTCTTCTTGAAGGAATCTAAGGTTGGTTGGTTCCGTTGTCTAAGCGTCGGTGGGTTGGATCAAGAGGATAGGAAGGTGCATCGAGGGGTCGAGGTTCTCCCTTCCTGGAGCTGTCGCAACTTGAAGAGGGAAAGAACGATGAATCGAGAGAGAGCTTGTTGTGAGGGTGTGGTAGGTTCTGCGTGGGGTTAAATAGGACGTGCGTACATAACACACGTCCATTTCTTGCGCTATCAAGGTGCGTAAGTTACGGGTCTTACCATGCGGCTCATCAATTCCTCCCTTCAAAATTGTCGGCAGCTCCTGCATCGATTACGGAAATTGAAGGTCGCTGCTAAGTATAATCTTAAAATCGGGAGGCGCTCGAGTGCGTTCCGCCATCATTTTCTGATAGAACTGTCGGCTTTAATTATCGACAGTTTTTGGAAGAAGCGTGTTCTACCTTGAATTATTTATCATAAGCTTTTTTTGTGCATCAATTTTACCTTTTATGTGCATGTAGTGGGAAAAAGGTAATAAATACTTGGTCGATTTAAAACGGAAGCGCTAACAATGGTACATGGTGTTCTGAAGGTAGAGCATTGATAGTGGACATCATAGTTTGAAGGTGGAGCATTGATAGTAGTATAGAGTAGCTTGAAGATGGAGCATCGATAATGGTAGATGATAGCTTGAAGGTGGGTAATTAACAGTGATATAGGGTAGTTTGAAGATGGAGCACCAATAGTGGTACAATATAGCTTTTAGGATTTATCTCAGAAGAGGGTACTAAGAGTTATGCTCTTATATTCTAAGCGGTGAGAGTCTAAGATATTTGTTTGCATATATAACAATGACTTCGCTATATTTACACTATCATATATATAATAAAATGGGGATGGTATGGTAATCCTATGTGTAAACATATGATTAGTGCAATTCATTTTTTATTTAGACCAATGTGTAAGAAAAAAGAGGGAAAAAAAGGAATTTTTTTTTGATTGGTGGTGATATGTTAATATAAGTAGCATTTTTTTTTATAACAATATTATGAATATCCCTCTAATTTTTGTTTGTTTGACTGTTTTTGCCTTTAGGTTCACCTCTCTATCTTAGTACAATAGTTGTTTGAGTGTCATTTGAAATTTCATTTAAACTTCAATCCTCATATTAATTAATTAATTTAATTTATAATGTGTATATTACTAATTAATTACTAATGTAATAAATAATTAATTAATAAATTTAATTTTAATAATATTTAATTGATATTATTAATTTAATCTCCTGTTACATTAATATTATCAATTGAATAGTAGCAAAAATAATAATAATAACTGATTAATTTTTATTAATTAATAATTTAATATAAAATTAGTTAAATTAATTAAATAAGGAATATTTCCCGTGAAATCTTGGTAGTATAATGGGATATTTCTTGACGACAGATTTTTGACAAAACTAGCCGTATAACATTTCGAAAAATCATAATTGTTCGTGGGCCAGAATCTAATATCAATGGAGGAATTTTATAGTCAACCCAATTGAATCTAAGATGATCACGTAGTCTTGGAAATCTTTTTTCGGTTAGCCGTAGCGATCTCCTCCTGTATTGTATCATATTCTAAGACTTGTATTTCAACCTGTACTTGCACATGTACATATACTTGTACACGCACCTATTTCTTAAACACCTGTTTTACTTGTTTTCTTTCATTTTTTACCTTTCAAGTGCTTATCACGCCTTCCCTCTTAGTTTGCGGCTGCTCGCTTGATTGACCGTGTGTCCAACGAAGGGGGAAGTATCGGTTATTTATAAAGACCTAGAAGGCTACAATTACACAAGATGAATCCAACGATAGTTTCGAGCATTTGTGAACTACAACCTTCAGAAGAAGTGAGGTTTGGACAATTGCTAGCAGTTGCTCGCATTGTCATAGTGATTTCGAGCGGATAAAACTGCTATTCTGCAGTTCCTCGCATGCGTCTGTGCTCTCAGAGTATTAAAATAAATAAATAAATATAATAAATCAAGATGAGCTTGATATTTAGATAAGTGTTATATTTTTATTTTTCATTAGATGTGAGTAAAGATGTGTGTTTTTTTAGGGATGTGTTTTTTGAGGTATCTTTTTATTGGGGATGTGTCTTTTCATTGACACCGCTTAAACAATTATATTTACTAATTTATTTGTTAAATTAGATGAGCAAAAATAAAATATGATTTTAATATATTAAATTTTATCTTCTTTCTTTGGTGCAAAGATGATGAATTACTCAACTCTCTTTCTTTACATAGTATCAGAGATTGGTTGATAATTCATCTTGCAATTATTTGAGTTTCTCAACAATGGAAGGCAGTGGTAGTTTTCGTGGTTTGGGATTTGATATGCTCACACATACAAATTTCAAGAAATGGAAGTCATGCTTAGAGAGTTATTTGTTCGGAGAAGATTTGTGGGAAGTTGTTGGTGGAGATGCACAGGAAGCGGTGGCGTCGACTGGAACAAATGACCGGGAAGTCAAGGCATGGAAGAAAATAAATGCGAAAGTAGAGTTCACTCTAAAAAGGATTATCTCACCGGACTTGTTTGATCGCAAATAGGGTGCATTTCGGCGTCAGAAATTTGGGCATCTCTTGATGGTTTGTTCAACAAGAAAAATGTGGCGATGCTTCAATTTCTTGAGAATGAGTTGGCGAATGCAAATCAAGGAGAACTTTCTATTTTTGCATTCTTCATAAAGTTGAAAAATCTCTGTGCAGAGATTGCCACATTGGATCCGAAAGAGCCAATCTCTGAGGCAAAGATGAAGATGCATATTATCAGAGGATTATGGAAGGAGTATCTATCATATGTCACAACGGTGCAAGGATGGGCTACTCAACCATCTCTGATGGAATTGGAGAATCTTTTGGCGTCTCAGGAAAGTTTGGCTAGACAGATGGCAGGAGTGTCCATCTCCGGTGAAGGCGGTGACGTTCTATACACTGGAAAGAAGAAATACTGGGATAAGAAAAAAAGAAGAATGATAGTGAAAATTTCTCTGCCTTAATCTAAGGAGGGTGGTGCTCAATTCTCTCCTAGGAAAGATGAAGGAAAGAAAGTTGTCAGATGCTTCAGATGTAATAAGGTTGGACATTACAAGCGTGATTGTAGGGTCAACCTCACATCAGGTCATACAGCAGAGAAGGAAGAAGGTATAAAGGAGAATGAAGGTTGGGGGAGATGTTTTCTTGCCGAAAAGGTCTCTACTGTGGAAGCCTTAGCCTCTGTGAACTTCGAAGATGATTGGATCATTGATTCTGGATGTGGTACCATTTTACCGGTGATGAGTCCAAGTTCTCATCTCTGCGAAAGTATGAAGGAAATGATGCAATCGTGACAGCAGATAACACAGTCCATGCGGTGGAGCAGGAAGGGATTGTGATAGTGGGTAGTGATCAAAGTGCACTCACATTAAAGAGTGTGTATCACGTGCCGGGCATGAAGAAGAATCTCTTTTCAGTAATAAATGCGATTGATGCAGGGTATTATGTGCTTTTTGGGCTGACGGAGGTAAGGTTTTTATGAAACTTAAATTTGGTAAAAGCAGAGGTGACACACTGGAAAGCGAGTTCGTGATTTGTTTGTTCTTTACGCAATATCATACGTGGACAAGATGAAGAGTGACGATACTGCTGTAATTTGGCACAAAAGGTTGGAGCACTGTAACGACCCCAATAATTGGATATGAGATTAATCCAAATATTGGGATGTTACCTTAGCGCCCAACACTCGATTAGAAGAAAACAAATCAAGTATGGATGCTAAGTGGCCAAGTCACTTTATGAGTAGTTGTTAAGTTAAAATAAAGCTATACAATTGAATGCAATAGAAGATATATGCTATGGAGATACATGTAAATACAATATTGCAAGTATTTTCAATACAAGAAATTAGAATAATCCACTTATTCATCTCAAACAGTTACAAAATAGTAAACACAACACAGATTAATTAAGAATAGGTAAAAGTAACTTAAGCAAATTTAAGCAATTTATAATTTAATTATTATAACTTTTTTAAAAGTAAGAGTAAAAGAAAGTAAGTAGATCACTCTCTCGCTTATAACAAAATACAAGTAAATAGTTTAAAATTAAGCGGAAGCAAATTTTTTATAAGCCCTTCAAGTACTTGGACTTGCATTACCTGAATCAAAGGGCTCTTGATCTATCATATTTTGGTATTTAAATATGATAGGGCAAAGCCAAAGAAAAGAAAAGTGTAGTTAGACTAAATAGTCTAAGCACGATACGATGGTTAAAGTACAGTGGCACAATCATACTGTAAAAGAAGCTACGTGGGAAAAAGAGGATATTATGCGAAGAAAGTATCCAGAGTTATTTCCTAGTTGAGGTAACCCAGAACTTCCCTTAAATCTTCTTTTTGTTCTTTTGATGTCGAGGATGACATCGTTTTTAAGTAGGGGAGTTTGTAACGACCCAAAGTCGTTATTTTGTAAATTAGGTCAAAATCTCACCTTAGGAATCAGGATCCCGGGGAATTTCAATTTAGGGCAAACAAAATTACCAATAGATAGAAATAATTTTTAGATCAAAGTGCCCTAGTTTGGGAGAGATCCGATTAACGGAAGCTCTCGTTCTATTTTTTGAAAATTTTAAATTCTAAAAATCGAGAACATTGAAATGGGTGTCCGAATTCATCGTTTTCAGTGTCGTTGTGTTAAGTATATTATTTAAAGGCTGTTTGAGAAGTTTCATTAAATTTCGAGCGTTGGATTTATTATGGATAATTTTTGAAATTTTTAAACCTCAAAAATTAAAATAAAATAAAATATTACTCCAAATCGAAAATTTTCGGCGCGAGGGTGTTCATCGTGTCGTGACACATCTTGGCGCCAAGTTTCGTTGTATTTGAACACCGAACGATGGAAAAATACAAAAAATTTAACTTTAAGTAATTTATTTTATTTTATTTATATATATTTTTTTCTCCTACTTCTTCCTTATCTGCCGACTCCAGCCCCCGACACCTTGCGAATCGCAGGCTCTATCTTGCCTGTAGGCGGAAGGTTCCGCCTGCCATGGAGCCCGCCTGCGCCGTTTTTGGCGCAGGAGTCGGTCGGCTCCCTCAGCCGAGCCCCTCCCACCCCCTCATCTCCTCTATAATAGAGGCCCTCCCCTCCCCCTCTCCTGCTCACAAGCAGCGCCAGCCAGCCCTCCCTCTCCCCAGCCAGCTTCTTCTCCCCAGCCAGCTCCCTCCAGCAGCCCTGCCAGCCAGCCAGCTCCCTCTCCAGCTGAACCGGCAGCTCCGACAGCTAGCAAACAGCCAGCCCCCTCCTTCGGCAGCCCCTGGCAGCCAGCTATCAAGCTGCCAAACCACTCAGTAGCCATTGTTAGCCAGCCTCTTACTGCTGCCACCTCGGCCAGCCATCCGGATACCTCGTTCCAATCCTCCTTTGTTTTTCGGCAATTCTAAAAGCTAAGGTATGAGAAGTTAAAAATGGAAGAAATTGAAAAGAATGTTTTCTTACTAACCATATATGGCATTATTATACAAAATTTATTAGTCATTTGCATTTTAATCACTCATTAATTAATAATGGGAACAATTCAAAATACTATAAATGACTACTATTTTTATTTTAAGTATTCTTTTCATTTATATCGTTACTCTTTTAATACAGTAACATTATTATGGAATACAGACTTAAATCATTATAAAGAAAAAGGATAAAATAAAGAATAAATATAAAAGTCACAAAATATCGCATCACTTTTAAAAGATACTGATTTAAAGAAATATCGGGGACTTAAATGCAGATTGAGCGAACTGTCACTCATCCGAACTTTTGAACTCCTGAATTTAAAGACTAAAGGTACCCAGTATGTGACTTGCATTACATCTTGCATTTTTCTATTACTGCTATGCTTCGCATATTTGCTTTGAGCCAAATTCATTTGAAGCTTGGTTGGTTGTTCGGAACCAACGTAATATCATTCGGGGTTGTTACCGGAAAATGACATCAGTATCATTCAGGGTTATTACTGAAAAAATAATATCAATAGCATTCGGGGTTGTTGCTGAAAAAATGATATCAGCAATATTCGGGGTTGTTATTGGAAAATAACATCATTAACATTCGGGGTTGTTACTACAAAAATAATATCAGTAACATTCGTGGTTAGTTACTGGAAAATGGCATCAATAACTTTTATCTTGTGATAATTACTTATTGCAGGAAATTGCTTGCTTATTTTAGCGCTGTTGCCTTACCTATCATGCATTTTATTTCCATCTTACTTCCGCTAAACGCATCTTTATAAAATAATTTGTTATTGTGTACTGCTGTACTTAGAGTATTCTCTAATTATTGGGAATTTCAATTCCGGTATTATTTTCTGTACAATACCAGTTCAGGTGCTCCTGGAAGAGGTTAAACAAGAACCCTAATTTTCAATGGATCGACGACGGCGCTGTTTTGCTTATTTTGTTTTTTTTGTTTTGTACGATGAATGGCCTTGTAATATGAATTTCTATAAATGAAAAATATCTTTTACTTTTATATGCATATTCTTTTTCTCTCAAATTGCTCAATATGATCCTGCGGCAAGTAGTCACCCAATGTCAGAACGGTTTCTGCCGAACCGACATCGGGCCGTTACAATGATAAACCCAGTTTTTCATGCTCGGACAAAGATATAGAGATTGAGCACCATTTCATTTGGGAAAATGTGCTTGATGGTGCAATTACTGTGGAACATGTTCGGAGTCATGAAAATGTGGCAGACATATTCACAAAGTTATTGCCAAAAGAACCATTCGAACATCTTCGTAGTTTGCTTGGAATGGTATCAAAAACTCATCTTGAGGGAGAGTATTAAAATAAATAAATATATATAATAAATCAAGATGAGTTTAATATTTAGATAAGTGTTATATTTTATTTTTCATTAGAGATGAGTTATAAGGTGTGTTTTTTTTAGGGATATGTCTTTTGAGGTGTGTCTTTTTATTATGGATGTGTTTTTTCATTGACACCGCTTAGACTATTATGTTTACTAATATATTTGTTAAATTAGATGATCAAAAATAAAATTTTGTTCCAATATATTAAATTTTATCTTCTTTCTTTGGTGTAAAGACGGTGAATTACTCAACTGCTCTTTCTTTACACAGAGATCGTAAAGAGATCGTGGGTGATATGATTTCCACTGCATGCACGTTGTGTTCACCCGCATAATTGATTAGAAGCTCCTACGACCTCAATTGAGGTCTGTCGTGGCTTATTGCACGCACATAACAAGCATCGATTTCTTCTCCTCTCAATCACAAGCAGGTTTGTTCGCGCATGATACAAGGATCCCGCCATTACCTAATGTGTTGATTATCTGATACGTCCATGGCGAAGGAGCGTTCCTTCATGCGTTGAGAGTGGCTGAGATGGAGCTCATGAACTTTAGAATGTGGGTAGGAGCCAGGAAGAGCGCTCTGCGATATGTTTGAGTGATACTCGAAGCGGTGACTTCCGATGGCATGTGATCTTTTTCTCCTTTCTATTTTTCCGCCCTTTTTTATCTTCTTCATTCACCTTTTTTTTCACTTCTTTTTCTTTTAAGTGCATACACAAACTGGATTAATTCAATTTTTAAAATAGCGCGAAATGCTAATTTTAATATATTATATTAGTATGTTTGTGTATTAATCTATAATATGCTTTTTGTGTAGGATTATTTTTATTATTAATTAAAAATATAAAATACAAATATTTTGTATAGTCATGAAATCAAGCCAGTTCAATTGGAGTTGGCTCAAAGTCAAGCCATTTTGAGCTTCGCCTGGATTAATTCAATCCAATTTTGAGCTGGATTATATTGGATTGAAATCAGATTGTCAGCAGCCTTAGCAAGTCTTGAAAGCAGAAGTGTCAAATCCACTGCTAATTATTACGTATAGATAAGTGATACCGGATAAGACTTAGCATTTATAAGTATCTCGTGCCTTTTCTACAACTTTCCAAAAACACTTGGATTTCACGGTAACTAGCTACTTTATGCTTGAATTATCTTTGTTGGATCCAAGTATTCATCATATCTGTTATATATTGCATTGAAAATTTAGAATTCTTTCTAGAAGGTGCATTTTTTCATTATAACGCAACAATGGCAAAACTTTCTATCAGGTGCAGGAAGCACACCCCTTCATTATGCTGCTTATGGTGGAAATGCAGTTTGTTGTGAGGTATGTTATTTCTGATCTACTTTGTTTTCAGTTATCACATTTGTCAAGAACTATATTGCTCATTATGTAAAAATGCCAGGTTCTTATTGCTAGAGGAGCTAGCTTGACTGCTGAAAATATCAACGGGTATATGATTACTAGTTCTGAAGTTTCTATTGCAAACTCTCATATAAAGTTATGCAATTTAGCTTCTGCAATAATGTTCATTCTAATTGCTACTTTAATTGTGTAATGATTTTTTCTTCAAAAAACTTATGGTATTTTGGTCAATGTGTATCGACAGCTTTTTATGTTGCTCAAGAGGTATGAATTCTTTCTTGATGGAAGATAATTACGTACCCTTTGACTAATGCATCTAGCATTCAAGTTTCTTCACCAATTCACTAAAATTTCAACCTTTAGATGGTCTAGATTATAATGCTGCTTTACAAATTTTGTTAATCAAAACACATATTATATGGGTATTGTTTGATGGATGCTTCAAATTTGATTTGAGTTTGATACACACCATACAAACGGTACTAGGGGGCAGCGCCCCTGGTGGGATCAACTTAAATATTTTGATTGGGCATATTTGTAATTTCATTTTATTTCGAAGTCCTGATTCGCCTCTATTTATATATTTTCTTTGAGAGTTTAGGACATCCATTCTTTTAGTATTGATAATTCTGCATATAATGTAAATTAATTGGTCGTAGAGGACTGTATTGTGAAAAATGAACCGCTTGAGCCCCAGGGGTTGGCGGTTAAGAATGCTTATGTCTCTGCTGACTTAGAGAGGAAGGTATTGTTTTTTCTGTAAGTAAATATGCTGCTCTTAATTGCTTAGACAATTTAATGGTTGTGTTACATCTTTTGAATCTTCTTGAAGAGAATTTGGTTGATATGAATTTAAGTAATTATGCGTCTCCCCATTCATATCATTTCTCGGAAGTTTCTTTGCTGTCTCATGAATAATCTCTGGATGGATCTTCCTTGACTCCTCAGCCCAAACCTAAGCGATGCAGACCTCCTAAGAATAAAGAGCATGAAAATAATGGGATTGAGGAGGAAGGGGCATCCATCTCTAGTTATCTTCTCTTTGATCAACTCTTAGATCTGCTTTTAATGAACAATGATCAACTTGATTGTTTGGAATATAAGGGATGTGTGTAGCGCCTCTTCCTCTTATAGATTAAAACACAATATATCTTTGTATAATATCTGTTTTTGTGGTTATTACTGACCCAAAATTACTACTTCAAAAATTAATAACTTGTGCATGCTCCTTAATTTGGATAGTGGGGTGTCTTTGGGATGCTCAATAGTCTGTAAATGTTTTTAAGGATTGAGCCCAGGCCATTTGCGTTTCTATTGCTAATGAAAAAATTACTTTTCAAGGGACTTTTGTGCATGAGCATCCTAATCAAGAAGCTAGATTGGGTCTTTGGGAATTTATTAGAGAAGTTAATCCAAAGAATTCAGTTTCTTGAATGGTTAAGTGTGATTAATGCCATCTTATTTGATTATTAACATAAAGGTTATTGCCGCTCTCATAGTGATTCTCTTTTGCATTTTGCATTTTGGCATAGTTATATTGTTAGCTTGTTAATTGAAATACTATAGTTCCAAATTATTGTTGTCTAATGGGCACAAATTTGTTAACTTGATAGAATCCTTTCTTTTGCCCCCCAATTTGATTTTTTTAATAGCACAAGTGCTTACTCTCAATGTTATTATTTCTAATCACAAACACCCGCTATTTTCAAGTGTTGCAAGATAATAACAAATTGAAAAAACATTACCTTCTTCAACTTATATGGCTATTTCATGAAAATTTTCAAAACTTTATTATGGGATGAGCCTATGGACTCCGGGCTTGATTAAGTTCTATACTCAACTTAAAAATCTTAGAACATTCCTCTTATCTTGGAATAGGGAGAACCTTTAAGGATTTCTCTTAAAATTTTAAAGCTGAGGAAGAAAAAGTTACTTCTTTTGAAAATAATTTTGAATCAGAGTCAATTAAATTTATCTAACTGGTCTCAATTAACTCTAAAAGTTTTTTTTTTCAAAACGGTCCCCCTCAATCTTCTGAATGATCTTAAATAACCTCTCAACTCTCTTAACTCCCAATTTGACCTCTCAACTTAACTATTAAGATTCAAAATAAGCTTTATTTAACTTTTTAATTCATTTTTGATGAAAAAATTAAAATAGATGGAGGGCATTTTAGAAATATAATTATAAAGATCTAATTATATCCTTATAAACAAAGTAATTTAATTTAATTATTTATATTAAAGTGACTTAATGACTTGCATTAACATTATTTTGAGAAGAATATCCCTATGGAAGAAGAACTCATGTTTCTTGCTGAAGAAAATATTTATTAACCTCCACAAAAATCATTATGTATGCATAAAGAAATTATATCACACACATAAAGAAACATATAAACAAATTAATTTTATCAAATTTTTTGTATGCATAAAGAAATTATTTAAAGCATTTATATCACACACAACAAGTAAAATTATCATTATGTAAGAAGAAAAAGATTACAATAGTTGTCATAACCTCTTAACACTCTTTGGTTTCACACTCACAGCACCAAGTTTTATATAGCTTAGATATTTATAGGACTTATTTCCTAAGCTGACTTGCATTAACATTACATTATATTAATACTTCAATTTAATAACGGTAACAAGTTATACAAACCGGCTACCCACTATATAAACTAGTTATACACTAAGCGGTTATACCCTTAAGTAACTTTCTCTATATATAGAGGCCCATTGTTCTTATAACGAATGAATGAATGAATGCGGTTATTTTCCTACAATAATTCTGTTTCTCCTCTCTTTCTCTCTCTCTCGGCACCTCTTTTCATGGTATCAAAGCATCCAACGTTCCTCTCCGGTGAAGCTTAACCTCCCCTCCTTCTAACGCCTTCTACAACAACATCTCCATTCCAACCTTCTCCCTAACTTCCTTAGCCAACCCTCTGCGTCAACACCTTCCACAAGGAATCTCTGTCCCCTTCCTCCCCTCTACCTAATCAAGAACCCACCATAATCATCACCAAACCCTCACTTAAAAATTTCAAATGAAACATCTATGCACCCCCTCTGCCTTTCTCGGTATTCAACTCACATAATCACCCAACGACCCAATTCTCAACTAACGAACCTACGCACCCAACATCCTCAAAATTTTGGGATTGGCTCAATGTAACCCAGCTCTCACTTCCATATCCACTCAACAAACCTTGGCAACCTCTCCTCCTTTCAACCACCCCAAGTTATACAGGCAAATTGTTGGCTTCCTCCAGTACCCCACCATAACACGCATTGATCTCAGCTTAGCTGTCAACAAATATGTCAACATATGCACAACCCCACACAAACTCACTTTGATCATGTCAAACACATACTCAGCTATGTCAAAGGATCATTGCATCTTGGGCTTCTCATTAGCCCTGTGAACATGCAACTCAGAGCATACACCGACCCAGATTGGGCGGGGGATACCACCAATCGCAAATCTACTACAGGATATTGCATCTTCCTCAACACTCCCATAACATGGAGTGCAAAGAATTATAACACCGTCCCACGCTTGTCTACTGAAGCAGAATACAAACGTTACCTCCAAGAATTTGGTATCTCGCAGGAAGCACCCACCGGTTATTTTGTGACAATCAATCAACCATAGCCATAGCAACGAATTCAGTCTTTTACGCCAAAATGAAGCATGTTGAAGTTGATTGTCATTTCATCCATGACAACATTCAAAAACAGGAAATCGAACTTCTACATATCCCCACCGAGAATTAAATAGTGGATATTCTTACCAAAACTATCCACCGCTCAATTCAATCAACATAGATCCAAATTCATCATCTCAGTCCAAGATGGCTCGTTTGCTGGGGGATAAGAACGGTAGTTGGTTATACTATTATGCAACTTTCTGCACATATAGAGGCCCATTGTACTTGTAACGAATGAATGAATTTGATTACTTTTCCTATAACAGTTCTTTCTCTTCTCTCAGTCTCTCTCATCACCTTTTCCTTCTTTCATTAACATAGCTTAGATATTTATAGGGCTTATTTTTTAAGCTGGCTTGCATTAACATCACATTATATTAATACTTTAATTAATGTACTTGGGTGCATGCTAGGTTGTGCTTGGGTACATTGTTTTGGCCCAACTAGTGAATGTTGGATGAGTTCAAACCATTTTGCATTTGTTTTGACTCTTCACACACAGCTGGGTCAATTTTTCTAATAGGTACATTGAACGTTGTATACCTAATATGCGCAAACCACCTTAAGACTACGTTCTCTAATCATATCTTTAATTGGAACCACTACAACCTTATTATGAATGAAGTATGTGCTCATTTTATTTTTGTGAGTATATCCAATCATCCACTTTAGTATCTTTATCTATGTAACACTTGTTTATTAGTAAGTTCTTTTTGTTGGTCAACCTTCATCCCATATAACATAGCCAGTCATATAATTGTTTTATAATTTTTTTTTATAATTTTGAGTGGGATTTTCTGATCGCACAATACTAGAAGCACTCAATTTCATCCAACCACATTGGATCCTATCAATCACATCGTTCTCTATTTTACCATTTTTTTGAATAATTAAACTTAGATATTTGAATCTCTCGATCTTTTTTATCATATGGTCTTCAATAGTTATATCCTTGTGATTATGACTTATATTACAATTGAACTTACACTCCATATATTTTGTTTAACACGAAAACTTTTAAATTCTGAAGTAATCCTCGACAACTCGAATTTTTTTAACTCCATCTTTATCAATTAATAGAATTTCATCTACAAAATAATATGTATCAAGGAATCTTCTCTTGAATGTGTTCAATATGAACATCCATAATTAAAACCACAATATATGAACAAAGAGCTAAGTTTTGATATAATATCCATTAGACAAGCTACATTGCATTAAAACACATGTTACAACCCCTTTATACATATCATTAATAATATCAATATATGCAATGCAAAATTCTCTCTTTAAAATTCTAATTAATTCTTTGTACTCTATATATGCATTTAAAAAAAAAGATTAAATGAAGATTTTTATTTTTGTAACCACCCAATATCGTACTTTGTAAATTAGGTCAAATCTCGCTTAAGAAATCAGGACCCCAGGGAATTTTGAATTAGGGCAAACAAAAATGCCGTTAGATGAGAATAAAATTTAGATTAAAGTGCTCTAGTTTGGGAGAAATTCGGATAATGAAAATTCCCGCTTTATTTTTTTGAACTTTTTAAATTCATTAAATCAAGAACATTGAAATGTGTCCGAATTCATCGATTTTCATGTCACTATGTTAAGCACATTATTTAAAAGCTGCTCATTAAGTTTCATCAATTTTGGATTGTTGGTTTAACCTAAATTGAATTTTGAAGTTTAAAACTTCAGAAATTAATATAAAATAAAATTTTGCTCCGAATCAAAATTTTTGAGCGCAAGGGTGTTCATTACATCATAATACATCTCGGTGTCAAGCTTCGTTATTTTTGGACGCCAAACGGCCAGAAAATGCGAAAAATTTAACTTTAAGTAATTTGTTTGAGTTTCCTTGAGGTTTCTCCCCCCCCCCCGAATTCCATGCGCCAACAGGTGGAAGGCTCCGCCTGTTCAGCTCCAAGAGGGCCTTACCCGACCCGTTGCTCCCCCCTTTTCTTCCTCTATTTAACCCCTCCCCTCTTTCTTTTCCCCCCACAAAACCCCCTCCCAACACCAGCCAGCCCCCTCTCCTTGCTGTCAGCCTTCTCTCCCTGCTGCTAGCCCCCTCTCTCAGCTAATTACTAGCCCCGACAGCCACCCGACCACCCTATTCGGACCCTTCAAACAAGCCAGCCCCCTTTCCATCCCTCCAAAGCAGCCAGCCAGCCTCTTCTCCTTGCTTTCAACCTCCCCTTCCAGCAGCAACCCTCCTTCTGTTGACCACCATCCAGCCACCATTTCGGCCACCTCCTTCAGTCGTCTAGCCTCCCTCAGCCTCCCAACAATACTATCCTAGGTAAGAGGAGAGGGAAATGAGATAGAAATGAGGAGATTTTGCTATACTATTATATATTTAATATATCATTATTATGAAAATAAATATGATAAGATTATGTTATCGCATTAACATTGTTATCATTAATCAATAATAATAAATTGTGCTCATGTTATAAGATGACTATTATTTTCATTCAAACATTTTTTATTCTAATGTTTTATTATTATTATTATTTTTTGCAATTTAATTTATATCATTTCTATCATGTCTTTTACTTTCGTATATTATTATTATTATCATAATAATAACGCTAACCTAATGTAAAAGCGAAAGAAAAATAGAATGGAAAAGAAGATAGTAATTACTTCTAAGAGCATTGGCTAAAAACTAATTTAAAATTATCCAAATCTAAATGCAGATTCAAAAATTGAACTGTCAAACTTTGGATCTTAAAGAATAAAGGTATCCAGTACATGACATGCATTACTTCTTATGCTTTATTGCTGCTTAGCTTCCCTTCTTCGCTTTGAGCCAAAATTTATATTAAAGGTTGGTTGGTTGTTCGGAACCAACGTAACATTCGTGGGTTACTGGAAAATGATATTGATAACATTAATGCTTGGTTGGTTGTTAGAAACCAACATCTTCTTTTGTGGGTTGTTGGAAAAATGACATCAACAACATTCGCGGGTTATTGGAAAATGACATCAGTAATATTAATGCTTGGTTGGTTATTGGAAATCAACTTTTTATTTGTAGGTTGCTGGAAAAATGACATCAACAACATTCGTGGGTTACTGGAAAAATGACATCAGTCACATTCGTGGTGGGTTACTGAAAAAATGATATTAGTAACCTACTTTTTGTGATAATACTTATTGTAGGAAATTTTTATTCATTTTGCGTTATTACCTTACTTTTCCTGTATTTTTATCCTTATTTCTGCTAATCGCATATTTTCTTTTATAAAAACGTAAATATATTTTGTTTACTGTGGTACTTAGAGTATTCTCTAATTACTGGGAATTTCAATTCCGGTATTATTTTCTTAACAATACCAGGTCAGGTACCTCTGGGGGAGCTCGAAGAAGAACTTTATATTTTGCTTTTATTTTTATTTTTATTATTGCTTAAGTTTCTCTTAGATGAACTTTGTAAAAAGGAACGTTGAAAAATTTTTGTAATATAAAATATTAAATGAATATGAAATATATTTGGCTTTTGTATGTGTATTTTCTTTTCTCTCAAATTGCTCAATATGATCCCGTGGTATGTGAATACCCGAATGTTGGGTCATCACAATTTTCCTCTAAATTTCTTCATTAAACTTGAGTAAATGCATACCTTCCATGGTATACTTACCTTGCATATACCAAATTTATTTTGTGAAATACAAGTTTTTTTACAACTTGTATTCAATAATGCATTCCCAAATTCTTAACTTATGGCTCATTAATTTAATTCCCTTATAATTTACATAATCACTGCCTTTATTCATGTAAAAAAATACAATAATGTTTCTTCTCCACTCATCTTTTTCAAAATTATTATAAATAACTTGGTAAGTAAATAAATTTTTTGTTCACCCCAAACATTTTCAAATATCGATAGGATTATCATTCGATCCACAACTTTTACACTCTTTATTATTTATAAAGTGTTCTAAGTCTGCTTTATTAGCATGCTGAATAAATGTGCAGTTGATATAATTTTTATAATTATTAAATTTACTCAAATTAATTGTATTATTATGATCTTCATTAAATCTTAGTGAAATAATTCATCCATCCATTTTAATGATCTTCATTTTTAAAAAGAAAATTTGATCATTTTTTATATAGTTTGAACCAAGTCCTTGATTCTCTTATTTTGTATCTTTGTCTCTTCTTTAACATTTTCTTATTTATCATATAAATTTTCAAATATTATAATCATAGCATCACATATTGTCATATAAGAATCACAATAAATTGAATTTAATTTTTTTCAAATCTCATTTTACTTATATTTAAATCATTTTTATAATATATTTTTTCATTAATTTCTTACTTGAATATTTTACTTCCACCGCTAAGCATTTTTACTATTAGGCATTTCTCTTTTAATTCTCCAAATATGCTTTTAGCTACATTGTGAATATAATAAATAATCAAATGCTACATAAGGTTGACTTCACTATTAAAATTATGTTAATCAAGTGTTAAAATTTCATTCATGAAAATATTTTTCTTTTTCTTCTTAGATTTTAGTATTTTAGATTTAATATTACTTTTCTTATTTTTAATTTAAAACCAATAATTGATGTTGGTCATCAAACGATCATCTAGAATAATTTTACACTCATTACAAAATAAATATTTTTATTTTAGGAAAATAATCATTCTGAATTTTAGGTGCTCCATTTTTACTAGTAATAATATATTCATCTCATTTTTTAAAACATTAGCAATCATAAAATCATAAGCTAAATAAATTTCAAATTAATTTTTTTCATTAATTTCTCTAAAATCACTTTGAATATTATTAAATTCCTTAGCTTTTCTTCCAATATGTCCTTAAAATTCCTACTATAAATTCTATTTTTTTTTTGAGGTATTTTTTGGTTTAGCTTCTCCAAATCATGCAATTTTTTCTTAAATACTCATATCAAATCCTATTTGAGAGCCGTAGACATTTGTAATATTAAAATTTTTTCTATTAATTTTACTATTTAAATACATAACTTTTTCTTGAATCTCTTAAATTCTTATCCTAGATGATAGACATCTCATTCTTATGATTTTTACTTGAGTACCAGAGTTTTAAGTCTAAATTATCAATTTTTCTTGCTTTTTTTCTCACCCACTTTGTTTACTTGAAGACATAAACTGTTTATTCTCTTATTAATTAGAGTATCTACTTAAAATGGTTGTCGGTGAGAGTGTAAATATTTCAACAACTTGATCTTAAATTAGTATCATATTTCAACAACCTGTAGTTGTTTATAATTTGGGAACACTCACCCTATTTGGCAATACAAGCTGGACGCCAATGTAATGATTTTTGTATTACTTTTCACTGCATATTGACAATGGAGCACATTTGTTTCTAGGAGATACCTTAGCTTTAGCATAATTTTTGATAGGATTTATGTCAAGAGAAAATCTGACAATGCTTTATGCTGACTGCCAATTACTTAACCCAACCTTCCTCCTTTCTCATTTGGGACTTATCACCTAACAATCGCGGAGTCAGATGTTAATTACAAGAAAAGTTTAAGTACATGTAGACCATTTACTTTATCCTCACTTTCCATGGAATTCCCCCTAAAGATATTGCTAGATACATTCATTTTTTATTTAAAACCCAACATGACATTTAAATGCACTAAAGATTGATCTGAAAGGCAACCTTGGATGAGTTACAAGAAGGGTCTAATTATTGTATATGAAGGTGTAAATTAACCCATCTCTCCATACTCCAAAGCCGAGAATTAAAACTCTTGATTTCTGCAACATTTGATCATTATCTTATTTGTTGGATGTGATAAAATGAATTCCTAATATTACTGAGAATATTTGGTGTTTATGGCAATATTATTCTCTCTCTATCTCTCTCCTTCTTTTTTTTTTTTTTTTTTATAATTTGTCCTTGTGTGCCGATATGTAAACAGTTATTGGCTAGCAATACTGCCTGATTTAATAAGAATATATCCCTTTCACTGTATAACATTAGAACAGATTAATAACTCTAACTACTCTTGTGCTCCTCTTGTGGTAACTACAGGAGGCTTCTTTGTCCTTCGACCATAACACTAGATTTTGATTTCCTCTGATTTGAGCATATTGATACAAGCACTCTTTTCTGCTTTACATGCATGCCTTATTCACTTTGTCTTCCTTGCACATATGTCTTGAACTCATGCAATCAATCAAGCATTCTTGTCTTCTCTAGTGGTCTAGGCACGTGACTTCACGCCTCGCATCCACTTGGTAGTGTTTTGTAGCACTTCACAACACTACAATTATCTTAAAATATGGACTGAGCTTCTCTAATAAAAATAATACAACTTATTTGCTATTGCTTCACATTCTTTGGGCTTTACTTTGTTGACATTACTTTGTTGACATTGTTCTTACTATCCCTGAGTTCCGACCTCTTTTGTGGGTGACTTCTATCTTTACATCATAGTACTATAAAAAACTACTGTGTCAGTCACTTTAAAAAACTCTCCTTTTTCAAATGTTTGCATTTGGTCCACACCATAAGTTTGTGCAATTGTCAGCCACACCTTATTTCAAGCAACAAAGCTCTTTCTCTTTTGAGGAAGTCAAGTTGGAAAATAAAAACTCTAGCCATCATTATTGGTTTGAAAGCGTTAGAGAATCTGGACTAATGGATTTATTGCATGTGACGTACTAGAGTATCTCAATTGCTTGTGAAGTACATAGATTGATAATATTATCATAGTTGGAAAATAAAAACTCTAGCCATCATTATTGGTTTGAAAGCGTTAGAGAATCTGGACTAATGGATTTATTGCATGTGACGTACTAGAGTATCTCAATTGCTTGTGAAGTACATAGATTGATAATATTATCATAATTGACTTTGTATTTATGGAAATATTATTATCTATTAATTTTTCATGTCTTATGGTCTCTTGAATACCAATGTATGTCTATGCTTGTGTTAGAGTGTACAGTGAGCAATTTTGACACGAAAAGCACCCAAACAAAATAATCGTAGCAAATAAAAAAAAATTTACATGAAAATTTCTTATAGGAAAAATCACAGGAGATGAGTAAATGGCTACAATAAGGAGGGAAAAAAAAAGAAGAATTGTTATAATTTGGATGCACTAGTTCTGTCAAGCAATCTAATATATAGGTGTGGTGGAAAATATTATAAAATTACAACGATGCCATGCATAAATTTCTGAGTTTTGGGGGTGCTTCCTTATTTGACCCCTGCGACCTTGCCAAGCAAGTCCAGGGGTGGTGCTTCCTTGGATTCTTGAATGCATTGCGCATGTTTTCAACTGAATTTGAGGTACAACAAACAGCTTGTTTGCATTAGGTATCCTGGTTATTCAGTTTGCAATTATTTTATCTTTTGCCCTGGTCATTCAGTTTGCAATTATTTTCTCTTTTTACAAGTCATGAAAAGATGAGGAACTTAATCTTGACATATATTGTAAATTTGTTGCTGAGGAAATAAATTGAGACCATCCCCAACCGTAAGTCCGATTAGGGTCTCCATATCATCAGCACTGTAGTCGTTCCGAATCTTTTCCTTCTTATTAAATAACCAAAGTAACTACATGTTACAACAGTGGAAGGCTGCGATCCCGGATCATTCTCAGGCTAGAGGCACAAGGCTGGGAATGTCGTGAAGACAGAGAGTCAAGTGCGTTTGCTGTGATGATATAGATGATGCTTGGCAATTTGAAGGTTTCCTTTGGCTCCTTTGTGGGCCATTTTTTCATTGTGGATATGAGGATATTTTTCATTTTTAAGGTCATGCCTGGATAGTGTTTTCTCCCACAAAAGAATTCTTTACTGTCATTTGTTAATCAATCCTTGTTGAGAATTGCTCTTGCAGGTCAAATTTGTCACATTCTTAAGTAATTTCTGTTCTTATGAACTAATAAAGTATGTTCATATGTTTTATTATGCTTCATGGCTAAAGATGGACCCCTTTGGTGGTTGCTCGTTCATTGGATAGAAACTGGCTTGAGGGTATTCTGAGCAGACAAGAGAACAGCTCATTCCACATTCTTCCTTCGCCATATCTTTCTCTGCCCTTAATGAGCATCATGAGAATCGCAAGGTACTTCCTTCTGTTGCTGTTATCATTATGCTGCTAAATATTGTGCCAAAAGTTCTCTCGCCGTAACTACATCGAGCCAAATTCATCAATGGCTTTAAATTAAGGAACTGCATTTTGCCTTTTTATTATGTTTGTAGAGAACACGAATGGAAAGGTGCCATCCAGTGCTATCAAAGTTTTGATCCTTGTGCTGTCTGTTTGGAAAGGAATTGCGATGTCTCTGCAGAAGGTATGGTTTCTCTTAATTAATGAAAGAACCTATAATTGTCTTAATTATTTTTTGTTTGGCATGAAGTAATCTATAAATATGGTATTTTGAATAAATTGGGGAGTAAAATTACCCCCTTAAAAATTTCTTTTTTTAAGGTTTCGTTGGCATGAATCGAATAACTCACTCGAGCAAATCGTTTGCTCGAGCTAATCGTTCGTTCGAGCGAATCGTTCTTTCTAATCGTCGAACGAATGAATCATTCGAACTAGGACGATTTGGAACAAATGCTTCGTTTGTTTGTTCGAATGAAGGATTCAACGGAATCGTTCGTCGGAGAAGATGGACGAATGGAATCGTTTGTTCAAACTAACGAAATCCTTCGTTCGAACGATCGAATGAAATGCCTCTCCTCACTCGGCTGCTATGCTCAGCGTCATTATTTTCAATTACGCCCAGTTCTGGCGTAATTCAATTACTCACTATCTATATATGTTGACGCAAAATTGAGTTATAATGTAAAAGTTTTCCACCTATTTAATCCTTTGTCATCAATTCTCAATCCAACAGGTATAACAAGTATGGTTCCAAGCTCTTAGGGGTTGTTTGGCATAAGAAAATCTGAGAAATCTGAGGGTAAAGTAATTTGATTACTTTGTAATCAGATTACTTTATTGTTGTTTGGTAGTTTTACTAGAAGTTTAATTTTTTTCTGTTTGGAATGAAATAATCTGTATAGTGTTTTGAGTAAAATAAGGTAAAATTACCCCCAAAATTTTTTATTTTATTTTATTTTTCCTTAGGGATTCGATTGAACTAATCGTTCGAACGATTCGATCGATTGAATTGTTTGAACGGTACGATCGAACCATTCTTTCACTAAAATCGATTCCATCAGATGAATCATTTGAAGGATTCAATCGAACAAATCATTTGAACTATTCGATTGAAGGAATCGTTCGAACAATTCTTTAGTTCGGACGATTTTGAATGAAATCAATTCCATCGATTCGAACGAAATTGATTTCGTTCGAATCTATTTTGAACGAAAGTTCGAAATCGATTCGTTCGAAATATATTTTGTTCATACCGATTTTTGCCGAAGAAGATGACCAACATACAGCCCGTCTGCCGGAGAAGACGACTCCTTATCCGTTCGATCGAATGAAATCGCCTGTTTGATCGATTTTGCTAGTTCAAACGAGCGAACTCGCTTTGTTACTTCGCTTAATCCCACTTTGTGCCCGATTCGGGCGTAATTAGAATCCCCCATTCCTATATATATTAACTTAAACTTGAATTACACTGTAAAAGTTTTTCACCTATTTTATTCCAAAGGCATGTAATTTCACTTTACCCAAAAAAAACTTTACCCAAACTTTTTTTCATAGCAAACAGACCCTTAATGAAATGCAGAATGGGTATATGATATACGTTGATGTGTACGATTTATTACATTTTCTCTTTAAAAATTCATAAATTATGCATATTATTTGAACTAAACTTGAGATTCAATCATACACCACTCAATGCTACATTGCTTTTATTTACACAACTTGATCCCACTATGCATGCAAACATTTTTCCGCACGTTTGAGCTGATACCAGTTTTGGCGCTCTCAGGCTGCAGCCACGAGTTTTGCACGAGGTGTGCGCTCTACCTCTGCTCAACCAGCACGACCTCGGCCACCATTTCCGGCCCGCCGGGGTCGATTCCTTGCCCACTATGCCGCAACGCGATCATTTCCTTCTTGAGCCTGCCCAGCGGCAGCCCGATCAGGGAACCATCAAAGATCAGCCTGTCACTCTCACTGTGTGCCACATGCCCAGCCATTGGATCGGAATCGCCGAGAGCCATCCAGCTTTGCCCGCCTGATTTCGGTTGCACGGGGATCCCTCCCCTCGGATCTGCTTCCTTCAGATCTCTCAGCTGCCAGAGGTTTCAATCGGCGAGGCAGAGCTCCTCGCTGATATGCATGGGGACACCCGAGACGAGCCCAGCCCTAATGAGGTGCTCGAGGTCAGGCTTAACTCGATCTGCGTCACACAGGGATAATGATGGCAGAAGGCCTTGGGTCTTTGCTACTAATTAGCATCTTTATGGCTATGCTGGAATTGGTTTCTTAAACATTTTTGGGCTCTATTCTTTTATTTGTTATTGCTGATTTGCTCTTTTTTTATTTGTCTCACTCACAGGATTGTTCTGATTATAAAGTAATATGCTTAGTATGTATATTATCTATAAGGTAATTGCATATAAATTATTCAAAAAATTCTTTTTCATGCCATTAATCCTAAGCGCAGGATTACACAACTGTAAATTTTAAAAATTTGAAAAGTGATTTGGTTCAGATCAATTCATGCTCTAGCTTCTGCTCTTTGTGTGCTCTATTCCTGAATCATGGCTCTTGAATAAAAAGATGCATATCTTATCTTGGGACTCTGCTGTGTTTTCTAAATGCAAAACCCCGCTTATTATTTGGAACATTCATCGCAATCCATCTGAATGATGCAATGGTGGAAGGGATATCTCCTGCAACATTAATTGCTGTCTTTGCGAAAATGGGTTTGATTTTCATGCTCATTGCTCATATGCTTATTTACTATGTATAACAAAATTCAATATTATGTGAATTGTGTTGTAGCTCAATAGTTGAGGTTTAGGAGTTGCTATCTTAGATTTTGTATTCGATTCTCACTGTCACTTATTTGTTGAACTTTACCTGATTTCAAAAAAGAATATTCAATCTCATTAAAGATTATGTGAAAGCCATCTTTGCCTCGATTGATCTTATCAGCATTCCTTAAAGAGTTGCATCTGATTGTCATAACTCAAAAAAAGACAATACCTACCTGCAATACACTTTATTAAAAAGTGCCACAAATTTCATTAGTATTAATTCTAATTGATTAAATAATTAAGAAAAAGGTTTTGTTGTCCTATAATTTTACTTATCAAATTAATCTTTAAAGTTTTTATTCATCAAATAAATTCTTAAAATTTATAAAAAATGTATTTTTAGTGCTTAAAAAATTAATTAATTAATTAAAATGTTGTAAGAATGATATTTTTCTTCCTTAAAAAATTTATAAATTATGACTAAGCTCGATTTTACCTTTGCTGCAGTGCTGCTTTTCTCTATGATCTAAGCAAAGGTTGTTATATGAATGCTTTTCAAATTCTCTTGCCGACTAATATTTCACTAATATAAGATGATATGTATAGTTGAAATTCTATAATTGAAGCAATATTTTTAAATTAAGTCTTTCTTCTTATCACTCTAGGTTCATCTATAAATAAACAATGAGTTTGAGAATGAGAGAGGCACTATCAGGTTTGAAAATGAGAAAGGCCTCTAACATTTCTATTGTTTGTTAGATAGTTCTTTTGGAGATCACTCCTAGGATATAATCAAGCAAAATGAATTCTCCCTTAAAAACTGACCATGAAGAGGCAAGCTCAAAGTTTCTCTTCAACAGACCTAAAAAATCAAGGCTCTATCGTCATGATGATCACTCCCCTAATTACTTCTTGTAATGTTAGAGGCCTCCACTCAGAAGGTAGACTTTTTGATATAAAATATTTTATCGAGTTTGACAACATTCAAATAATTGCACTTCTTGAGCCCAAAATCACGCTGCGGTAATGTCGATACCCTTTCTTTTTTAGAAAATACCTACTTCTCGATAATGAATGAGATGTCCAAAACTTTACTCACTCTCTAGCTGGCATAATTTAGTTCAAATGAAATTCCTCCACCATTGATTTTCATTCTTTTTTAATTCATGCTCAATTTATCCATGGGAAGCTTTCTTTGAACTCAAGTTGTTTTTGGATCACTTTTGTTTATGTTTGGAATGTAGAAGCTGAAAAACTGCTTTTATGGAAAGAGCTTTAAAAGATTGCGAATAGGTTAGATGACCCTTGGGTTATCCTTTAGGCTTTTAACTGTATCAAGTATGCAAAAGAGAAAATTGGGGGTTCTATTCCGCCTCTACAAAAGCTTGAAGCTTTTAATTCTCTTATATTTGAAGATGGGTTGTTTGATCTTTATGCTATTGAGCCTTAATTATCTTGGTTCAATCAATAGAAGCAGAACCTGTTACATGCTAAGCTGGATAGAATTGTGTGTAATTTGCATAGGCTTCAAACTTTTCCTACGTCCACTACAATGCAATGCCTCCTAGCACCTCTGACCACTCCTCCCATCTTCTTCATCTCAACTCTGCAACAACCTCGATCAAGAGAAGGTTTTGTTTCAAGAATTATTGGTCTATGCTCAAGGTTTCAAAAACCTCATTTATGATTTGTAATACTTAAATAAAGCTAGTGATCCAAAAATGAACCAAAAGCTCTTGGAAAGGGATTCGTATCTGAGTTGAGATTATATTATTGCAAATCTTGTGCAAGGAAACTTGTCCTCATTAATTCTTTAGATTGAATTCTAATAATGAGGAATTTATTCACATTAATCATGCTTTATAATCCGGACAAGTCAACTTGCTAAAGTGCATTGGCTTATGCAAGGAGAATCCGATTTTAAATTTTTGTACTCTCATATGAATATGCGAAAGAATTGTAATAAGATGCTTTTTACTCCTCCTACTGGCACTCATCTATCGGATCATGCTCTTAGGCACTTCTTCAACCTATATAAAATGTTTTTTTTTATCAAACCACTTGGAATGAGATGGGTCAAATGCCAGTTGGCTTGCTCATATGCCAATATCTCTCATTCCCAAAAGAAAAAAGGTCAACTTCATCCAAAATTATAAGCAATTCTCCTTAAATAATACTATTCACAAAACCATTGCTAAACTTATTGTGAGTCGCATCTTTTTTGTTTTTCTTGATTTCATAAACCTAGTTCAAGCTAGTTTCATTAGAGGCTAGTCTGCATCTCACAACATTATTAATGCAAATGCTACTTCTTCATGGTTTCACTCAGAAAAAATGTTGATTTTGTGCTAAGATTGACTTATGGAAAGCATTTGATACTGCCAATAAAAACTATATCATTACAAGGCTTAACAAAATAGGCTTTCCTGTGAAACTAGTTATGCAAATTTCAGCCTGTATTACTAAAAATCTTTCTATTTTGTTATCTTAAACGACAGTATGATTGGATTCTTCAAATCCTCAAATGGCATTAGATGTTTGCCCCCTCTCTCCCCTCCTCTTTGCTATAGATTTAAATGGTTTTTTTTTTTTATATTATTGAAGAGGAATGTATTAATTCTAAGTTATAAGCCATTAAGATTTCATTCTTTCGATTGCTTTCATTTGCTTTTTGTGAACGGTATAATAATTTTTTTGGAGACCTCTCCTTCTAACTTGTTAGCAATTCAAAACTGCTTGGAAAATTCCAATGCTCTCGGGTATGAAAACAAATGAAGAAATACCTTTCATTTTCTTTTCTAAAGGTGTGGCAAACCATGATCAACTTGCATCAATTTTGAATATTCACATCAAAGATCTTCCTTGTAAATACTTGGGCTTGCCACTTCATCACTCAAAAACCTCATTGGAACTTTACATACCGTTCCTGGACAAACTTCATTTCTTACTTTTAGGTTGGTCTCATAGATCCCTCAATTTTGCAGATAAATTTCAATTCTTAAAGTTTAAATATGGAATTTATTATTTTATTGGTTCAAAGCGGTCCATATCCCCAAAGAGATTCTTCAAAAGATTAATTCCACTTGTTCAAGGTTTCTTGATTCAGAAAATTGGATTAAAACTTTATATTGCGGCTTGGAGCAACATGGTAAGTCCTATGGTAAAAGGTGGCTTGGGTTTTTGCTCTCCAAATGTTCTTATAAATAGTAGCAAAATGACTCTCATTTAGGAATCTCTTACTAGCCATACTATTTTATACCAATGATGGCAAACTATGTTTGGATTCCCAAGCTCAAATGCTTTGAGAATCTCTTCTTCTCTTCCGCCATTTGTGAAAAGCCTCTTAAAACACAACTAACATGTTTCCAAAGGTTTCAAGTTAGGTTCATATTGATGTCACTCATACTGTGAGATATGATGGTTTTGATTCTCTTACTCTTATGTTATAGTCATTTGGACACCGTAGATTAATGTTTGGCCAGACATTTTACTTTCGGATTTCTTAGTTTTGTGGTTGGTTTCTCTATTAAATCTTATGGTGATTTTGGTTTGCTGTTAGTTTCTTGTCTTCATCTTGTTTTTATTTATTTATATTGGCTGCTGCACCTTCTTAGATGGATTGTGTCAAAATAGAATATGCTGGACGATTTTTTGTGTTATCTGGTTATGTAATCAGCTGTTCTTTGCTTCTGTTTTATGTTGTTGGGTTTCTCCTTTTACCATCGAGGTGATGACAGATACGGTAACTATGCAGTTTCTTATCATGTTCGATCATGCTATACATTAGTTATTCGATTCTTAACTTTTGTTTCTCTTGGAATTATAATCTGAAATATTTACTTACCAGATGGCTTTGTCCTTGGTGGTCTTGCATTAGCTTATAACTGGTTGGCTGGACTGTCTTTTTTTCATATTAGGATTTATCGGTGTCAATTTCGTGGCTCTCTGCTATTATAATTCTTTGGGCTGCTTGGAGAAAGAATGAATACTACTTTTCTGCTTCCATTTTATGTATTTTACATGTTCAATACCTAAAGTCTTGTACTTTACAGAAGTAATATGTATCATTTAAATGATTAGAAAATGCTAAGTTTGATAGTATTTTTGTGTAATGATAGTTATTTAGGTGATGGTTTGTAATATTTTTGATTTAAATGTTAAGTATGTATATATAAAAATTCATGTAGGTATGAAAATGCTTAGTTTGTATGAAAAGTTCACTGTATAAAATTATTTTTAAATATATGTGCATGCCATGAAAACTCAACATATGTGTAAAATTGTAGAAAAATCTTCCCTCGTTTTATTTATTTTTGAAATTCTATTTATTTGTGCTCAGGCATCTCTTATGTTAGCAAAATTATGCAAAAAATAAGCTCCGAAAAAGAGTGATCCAAATAAAATTGGTCTGGTCCACAGTATCTATTTGTAAACACTAGTTTTCTTCAGTCCAAAAGTGATATTTTGCGAGTAGTTAGAAAGTACGTGGTCAAATTGGCCAACCAGAGGATTCAGGGTCCAATTGGTTGAACCAATTAGTTCGGTTCATTTATTTTTTCGATGTGATAAGTTTTGAACTTTTGTCATTTGAAATGACAAAACTCAATCTATTAGTCACTAAGCTAGAACATCACTTGCAGGTGCTCATTAGAAATTTAATTGGCATGTAATGATCAAATAGAATAAAGAACTATATATCAAATAATATTATTATAAAAGTAATATCTTCTTAAATTATTTAATAATTATATTTTAAAAATTTAAAGATAAATAAAGTTTATGGCATTGCACTTGCGCTAGAAAATCATAACTAAACAAGGTGAAAAATAGATGAAATAAGCCATTTAGAGATGATGTAATGTATGCTTTTGTTTGTAGACTTGGATAAAACATTTTGGGATGCATATTGGCGGATCAACCACTATCCTCGATCCAATGTTAATTTTAAAACATTAAAAGAAGTAGGTCATGCATTTCTATCAATTACTACGATTTAAAAGTTCTTGGTTTCCATGTATTTGCACATGCTAGAAAGATAAGCTAGATGCTATATCAAAACAATGCACTTCTTAGGCTATATGATTCAATCATGACCAATCATTACTTCCACAAACATTCTTTGAGTCCCTCGAGAGGTTATTAAGCAATGCTATAAGTCCTAAGCCTCTAGATTTGTGGGATCACCATGGGTACTTGAGAGAATTAAGCTCTCGGGTGAGACATAATGCTAACCTTTTTAGGCTGTAACATGGGTTCTACAGCTTCAAGGGAAAACCCTAGAGGTAGAGAAGGTCATTACATGGCCTTCGTGCAGAGGGGAATGATAGGATTGAAGAAGAAAATGGCTTTTGTATAGGGCGTTTTAAGGCTTAAAAGGAATCAAATGACATCTTCTTAAAGTTTAAGTGAATAAATAAGGACCACACATAGTTGTAGGAATGTTTTTTGCACAATATGGCTAGATTGAAAGTAGCGGTTTGGCAGTTTTAATCTATATCAAGAAAATAATCATAGTATAACTAAAACATACTAAAAATAACCCTCAAGCATCATAGAATGTGTATGGTTGATTGAATTGTTGTTTTGAGGCCATGGGTTATCTAATAGTAAGGAAATCACATGTCTAGTTAAGCAGTAGTTAATTAAGATTTTCTAAATGGAATAGTTGTAGATTAATTAGGATACTTACAAACCTTGAGTTATGATGGTTCAATTGTAAATAATACAGAGTAATTTTGTTGTAGATTTTAGCACCTACAAATTAGGGCAATGCGAGGGCAATTAAATGGGGATGATGAAACTATAGTAGGCGGGTCAAATTGGGTTTGGCGGTTAGCATGTTAACAATTCGAATCTAATATTGTGAATTAATATTCTATAATTGAGATTAATGCATATCAATACGATGGCTATTAGTAGTTCCACAGTTTAAATAAAATGGAAATTGATTAAAGTATCAAAGATTTTAAATGGTTTAATTGAATGATGGATAATCTATCATTGAACATTAAAACAATAACTAAAAGTAGGTGGTTGAGATTAATCAATGCAATTCAGATGGTGATGGTTCACTCAGAGATTTTAATTGATAGAAGAATATTAAACAAATTCAAAATAATATAAATATTTATATAAATTAAATACTAAATATGTTTCATAAGGCTACTTTGAAAACAATTCCCTAAGAATAACTTTCGTAAGGCAAGTTTCTAAAGGAATAGACAAAAAGTCAAGGTTCATTTGAATATGCTTCAATTGCTCTTGCAGTTATTGCATCCATTGCCATATGTTAACCAATATTGATATACATATGCACGTACAATTATCAACTTCATTAGTTTAATATTTATTTGATTATATGATTATTTTGCATAACGAACCAATCCACATAATTGAAGTATTACTTGTTATATATCACAATATGATAATCATTAATCATAAGCATCAATATAGTCAATGATACATTTTGATGAAAATTTTAAGTAATGATAGATTTTTTGTTTGTGTTTATTTGTGTTCTTACTTTTGTCTCATTTAGTTAAATGATAACAACTAAACATCAAAGCTTTAAATAAAGCATATCAACTAAAAGATTTTGCAAAATGTAGCTTAAATATATCTAATGAGATAAGGTAAAGTTGAAATAAATCACTAGTAATGTTTAAAAATTAAATAGTGATGTATAAGCACAAATACAATTTGTTTATTTTGTGTACTATCTCGATTATTACATTTTTTCAGGCAGAATTGAAATACATGTCTTAATGTAGATGCAACAATTATTTTCTTCTATTACTATTTGTTACATAATGAGTTGCTAAAATTTGTTTACACATGAAGAAATGAATTTCTATGTTATCTTCATTGAGAAACATCTTAAAGTTCATGGGATACATGACTAGCACAAGTGCTAGGCGATTGGGTTTAAGTGGCACATGGTATAGGGTTTTGGGCTCATAGGAAGGTGCGGTTCACCCATTATCATGGTGTGTCTCATAGTTTGTTCCTCGCTTAGTTTGTTCTCTCTTTGCTGAATAATATATGTATTGTACAATGTTTTATTTTTTGTTTATTATTTATTCTTAGACCAAATTTACTAGCATATTCTTAGCTATGCACATTTTCATTATTATCACATAATTATTTAACTGTCTCAATTTATAATATCATCATTTCTCTAAATGTTTTCTTAGCTCTGCAATGGTTTAATTGCAAGATAGTTAAAAAACTAAAAAGGAAGTATAATTTTCATATTTACAATTAAAATACAGGAAAAAAAGTATTTCAACAATAATTAATTGGTAATAAACAAATATATACTTATAAATCTATATGGTAATCAATTAAAATACATATAGATTAGCATGAATATATTTTAGTTCTATTCTACAATGCATAAAACTATATTATTATAGAAGTTGCATCATTTAGAATTATTATACTATAAATAGAAAGCTAGTATATTCTAATTTAAAAACAAGAAGAAAAAAGTGCTTATAGTAACTTTTTTTCTTGAGAAGATACTTTTTAAACTCATTTTGGCGGTAATCTATAGAAACTCTTTTATCTAAAAATAGATGCCCACTTGTAGGCATGCCTGATCATTTATAGTGTGAGGTCTGTTCTTGTCTCACAAATTGTGTGAGGTGGGTCAACCCGCTCGTTTACTTCCACGTGCATCATGACTTGGAGCGACCTGCATACCTGATCTTTTTCCACGTGTAGCCGCACAACGACCATCACTACTATTACGGGCCATTAATAATAATTTATCATAATAGTATAAGCATTGGTGTTCATCATATTACATAAAATTGATAAAAGCATTTTGACAATAATTGATTGCTAATAAGTGTTCGGCTATAGGATAAAATATATTTTTGCGGCACGGAGCCCGCTAAGAATACATTTATAAATGGAAACCCTATCTGTCTATTGTTTTTGAGAGTTATTTGGAGTAAAGTAGTACTTTTCTATTAATAATAAATGATGACAGTGATTATTGATAATGATAAGATTGATTAAGGTGATGGATGAAGATGTGATGTAAAGAATGGATTGAGAAAGTGAGGATGCTTTAAATTGAGATAGTGATCATGTTATTTTGATGATGATAGTTAATAATTGATGGGTAAGTGATGAAGTAATAGAGCTAATATGATGAAAGTCTTGGTGAAATTCTTCATTAGGTAGTAATGAATGGTGATATCAAAGCTGGTGGATAATAACATAGTTGGTGCCAAAGATGATGTTAAATGAAAATAAGAAAATAGCGGGGGTGAAAAGAAAATAAAGCTAAAGTATGTTGGGTGAGCATTTATATCATCTAACCATTTAATTGTTCTAAGCACACTTTTTGTATTAAGAAAATTGTAGAACTTCTATGTTTGAATTTGCACTATTATCATATTAAGCTTTAGAATATATAAAATTGAGTTATTTAATACTTTTTGAAACAACTTTGATAGTAACAATCAATGTATTGAATAATCTTTAGAAATTACACAATATTTTGAAAGAACAATTTTTATTTGGGTGTGATGATCTAACGTCTTCAAATTTTGTTTTCTAAGAAAATATAATTAATGATATGATATTTTTATATTTGAAAGAACATGTTTATTTTAGGGAGCCCGATTAGAATGATGGATGATATTGCTTATCCTAAATATATTTTTAAATATTTATAATATATATTTTGAATTTATTTTGGTTAAAACTGTTGTATAGTGCTCAATCATATTTACCACTTGTGTGAGCATATGCTCAGCCTATCATACCATGTATATGTGCCTATTTTGAGCAATAGAGTGCCTTTTCTAATATAAACACATAAGAAAGATACTCTAAATTTTTAAACCCAAGGGATTGATTAACATAATCAATGTATCCATTGAGAATTATACTTTCACATACAATTAGTACAACTTTAAAGTACAAGAAAAACCCTAACAACTTTGAGCCTTACTGTTGATGTAATAGTTTTCTCAAAGTCTACAACCTTAGTTTGCTTAAATAACCACTGAGCAATCCTTAAATTTTATTTATGAAACAATCATTATTTAACTTATTCTTAAGGAAACATTTTGTTTAAATTATAGTATGAGAATTGGGTCACAGAGCTAAATCCAAAATAGAGTCTCTGATGAATTGCTTTAATTCCTCATGCATAGCTAAAACCCAACTATCATCCATAAGTAGTTCCTCAACATTCTTAGAGTTAGTCGATTGGCGACTTTGCTCACCCTCAACTCAGCCAAACACTCAGCTTTTCGAGCTCAAAAGACTCGATTATGATGAAATTTGATTCATAGTGTTAAAGTAACATTCACATATCATTTCACATTCGCTAAACTAATGGAAGGTCTAAACACCATTTAATTAATAGAATTAAAGGGGTTCAGACGATGACACCATGGTTCAATGCTTAAGCTGGAATGCTGGTGTAGCTGAGAAGTCTCGAATTTTCGCGGCCTTCTGAGGCCCTTCTTTAAGTTTAGACAAATCTCGCCAAAGTTCAAGTGGCTTGGTTGGATCACTAGATTGTTGACATGATGCCTCTGAGCTCAACGAGGTATGGAGGGGTGATTGATTTGGAGGAAGGAAGTATGGAGGTCTATGAGATTTCTTAGAGTATTAATAGGCTTGACAGTTTTGTAAACAAGAGAATGAGGGATTTTGGAGAAGGTTTTATAAACGAGGGAGTTGGGTGCGATGGGTTACAGACCCTACATTTGACCATAGTATGCAGCATTGGGGTTGAATCGGGTGGAGAGAGCACGAGAAATATTCGCTCCACTTTAGAGAAGCTATTGGGGATTTCTAAATTCTGATTTATATTTTATCTATTATCAACTCTGGAAGTTTAAACTTTAAGAATTTAGTTAGGACAATCCGAGATCCCAATTGTGCTCAAATTTTTGCAGGAGGATCCCCTCAGTACGTTTTATTTGAGGATATTTTTACTTGACTTAATATTAGGATCTCGATTTTTGACTTAATTTGATCAATTTAGGTCAAATTGAGTAAGTTGTTACAGCTTCACCTTCATAAGAGCAAGAAAGATCTACCACTTACACAATCTCCCAATGAAGAAGAGCAGCAGCCACAACCCTTTCAGTTCTCTCCAACAACAACCAAAAACTTAGCTTTCCCTTGCCAACACTGGAAACTCCACCATAATGTTTCATTAAGTCCCATGTATCGACCCCAATATCGGATCAGAAATCTAATCCAATATTAGAGAGTTACCACAACACTTAACACTATATCAGAAGGAAATTAATCCAATATTGAGTGCAGTGTGGCTAAGAATCTTTGTGATGGTGTAAGTTAACAAATAAAATGTACAATTAGAGAAATATGCTTGTAGTAAAGTGCATTAAATCCACTATCTAAACCAATCAATTAAGAATGAAAGTAAACCATCACAGAATAAAGTAAAAATATTACAAAAATTAAATTATTATAAATTAAATTTAAAGAGTAAAGAAAGTAGTCTCTCATCTAACAAAAGCAGTAAAATAAAAGATATGAAAGAAGAAATCTTCAAAACTACTAAAGTCAAGAACTAGGTCCAGCTCTGTAATGCCCCGTTCTATCGCCACAAGCAACTAAGGTAATTTTATTAAATAATTAGTAGCGGAACAGTGCGTTACTCGGGAATGATTGCTAAACATCCCCGAACATCTGTCGATTCAAATGTACTGCTTCTGAGACTCAACCCCAAAGGAAAGACAGCCGAGTAATAATCCTTAAGATAAGTCTAAAATCTTTATCTTAAGTATTAGGTAGGGTACTTATGTACATTGGATTATGAGTTTAATAAATATCCAATATACATGGTATTAGTATTTCACTTATACTGACCCCATCACAATACTAAGTATAAGTACTAGTAAATAGAAAGTGTGAAAGCTAAAGCATACATCTAGATCATTTATCACAGAATCTAAGTAAATTATTCATCTCAGAAAAGAAAAGAGAATAGCATCCAGAATCATTATAAATAGTTTACTTTAAATGAACTAACAAAAATAGTCTATCTACTGAACTGAAGTAGACAAATGTGGGAAAGGTAAATGCTGATGCAGAGTTCACTATTACTCCATGAACTACTTCTAGATCTCATGTGAAGCCTCCTGATATTATTCCACAAGCTACTATGGATCTAGCAACTTGCTGGATTCCAAAAGTTCCACGTATTAGACAAAGAGTCTAACACATCAAAAGCTATTCTAGATATGTATATTTATATAATTTTTAACATTTAAATAATCAAATAAAACTGCATAACATATTAAAATAGCTAAAAAATTTGAAACATTACAAATCTGAGACTAAATATTGAGTACTAAAAGTAGGGAAATGGAAAAAATACTGAAATTGAGTAAATAATGAATTAAAATTATATTGTATACCACTGAATTTATACAAATGCATCTGAATATGCCACAGAACTATATGCCACAAATATGCTGACTCGGTGTCGCATGACTCCCCACAGATCCTAGGTGAGCGAACGCTCCGTTAGCAGAGTCCTTAGGTGAGCCAAGCTGTAGCGCCCCGCCCTGTCGTCGTGCGCAAAAGAGATAGTCATAATCAATTTCGGCGGCGGAGCGGTGCGCCACTCAGGAAGGAATATCCCATCTCCCCGAATAGCTCAAACAAAACCCGTTTGAAGGGTTGCTGACTCAACCCCAAATGAGAGTTGAGAGCTAATACTTAAGAAAAGAGTAGTATCATTATTCTAAGTTTTAGACAAATATATACATTAGATTTAGAATACAATATAAAGAATCCAATATATGTATAAAATATCAGCATTTCCATTATACTGATCATATCACAATACTAAATATAAGTAGTATATAAATAGAGTGCGGAAGCTAAAGCAAAGATCCTGAAATATTTATCACAGAAGCTGAATAAAACATTCATCTCAGAAAAAAAAAGAAAAACACATCTAGAATTATTACAAATGGTTTACTGAAATACAGAAATAAAAGCTAAGTACTGAATTGAAATAAACTAAGCAAAATAGTAAAGCTAGAGAATAGTCCACTAGTGCTCCACAAACTCCTCTTGAACCTCCTGAGTGTCCTTCTAATCAGGCTCTACTAATTGCTCTGAATCTAGCAAATTATCAGATTCCAAAAGTACCACATGTTAGACAATAAGTATAACACATTGAAATTAGTCTAAATAGTTCTAATTATTTACTTAACATTTATATAATGTAAATAAAACTATAGAAAAATTATAAAGGTAACTAAAAGTATAAAACTGTATAAAACTATACAAAACTGAGTAAAGTAAGGTAAAGCCAAATTGTAAACTGAATATTGAAAGTAAATAAAAATAGTAATAGATCTGAAATTGAGTAATAGTATGTACCACTATGCTATATGCCACTAAAATTATGCATCTGAATATGCCACATAACTGTATGCTACTGATATGCAACCAAAATATCACTGAACTGCTATGAGTCATGCGGTCCAATATCTACATACATCCGGTTGAGAATACAACTTACTGTGATGCCGATACATCCTGAAATTCCCCGGTTGATGTATGCAACATTTCTTAGCCCATAAGTCATTACTGATACTCATACATTATTACTGATACTCATACATCATGCTTATGCTCATGCTCATGCTTCTAATATACATGAGTTAAATCTAAAAATCCAAAAATGCTTTGAAATTCGATAATTAATTCAAGGTCTCTATTGTGCAGAATCATGTTAAAAGGATTATGACTCATAGATTCTAGTTTTGATAATTAGTTAAAGTTGAAAGCTTACTTAAAAATTATTAGATGGGAAGGTTGTATACACATTTTTAGCATGTTTCCAATAAGGGTGGTCTTTAATACTTAGTTTGATTAAGCCACACTTAATGAAGCGATCTTTGATAGGAGGCATCACCCGATGGTGATTTATATCTCAAGCTAAGCCATTAAAGTACCCAAATCATAAGCACACTTAGTGTTCTAAAGAGGGTGACTTGAATCACATAGTTTGCTTGAAGCACACCTATATAATCGATCTTTGATTGGAGGCGTCACCTAATGGTGACTTTTATTCAAACAAACTAATAATCAAAGTCCCTAATCATAATGCTCTTAGGATTGGATGATTTATGCTAAGTGAGACTATATCCAACTAAACTCGCAATACATAACATAATCCTACATTAAGATGAATCAACCAATCCTGAATACCACTGAAATAATCCAGCACTATGGGTATACCCTACTATACTCAACAAATAATATGGGTCAAGAAGATTCTATTTAACCAACAAAGATTTATCAAAGCTATTAATCTTTACTCTAAATGGGTGAGTCCTACACAAGGCTCCAAGGATGTGATCCAAAAGGATCAATAAATATTGATTTCTACCGCAAGGGAGAAGTCCCATTCTAAGTGCTTTAGGTGGTTCCTGCCATGAGGTGTCAAGATCAATTTCTAAGGTTATAAGGGATCATTTAAAATTCTACCTCAATAAATTACAAAAGTTCTTCCTATCTCAATGTATCAATATTTAAGGTCTTTAAACTTTTCAAGAATGATCCTATAGCAAGACCCTTGAGATCTCACTTTTCTATTTCTTAAGTTAGCATTCAGGGTTTACTTATTAGTCTTGGATTAAAGTGATCAGATCAGATGATTAAAATCGATCTGATCCTATTCTATTCTGCAATCATGGGATGAAATCAAAGATATTATTAGAGTTAGCTCATTTCATAAATCATTACAATTTTATTATTCACCTTATGCTAATAATATTATATAAGAAAAAATCAAAGATCTAAAATTTAGATGCAGATGATTCAATCACACAGATTCAATATTAACATTAGTACTTCCAATTTGATAATTTAAGATCAATGCCAAATTATATGCATTATTGGAATCATGTCAATTGAATTCTCTTTCAATCAAGGTTACTTGATTAAGGTGTCTAAGGCTTAGATCTTAATCAAGACAAGTTAAGATTTAACCCCTAGCCTTACCAAAATTAAATCAATACATTATTGGTATATTTTTAATATCAAATTTTATATTTAGATTTAGTATCATTTACTTAATCAAGTTCTTAAGATTCTTATGTTCAAATACAGTTTAAGGTCAAATAGGTGCATCAAGGTGTCCAAATAAATGTTAAAGTTCTCTAACATATATCCTATTATCATGAAAGCATAGAAATGTAAGGTGACATAAAATAGAAGATAATTAAAGCTAACCAAATTCTAAATCAAATCAAAGAGGTTAGCACTTGATTACAACTCTAAAAGACTTAAGTTTCATGCAAATTTAGTTATTAAGACCTACTTAACCAATACAAGTATTTAAGAATCCTATTCTTTAATAGTTGGCACAAAATTTTTAAGGCACGTAAGAGATTTTAAGCACATGTTATAAAGGAGAAATTGTCAAATTTAATTTTCACATAAAATTTTATGAAATGCTCAATTTTATGAAATGTTCAAATTTGATATAATTCGATCCCACTAGGGTCCTAGGGACCTTAAAATGCGAAAAATGTGAAGTTTTGACAATTTCAGCCAATTTTGGGCAGTTTCGGGCAATTTCACGCCATAACGCCTTCTGGCCGAAATCCAGGCGCTATGGCGCGCTGTGGCAGAAATTAGCGTTGTAGCGTGTTGCAGCGCTTTCAAGCGTTGCGATGCACTGCAACGGAAATTAATGTTGTCGCACATTGTAGCGGTTTAACTTTCGAGTGACTGTTCAATTAATTTTTCTCTTGATTTCCTATAGTTTTTCCTAAAAATGACGCTGTAGCCCGCTGTGGCGTGCTGCATTAGTTTACTTACAAACCATTATTTTAGCTCCAGAAGATGCTGCGGCGTGTCGTAGTGCGCTATGGCGCGCTCCTATGGGCGCGCTACGGCAGATCAAGGTTCGAAGCTCGGGCGCTGCAGTGCCTGGCGATAATTTTGTATGTGTAAAACCTGTAAATGGCCTACTTTTGTACCCAAATACTCCCAATTTGATATAATTCAGTCATATTATGGTCCTAGGGACCTTGAAATGCAAAAATATGAAGTTTTGGTGATTTCAGCCAATTTTGGACTGTTTCGGGCAATTCTGGTAGTGCCTTTTGGCCAAAAGCTAGGCGCTTCAGCGCGCTGCGGCAGAAATCAGTGATGTGGCATGCTGCAGCTGTTTCACTTTCGAGTGACTATTTAATTAAATTTCCTTTTGATTTTCTATAAGTTTTTCTGAAATGACGCTGCAACGGTTTACTTCCAGAACATTATTTTAGCCCCAGAAGACGCTGCGGCGTGCTGTAGCGCACTATGGCGCACTACGGCGAATCAAGGTTCGAAGCTCGCTGCAGCATCCGACGGTAATTTCGCCTGTGCGAAACCCGTAAAGGGCCTCATTTCATACACAAATACTTCCAATTTTGGGCACCTCACAAATGGTGCCATATATTGATGAAAAGGTCTTTCTGATACCTTTCCATTGATACCAAAATCGGGCATGAATAGATTATCCTAACTATATGAACAATGGAGTTAAAGGTTCAGGTATGCAAAATGGAGGAAAACAGAGCATTTATTTTCAAGGAAAAATGATACCTTAATGAGCTTAAATGGCTTCCATACTCAATCATAGACTTCTAAAATGTAAAACAAGCATAATAGCGAAATGAAATTGCCAAGGAAGTAGAGCAAATGTGTATCTTAAAGGAGGAAGAGAGCTCTATTTTCTTCAAGAACCTTGGAGAGGAGCTTTTCTTCTTCAACACAAGGGCAGCAATGGAGGAAGGAGGGAGAGAGCTCCAGCTCTTATAGTAAAGAGAAGAAGGAGGGGGCTGAGTTCCTTCTTAAAGGAGGAGAGTGAGAGGAGAAGGTAGAGCATGGCTAGGGGAGCTATGAGGTGAGGGGAGTAGAGGAAGGTCTTCTGCTTGCTTGCGCCATACTTAAAGGAGAAGGGCGTCGAAAATGGAGGGATGGGCAGCTAGTAATGCATTTAAGAAAATGGATTTGCTTAATTAAATAATTATTTATTTATTTTATAAATTCTTAATTTGCTAAAAATTCAGATTTAATAAATGCGCTCCGAAAAATTCCAAAAATTCAGCTATAGCTAATTTGGGGGTGAGGAATTCAACGGCGAAATTGGATTTCTAATCCGATGATTATTTAATTATTTTATTTTTCGGTGTATTTAATTATATTAAAATATTCACGAAAATTCGACGACTTCTAAACGCGCCCAAAACATCACCCCTAGCTAATTTGGGGGTGATGATCGCAACGGTGAAGTCGGATTTTGATTTCGAGGTCAAATTAAAAACCTTAATTTTCTAATTAATTAAATATTAAATAATCCAAAATATTTGATTGAGCTCCGAATTGCTCCAAATCTTCGGGGTTTAGTTCTAATGGCTAGATAAACTTAATTAAGATACGATTAAGCTAAACTTAAGCTGAGTAACAACCTTGGGTTGTTATACAAGCTCTCCGCTAATAGAGCGCTTAGGTGACCTAAGCGCTCCACTAATAGAGTCCTTAGGTGAGCCAATTGCTTCGCTAATGCTGACATGTCTTATGCATTCATGATATGCTAAGGCTTTAATGACTATATGCATTAAATCATCAAAATCCAAAATTTATTAAAACCAAATAATGAATCCATTTATCTCCATTGTGTAGAATCCATCTAAATGAATTCTGATTATTAATTAAATTCTACTAAATGTTAAGATTATTTAATTCTCTTTATCTTTTAAACCACCACCTAGGGAGAGTGCATATACATAATTAGTATGTTTCTAAGATGGTTGGCTTCAACACTTAGTTTGTTTAACTGCACTTATCGATACACATAAAATTAAGGGACAGAATCCTTTTACAGTTTATTATCTTAAACTAAGTTTTTAAATTCTTTAATTATAAACATAACTTATAGTGTCCTAAGAAAGGTTTTTAATTGTACTTATCAATACACATAAAAATAACAAACAAAATTCTCTTACAATTTATTCTCTCAAATTAAGTTGTTTAATCCCCTACTTATAACACACTTGAACTTGGGATGTTTATCATGAACTGAACTGTACTTATATAATTACTAAAGATAAGAGCGAGACTCTACAATTCTATTCAGGATAAATCAACCAATGTTATCTTATATTGAAATAAATCAGTTCCGTGGATGTACATTATCATTTTCATCTAATTTGTTAGTTCTCATTCATTAGGACGTGTTCTATGGTGCCCCGTACTTTCCCGCGGCTAAGCAGATACTGATATTACCATAACTGCGGGGAGTACGGTGCTCCAACTGTGGCGAAAAATCCCCAACTCAAGTAGAGTCAGGTAGGACCCAACTCGCCTTAAGCCAAGGACTTGTCACCCTGTAAAAGAAGCTGTGAACTTACATCAATACATATCAAAGTAGCGAAAGCAGAAAATAGAATGTAACATCTAGAGGCATAGTATAAAAGAAGAAAAGAAACAGTAACTCAGATCAAATGTAGAAAAGTAAATACATCTAGAATTTAATTATTACAAACTGAATTTAACAGGAATAAAGATCTCTCAATCTCACTGCAAAAAGAGAAAATCTATCTAAGCAATAGTAGGAAGATCCTCCTCCTGCACTGGCTTCGATCCTGCAACATTGCCGATGAATAACTTTGAATCTGACATTTGTCAATATCACAAATGTCAGGGCCTCAGCCAACAAATAAAAAAGGTTACAGTTAGACAATTGTCTAAGTACATTTTAGGCTATTTAAGTGAATTGAGTATTTAAGATATCACATTTAAAGGTTTTTAAACATACAAGCATTAAAAGGGGCATGACAAGCTACAAGAATGGGGTAACTATAAACTAATCATTCATAGCTAATCAATAGGTATGTAAAATAACATACAAAAACATCAACTACACATGGTGAGGCTAAAAGTAAAAGTAACTGCAACTATTGAAATAAATCTGATCATAACATGCTTATGATCACATGGAGATATGCTGAGAATAATAAGAAGAAAAGTACTAAAAATAGATATACAATTCTAGCATCCTAAATATGCCAATATCTTAGTAGTAATCAATGAGAGCGTATATACAAGCATGCAGATTGACATGAAAAAAGGCCATTGAGACATGTGGCAAAAGTAAACTAAGTACATGTATGAGCAAAAATAAAGCCACTGAGACATGTGGCAAAGCAAGTCAAGCACTAAAAGAAAGGCTATTGAAGCATGTGGCAAAGCAAAACAAACACTGACAACTGAACCAAAGTAACAGTAAGCCTAAGATATAGTGATGCCATAACAGAACAGGCCATACTGGGCCTTTGAACTAAAAGTTCAACATGTATCCATCCTAGGCATCTGTAGAGCTAAGTCCGAGTTGAACTTATAGAATAAGACATGTATCCATCCTAGACATCCGTCGAGCTAGGTCCGAGTCTATTCTATAACAAAACTAGAACTGAAGAGGTAGACTAAGCTAGGACATACTCTACTAACTGAAAGCATTGAAAGAACTGAATGAATGCTATGCTTTTCAAATACTAACTTAGGATGTATCTTCCATATCCTAAGTTTACATATTATGCTCAAGGGACAAGACTTAATATTCAAGGTGTGCAGAGCAATCAAGTCAAAGTAAGCAAGAGACTCAATCTAGACTTATGTGATATCCGTTATTTTCTACTTTATCCAAATCTACTATTTTGAGAAAATATAAGTTTAGGATCTCCAATATCCAGCTATTGAGTAAAATCTCAGATTTACGACCTTAATGTTAATATTAGAACTTAATAAGTTATAATTCATAATCATATGATGACTATAAAGATTAAAGTAAATGAATTAACGACTTAATTGCTATTATTTTCCTCTCTTAGCCCAAGTCTTGATTTAGTAAGCCAAGACTTAAGGATTCTGTATCCAAACCCCACTTAGTGTTCAAATCCTAAATCCAAGGTAGTATCCTAGTAAGAATCTAGGGTTCACACTTTAAAACCCAAATTAAAGATAAGAAATCTTATAAGCTGAAGAATTCGAAAACTATGATCTTAATGAAAGGCTACTATACTGATTAAAAGATAAAATAATCAATAAGAACTAAGAATCTACGATCTATATTCAATCTTTTAGGATAATTACATTATCCTATGGATTGAACCAATCCTACACCCACATGGAAGGCTACAAAAGGATTAAACAATGAATCACTTAAGGAATTCCAAATGGAGGTAGTCCAATTCAATTAGAAGATCTAAAGTCTAAGGTCTAAGATCTAAGATTACCCGATTTGTTACTCTAGCTAAATCTAGTTTAACTAAGCTAAACCAAGCTTTGATTTTGATTCCATTAGATTCAATAGGTCATTTAAACCTAATCCTAGAAGTTTGAAATCAATCGGAGCTAAATTGGAAAATTTGATATTTTTGGCTATTTTTGAGCTCTAGAAAATACCTAAATTAGTTTGATCTCCAAATTAAAATTTGACTTTATTTTTGAATTCCCCACCCCCAAATTAGCTAAGGGTAAAATTTGGGAATTTTTGGAGGTCATTTAGGCATATTTTAGATTTAATTTAAATTAGTTCAATTGCAATTTAGGGTTTTAAACAATTCTAAATTGCATTTATACCCTATTCCAACGGTCGGCTAATCCCAAACCGCGGGCGCCATCCGGGCGGTCCATCCCATGGAGCTGATCCAATGGCCACGCTTTAAATCAAGTCCCGTTCCATCTCGATCGTTCCGCAGTTTCGAGATCCCGATATGACGACATCTAGCTACCCGCCCGTAAGTACACTCAATCGACCGTTAGATTACCCGAGTTGATCCAACGGCCAATCCATTATCTGCGACCGTTCGTTAAGTGTCGGGAGATCAGGGCAGTCCCACTTTGATGGATGATCAATCAGACGGCCCAGGGAACCCCGAGCATTACAACCTCCAGCCCTCGTGGCAGTACAAGAAGACCCCAAATTTCCCCTCCTGCCCTCGGCGCGTCCGTCTTGCCGGTCGTCATCTCCCCAAAATGCCCATAACTGTTGGCACGAGCCTTCTCTTCGGCCCAAGCCTCCTCCCATTGCCAAGCCTTGGATACCACCCCCAGATCTTCCCCAGGCCTATAAATACCCCCTGGAGCTCACAGTGAGTCCCTTTGCCCACTGTGAACCCCTAATTTCCAGCCAGATCCCTCCTGAAGCCCCCTTCCCTCTCGACGATTCCTGGAACTTCTGGAGCTAAGTACCGCTAATAGAGGGTGCGAGTCTGGTGTTCAGACCCCCTGTAAGCTCGTGGTAGTCTTCTGGAAGCTCCAGTTGCCTTCAATTCCTCTCGGACCAGACCTGCAACTCCGTCTCCAAGGTACAGCCTTCTTCCATGGATTTCCTTCGATCCAATTCCTCGTCTGTCTCTGCATTGAGCCTCTGGATGTTGCCTAATTAGCCGTAGCCACCTAGGGAACCAGTCGTGATTGTCGCCGGGGGCTAGGCTAGCTCGAATCGATTGTATCAATCGATTGAGCTAGCGGTTGAGCCATGGCTGAGTCCGAGTAAGGACCCAGCGATCGGCTATGCCCCAGGTTATGAAACCTTAGGGGTTTGACTCGCCTCACCTCCCTGAAGGTGTAGGTATCAAATCCCAGCCGATTAGTGTCCTCTGTGAGGTGAATTATCTCCTCACAGTAAGCCTGAATCGCCCCTATCGAAGGCGTCTCGGGTGAGTAGCACCCCATCGATCCAGAGGGATCCAGATGGGGGTTCTTAGTCCAATCGATGCGTCTCAACTTTAGGAATGTGTAAGGATCGAGCTCAGCCACCACCGCCGTCTGGATGCCGAGAATTTCCGTACTGAAATTCGTCTGGGACGGACCCGTCGAGAGGTAGGAGACGAAGTCCGGGTCGGGCCGACCCCGACCCGCGCCTTTTGATTTTGGGTCACGACTATTAATGAATTATAAAACAACATTTTCAATGGTTATTAATTAAATAAATCAATCCTATATTTTTAATTTAAATAAAAATACAGATTAAATTAATTGAATAACTTTAACTATACTAATCCAAATGGTATGATCCAATATACCATTTGAATCAGAAAAATACAAGGAATCTAAATATAAAATAAAATCATAGATCAAATGGTTAGATTTAAAATAATTGATTAATCCTTTTCTATTTGTAATTAAATTATTATAAATTCAATAAATGTTCAAATCAATTGTTTAAGGGCTTTGTTTACTCCTGTGATCTTAGGGAACAAGTGTAGACCCTTAAAACCAATTTTGGATATTAAATTTCCTTAATCACCCCTTAATTACCCTAATTAAGGATTAGTGAATTAAATCATAAATTAGTCCTTGATTTTGGGTAGGTTAATTCCTAGTGCCATCTTAAGCCTACTAGAACCTAAGTAAAAGGTTGGATTGCCCTAGAATACCCTAGATTCACTAATCACTCCAATTGGCCTAATGATATGATTAGTGTTAATTAGTTTAATTAGGTTGCCAAAACCTAAGATAAGTGTATTTTCCACTTCATTAATCAATATGAAACACATTAAAATAGATTATATTTAATTTAGATAACTAAACCCTAAAATCTTAATTTTAGCCTTATGAGGGGTATTTTAGTCATTTTAGCCAAGTTGTGTTTAAGTACCCTTAAACCTTGGGAAATTCATTAAATTAACCCTTAGATAAATTATAAAGGTTCTTCTGGACTCTTGGACTAATAATGTTGATCATGTGAAAGTTTATTTAAGAAATTTTCAATTAGCCATAATCAAGCCACTTAGTCCTTAAGTGAACCTAAGGAAGTCATCTAGCCTTAATAATTGAATATAATAATTTTAGATATTAAATTTCAGTTTAATAAGCTCAACTAAGTTAGTTTATGAGCTTAATTTCTAAAAGAGACATATTTAGGAAATCATAAGTTAGAAAACTAGTTAAGTCTAAATTGATCAAATCTTAGATCCTAGATCTTAGACTTTAGATCTTCTACTTAAATCAAACTATCTCCAATTGAATTTATTTAAATTATTTATTATTTAATATTTTGAAGCCTTCCATATGGGTATAGGATGATTTAATCTATAAGATAATGAAATTATCTTAAAGATTGAATATAGATTTTAAATTTTCAAATTCTTAATTGATTATTTTATCTTATTATCAGTAGAATAACCTTTCCCTAAGTTCTTAGTTCCTGGATCTTTCAACTTTTAGGATTCTTTATCTTTAACTTGGGTAGTAAATGAGAACCCTAGATCCTAGTTAGGATACTACCTTGGATTTAGGATTTGGACACCAATGTGGAGTTTAAGTCCTATATCCTTAAATATTGAATTACTTAATCAAGATTTGGGTAAGAGAGTAAAATATTAATAAATTAGGTCGCTGATTTATTTAAACCTTATAGTCATCACATAATTTTGGATTAGAACTTATTATGTTCTAATATTAACTTTAAGGACGTAAATCTGAGATTCTATTAGATAGTTGGATATTGGAGATCCTAAACTTGTACCTTCTCAAAGTAGCTAGATTGGGTAAATAGATAACAACAAATATCACATAAGTCTAGATTGAGTGTCTTGCTTACTTTGACTAGCTTTGCTTTATATACCTTGGATACTGAGCCTTATACCTTGAGCATAATAGGAGAACTTAGGATATGGATGATACATCCTAAGTTAGTACTTGAATTGCATATCATTCAGTTCTTGCATTGCTTGCAGTTGGTAGCATATGTCATAGCGTAGTCTGCCACTTCAGTAATAATATTGTGTAGGATTAACCCAGGCCTAGAGGATTGAGATGGCCTATTGGCTAGGTATTGATTAATATTTCTGTATTGGGGGCCCTGGATGGCCTATTGGCTGGTATTGTAGTACTATATATTTGGCTTATTACTACTTTAGCTAGATTATTCAGTATTGTTTTTTGTTTTGCTTTGCCACATGCTTTAGTGGCATTACTTTCAGTACTTGCCTTACTTTTTCCACATGTCTCAGTGGCTTCACATTTCATAGATTGCTCAGCTTTTGCCACATGTCTCAGTGGCCCTTTTTTTATATATTAATTAGCATATTATATGTATACTCTTATGACTTACTTATGTATATTGGCATGTTTAGGATGTTAAAATTGTATGTTTACTTCAGTATTTGTGTCCTTTATATGTTCAGCATGTGTTAAATACGATCATAAGCATGTTAGGTTCAGCATTTGTATTGTAGTCGTTGTTGCTTTTAGCTTTAACCTCACATTTTTATTGTATGTTACTTTTCATACTAGTTGTTGGCTATAAATGGATAATTTATAGTTACCCGCTTCTTTCATAGCTTGTTGCACCCATTATTGCTCGCATGTGTAGATAATTTAAATGTGATATTTTTAAAATAATCAGTTCATTAAAATAACCTAAAATGTACTTAGACAATTATCTAATTATAACATTTTTGTTTTGTTGGCTGGGGCCCTGGCATTTGTGGTACCGACAAATGTCAGATTCAGACTTATTCGTGGGCAGTGTTGCAGGAGAGGAGTAGGTTCATGAGGAGGATTGTGCTGCTGCTTAATTAGATTCAGCTTTTTCCTTTTTAGTGAGATTGAGAGACATTTGTATTTTCTATTAAATTTCAGTCTGTAATAATGGATATATTTCATTTTTGCACTGTGATGAGTTACTATATTATTTTCCCTCTTTCTACTATGTATGCTTGTGGATGTTACCTTACTGTTTGTTGCTTCCGCCACTTTGATACTTGTATATTGATGAATGTTATAGTGCTTGGTGACAAGTTATTGGCTTAAGGCAGGTTGGATTTACCTAACTTTACTTGAGTTAGGGATTTGCCACAGTTGGAGCACTGTACTTCCTTGTTGTCAGTACGGGGGCCCCATAATTAGGAACTTAGTTCACCAAAATCAGAGGATTAATCATGGTTTAATTTACAAATCCTTAATTAGAGTAAATAAGGGGTGATTAGGAAAATTAAGGGTCCTAAATTTTTTTTGAGGGTCCACACATGTTCTCTATAGTCTTAGGAGTAATCAGAGACCTAATTCAACATATTTGGATATTAATTGAATTTAATATGATTTAAATTAGAATAGAAAAGAATTAGGCAATTATTTAAAATATAACCATTGGATTTCTAATTTTATTTTATATTCAGGCTCCTTACATTTTTCTGATTAAAATGGTATATTGGATCATACCATTTGGATAAGTATAACTAAAGTTATTTAAATAATTTAATCTATATTTTTATTTAAATAAAAATCATAGGAATGCATTTATTAAATTATTTAACAGAGTAAATTTAAAAATAAAATTAATAATAATAGCCGCGGCCCAAAATCGAAAAGGCGCGGGTCGGGGTCGGCCCGACTCGAAACGCCAGTCGTCTCCTTCCTCGTGACTATGCCCGATACCCGTTTGATTAGGGTTAGGTTTAGATGAGCAATTCTCCGTGCACACTCCACGACAGGCCCCGAACTCAACGGCTACACCATCAGGAGACTCAGACGCGTCGATTAAGGTAAGAACCCTGATCTGGGTCACTCTAGAGCGATGGGGTGCTACTCGACCGAAATGTACAAAGGGGAGGAACTTAGGGTTCTCTATGAGCGAGTAATTCTCCTCACAGGAGCCACAAAACTGATGGGGCTCAATCCCTACACCATTAGTGTGGTGAGGCGAGTAGAACCCCCAAGGTTTCACAGCTTGTGGTGCAGCCAAACGCTGGGTCCTTACTCGGACTCAGCCTCGGCTCAGCTGCTAGCTCGATCGATCGATACGATCGATTCGAGCTAGCTCAAACCCTAGCGGCAATCACTACGGGTTTCATAAGTGGCTAAGGCAATCTAGGCGACATCTAGAGGCTCATCCAGAAGATAGAATGGAGACAAAACTTAAGAATTTCAGTAGAAGAAGGCTGTACCTGAAGACGGGTTTACATGCATGGCCGAGGGGAGTTGAGATGAGCCGGAGCTTCCAAAAGATCTAAGCAACCTAGCAGGGGGTCTGAACACCAGACACGCACCATCTATCAGCAGTTCAAAGCTTCAGGAATGCCGGAAAATTGCCGAGAGGATGGGGGATCCAGAGGACTTCAGTTGAGGAATTGGGGGTTCACAGTGAGCAAAGGGACTCACTGTGAGATCTTGGGGGTATTTATAGGCCAAAGGAGGCTTTGGGGGTAGTTTCCAGAGCTTGGGAATGGAGGAAGGCTCAAGCCAAAAGGGAAGGCTTGGGCCAACGACTAGGGGAAATTCAGGGAGATTGCCACCGGCAGGAGGTCACGCCGAGGGCATAAAGGAAAATTCGGGGCTTTTCCCGTACTTCCACGGGGGTTGATAGATGCTGAGCTGTCGGTGGGGGGACCAGACGTAGACAGGGCGAGACGAGGGAGACGATCCACAGTGCTCGGGATCGTTTCCACCGTCTGATAGATCGACAATTGGTCTCGGATGGCTCTGATGCATTACTTAAGCGGGATGGATCATAGCCGTAGGATACGCTCAAACGAATATGACGCTTAGGATCTAATCTTAACACGGAGGAGATCCCGCCGTTAGATGGAGCACGCTGAGATGTGTGATAATCCGTTCAATTGCTTAATCCCATGCACCGCTGTCGAGACCCCGCAGCGGATATGCCGCGGTCCCGACAACAAATCCTGCTTTTTAATTTTTAATTAATAATTAAATTTAATAAATAAAATCAATATAATAATATATAATTAATCTAATTAAATTCTAGATTCAATTTAGGCTTAAATGAGCTCCAAAAATTCCCAAAAATTCACCCTTAGCAAATTAGGGTATGAGGAATTCAAAAAGGAAATCAGATTTTAATTTGGAGATCAATTAAATTTAGGTCTTTTTTAGGGCTTTAAAATAGGCAAATATACCAAAATTCTCAATTTAGCTCCGATTGATCCCAATTTCTAGGGTTAGATTTAAATGCCTATTGAGTATAATGGAATCAAGATCAAAACTTAATTTTGCTTAATTAAATTTAGATTTAGCTAGGGTAATAACTTGGGTTGTTACATGTTCATTAATCATTTAACCTATAGGCATAATTGATTGAGTTCTATTAGGACCTAATAAGTTTTAATTATTTAAAACTTATAAGGCCATGAATCTGAGTTTATACTTGATAGTAGAGTGTTGGAGATTTTGAGCTTGCATAAACTTAGAATAGCAAGTATGGATAAATTATACAATAACATATATCACATGTATTTAATAGAGTCTCTTACTTACTATTAGACTATGTGCTTTGCATTCCTTTTGTCTTTAGCCTTTTTATATTGAACATATCATATAAGATAATTTGATGCATGAAATAAAAACATAAGAAATTAGGATAACACTTGCATTTAGTTCATATTCTAGACGGGAGATTGTGTATACACATTACTGCCAATGGACAGGAGATAAAGAGAAATAAGGATACCTGACACGTACTCATTGAGATGAGTTGTATTTGGTTCGGGAACCCACCTCAGTCTTGCAGATGTGCTCGACTCCCCAGCTACTTCTGGATATGTCCACAGGAGTAAAGTAAAATAACTAAAAATTATTACATATGTATTTTCTGCCTATTCAGTACAATGTAGTTTTTTTGCCTTAGCCTTGAGAAGCTAAGTGATATGATATGATATAGTTCATTTTAGTTACAGTTCAATGACTTATTTAGCCATTTTTTTTTGATATGATAGCTTGTATATAATTCTTATATGTTCCTATTTACTTTTACTGTTGTTCAGCTTTAGTGTAGTACTTACTTGCTTATATATATGCTAGGATGTTAGATATTGATTCAGTTTACTTATATGTATCATACTTCAGTTTACTTTCTGTTAATTTGCATACTTTTATATGATCATCAGCATATTATGATGAGTCTTTCTATTCAATACTTATAATTTATTTTACACACACACACACACACACACACACACACACACACATATATATATATATATATATTGCCTAACTTTGATGTAGCTTTGGGTTGAGGTATATCTTTTTACCTCACTATTTATTAACTTATAAATGCATTCTTTATAGCTTTCCCTGTTCTTTCTTAGCTAGTTGCACCCATTTACTTATTTTAGTTATTCTAAATAAATGGTGAAATCATTTCATATATAAAATTAATCAGCTTAAAATGTACTTAGACAATATGTCTAATCAAATTTTCTTTTCTTTTGGCTGGGCCCTGTTATTGGAAAATCGACAATGACAGACTCTGAGTTGTTTGAGGTGATTGAGCCAGAAGTGGAGCTAGATCAGAAGGAAAAGCGCCCTAATGCTGAAGATCTTTAGTTTATTATTTATTTGCTTATGAGGCTAAGAGTTTACTTTTCTTTCAATTTTAAACTTATGAAAATATAATAATAATATAAGTACCTATGTATTTTTCTTTTTACTACATTACTTTATTTTTAGCCGCATATTTTTCTTATTGTCTGCATTATGATATAATGGATGTAAACTCGTTTCTTACATGCTTCAACACTTTGATTAATATGTATGTATTTAGTGAATGATTTTTCTACTTTTTAAAAGGGCTTATCCCTCCCTTGTTAATGGGTTGGGGATCATATCCTAATCAAGTGATAAGTGAGGGGTTTGCCAAGTGACGCCCATCCCCCTTTTAGGGGCGGGATGCCACACTCTGTTAGCGGAGCGTTCACTCACTTAGGATCTGTGGAGTGTCATGAGACACCGAATTAGCATATTTATCGGATGTAGTTCTATGGCATATTCAGATGCATATGTATAAATTCAATGTCACGCAACACAATTTTAATTTATTATTTACTCAATTTTAGTTTCTTTGCTTTTTTCTCTACTTTTAGTACTCAATTTTCAGTCTTAGTTTTACTTTACTTTTATATTTGTGTTGTTTTAGATTTTTTAGCTGTTTTAATATATTCTATAACTTTATTTGATTATTTAAATATTAAACACTAGATAACTATAACTATTTATAATTGCTTTCGACGTGTTAGACTTATTGTTTAACACATGATACTTTTGGGATTTGACAATTTACTGGATCCAGAGCAGCTTGTGGAACAAAATCAAGAGACTTTACAAGAGATCCAGGAGTAGTTCGTAGAGCAATAATGGATTCTGCATCAGCATTTACCTTTACCTCATTAGTTTACTTCAGTTTAGTAGATAGACTATTCTTTATTATTTTATTTAAAGTAAAATGTTTGTAATGATTCTGAATGATATTTTCCTTTTCTTTTTTGAAGCTTTTGTGATAAATGATCTATATGTATGCTTTAACTTCCACACTCTATGTTTACTACTACTTATACTTAGTATTGTGATGTGATCAATATAAGTAAAATGCTAATACTCATGTATATTGAATCTTTATTCCACTCATAATCCAATGTACATAATTACCCTACCTAATACTTAAGATAAAGATTTTACTCTCATCTTAAGGATTAGTACTCAGCTCACTTTCCTTTGGGGTTGAGTCTCAACAGCAGTTCATTTGAATCGATAGATATTCGAGTAGGTTCAGTAGCCCTGCTCGAGTAACGCATCGTTCCACTACCAACTGTTTAAATAAATTACCTTAGTTGCTCACGACAATGGGATGGGGCGTTACTCTCTTGTACCATAACCTAGGTGCTTGTTTCAAGCCATAGAGGCTCTTCTTGAGCTTACACACTAGCTTAGCTTTCTTTTCTCTTGAGCCTTATGCCCCTCTGATTATTCTATTTATAACTCCTCTTCCAGCTCTTTATGAAGAAATATAGTCTTTACATCAATTTTCTCAAAGTGCAAATCTACAACTGCAATAATGTTCAACATAACCCTAATGGTTGTCATCTTTATAACAGGGGCAAAGATCTCACTATAGTCAACTCCATGCAACTGCTAGAAGTCCTTTAATATAAGCCTTACATATAACATTTGCTTCTATCTGGTTCTTCCTTCAGCTAGTAAACCCACTTGTTCTAAAAAGCTTTCTTTCTAGACAGTAAAGCTGCCAATTACCATGTCCTATTTGACATGAGTGATGTCGTTTCATCATTCATGATAGCCTCACTCTTGATTGAATCATCCAACTGAAGTGCTTCTTTAAAACTTTCTAGTTCACCACCATCCATTAGTAACAGGTAAAATAAGGGCGGAGAGTATCTTCGTGGCGATCGAATGACTCTTGTGAATATTCATAACATGGGTGTTTGTGGTTCAACTTCAACACCTTCCTGAGTATCTTCCTGCGTACACACATCTAGCTCAACACTATCATCAACTTCTATGTGTCGGGGCTCACTATCTGAAGCAACCTTAGAATTAGTCATGACTCTAATACAATCCTTGTACATCTCACATTTGATCCCTACTTTTGATAACCTTTTAGGTCTGATTATCTCAAAATTTGTAACCGAACTCGCCCGCACCATATCCAATAAATATGCACTTGATCGCCTTTGCATCAAGCTTGCTCCTGGGTCTTGCATCAATATGCACATAGGATAAATAGCCAAATCCCTTGAGGTGGTTCAATTTCACCTCCTTTCTGCTCGAGGACTCCTCGTGAATCTTTTCATATAGGGGTACAGAAGGCCCCCTATTATCAAATAAACTGCATTGTTAACAGCATCGACCCAAAACTGCTTTGGGAGACCTGTATGCAACCTCATGCTTTTGGCGTGCTCTGTGATCATCCTGTTCATTCGCTTTACAACATCATTTTGCTGTCGTATTCATAAAACTGTAGATTCCCTCTTAATTCCTCTCAGGGCACAGAATTTCTTGAACTCCTTGTCACAGTATTCACCACCATTGTCAGATCTAATTTTTTTCTTTGCTAATTTTAAGCATTCTGCTATCTAAAAATAATGGCTTCAGGAAGGAAAGAAATTGTTAGTAAGGGTACTGCTGCCTCAACTTCGAGAGGTAGCTTTGACAGCAAGTCTAACAACCCAAAGTTATTACCCAGCTTAATTTTAGCCTAATCGTATCATAATTATCATTCCATTAAGTTCATATAGTCATTAGAACCAAACACTGAAGGTTGGAGTCATTCGGAGCTCAATCGATTATTTTGGAAAATTTTAATATTTAATTAATTAGAAAATTGAGGTATTTATTTTGACCTCGAAATCGAAATCCGGCTTTGCCGTTGTAATCACCGCCCCCAAATTAGCTAGGGGTGATGTTTTGGAAGTCGTCGAATTTTCGTAAATATTTTAATATAATTAAATGCGCCAAAAAATAGAATAATTAAATAGTCGTCGGAATCAAAATCCGACTTCACCATTGAATTCCTCACCCCCAAATTAGCTAGGGGTGAATTTTTGAGAATTTACGGAGTGCATTTCAAAAATCTAAATTTTTATATAATCAAAGAAAATAAATAAGGGATTATCTAATTCTAAATTTGTCATTTCCTCCTTTTTTTTAAATTCTCCTGACAACAACCCATATTCGGCGCCCCTCCCTCCATGGCATGCAAGAGATGGCTGAGAGCCAACTCTTCTTCCCTCACCCATAGATTCTATAGGCCATACCCCCATTTCCCCTTCCTCTTCCTTTAAGAAGGGATCCTAGCCCCTCATTCCTCTTCTTGCTGAATCCTTCACTTCTTCTTCACCATTGCTGCCCTCGTGCTGAAGGAGAAGGCTCATCCCAAGGTCTTGAAGAGAACAGAGTTTTCTTCCTCCTCACCTTCCAAGGACTAAAGGTACCCATTTTCTCCTCTCCTTTGTCTTCTTCATATTATTATTATGCTTGTTTTTAGCTTTAGAAACTCATGATGGTGTATGGAAGCCATTAAGGCTTATTGTGGCATCTCATTTCTTTGAAAAATCATGCTCTATTTTTCGTTCATTTTGTATACCCTGTTATTTATCTACATTTTTCGTATAGTTAGAATACTTCGTTTGTGCCGATTTTAGTGTCAATGGAAAGGTATTGGAAAAACCTACCGCTCATGGAATGTATTGATTGGGATTATTTGAGCTTGAAAGTAGGCATTACGGGTTTCGTCCAGGCAAAAAATACCGTCTGGCGCTGCAGCGCCCAAAGTTGCAAAATGGACCGCTGCAGCGGGCTGCAGCAGCATTTCGTAAAAATTATATAAAATCAATTATTCGCTTAATTGAACAGTAAATCGCAAATGGACCGCTGCAGCGCGCTGTAGCGTGTTGTAGCGGGCTGTAGCGGTATTTTAAGAAAACTATAGAAAATTAGAAAAATAAATTAATTGAACAGTATTTTCGCGAGTTGGACCATTGCAGCGCACCATAGCGCACCACAGCACACTACAGCGCCAAAAGCACCACAGCGCGCTCCAGCGCCAGAAGCGCCGTAGCGCCAGAAATTGCAAAGCTGCCCAAAATTTTCAGAATTTGCCCAGAATTGGCTGAAATAGCTAGAACTTCTCTATTTTTATATTTTAAGGTCCCTAGGACCCTAGTGAGACTGAATTATATCAAATTTAAATCTATTTTAGTTAAAATTGAGCATTGCATAAAACTCTATGTTAAAATTAAGTTTGAAACTTTGTCATTTTTATCAAGTACTCAAAATCTTTGGATCTTTGATTTTTCTCGTATATAAGACTATTGGCATAAGATAAGAAATAAAATTATAATGATTTATGTAATGATCTAACTCTAATAATACATTGATATATGGCACCGCTCATGGAATGCTCTAGATTGTGAGTATTTGAGATCGAAATGAGACCTTTACGGGTTTCGCCTGGCAAAAATACCGTCTGGCGCTGCAACGCGATGGAGTGGGCTGCAGCGTCATTTCAAAAAAATCATATAAAATTCGTTAATTACCTAATTAAAATGTAAATTACAAATGGACCGCTGCAGCGCGTCATAGAGCGCTGTAGCGGTATTTTAAGAAAACTATAGAAAATTATAAAAATAAATTAATTGAACAGTATTTTAGCGAGTTGGACCGCTGCAGCGCGCCATAGCGCACCACAGTGGGCCGCAGCGCCAGAAGCGTCATAATGCCCTACAACGCCAGAAGCGTTGCATCGCGCTATATCGCGCCACAACGCGCTACATCGCTCAGAAATTATAAAATTGCCCAGAATTTTTGGAAATATTCAGAATTGGCTGAAATGGATAGAACTTCACCGTTTATGTATTTTAAGGTCCCTAGGACCCTAGTGGGATGAAATTATATCAAATTTGAATACACTGTAGTTAAAATTGAGCATTGCATAAAATTCTATGTTAAAATTAAGTTTGAAATTTTATCATCTTTATCAAGTGCTCAAAACCTTTGGATCTTTGATTTTCTCTTATGTAAGACTATTGACATAAGATAAAAAATAAAATTGTAATGATTTATGTAATAATCTAACTCTAATAATACATTGATATATGACACCGCTCATGGAATACTCTGGATTGGGAGTATTTGAGCCCGAAATGAGGCATTTACGAGTTTCACCTGGCGAAAATATCGTCTGGCGCTGCAGCAAGCTATAGCGTGCTCGAGCGGGCTGCAGCGTCATTTCGAAAAAATCATATAAAATATATTTTAATTACCTAATTAAATAGTAAATCGCAAATGGACCGCTGCAGCGCGTCATAGCGCGCTGTAGCGGTATATTAAGAAAACTATAGAAAATCAGAAAAATAAATTAATTGAACAGTATTTTCGTGAGTTAGACCGCTGCAGCGCGCCATAGCGCACCACAGTGGGCCGCAGCGCCAAAAGCGCCACAGCGCGCTACAGCGCCAGAAGCGCTACATCGAACTATATCGCGCCACAACGCGCTACAGCGCCCATAAATTATAAATTGCCCAGAATTTTTGGAAATGCTCAGTATTGGCTGAAATGGCTAAAACTTCACTGTTTTTATATTTTAAGGTCCCTAGGACCCTAGTGGGACTGAATTATTTTAGTTAAAATTGAGCATTGCATAAAATTTTATGTTAAAATTAAGTTTGAAACTTTATCATCTTTATTAAGTGCTGAAAACATATCATGAATTTTAAATATATTATGCCAATTGCTAGATAATAGAATCCTTAGAAGCTTGTATTGAATAAGTATAATCTTAACAACTATTTAGCATGAAACCTAAGTCTTTTAAATTTATAATCAAGTGCTAACCCCTTTGTCTTGATTTAGAATTTGGTTAGCCTTAATTACTTTTATTCTATGTCATCTTTACATTTTTATGCTTTTATGATTTTATGATGTATGTTAGAAAACCTTAACATTTATTTGAACACCTAAATGTGCTTAGTTAATATTAAACTTTAATTGAATATAAGAATATTGATAACTTGATTAAATATATGATACTTAATCTAAACCTAAAATTAACATCAATAATACACTAATAATATATTGATTTATCATTGACCTTTAAATTAACCTTTGGTCTTAATGGTAGAAAGGCTAGAGGTTAAACCATAACTTGTCTTGATTAAGACCTAAACCTTAATCACTTAGTCAATTAACTTGATTGTAAGATAATTCAACTTACATTATTCCAATAATGCATTTGATTTATTATGGATCTTAAATCATTGAATTAGAAGTGCTAAGGTTAAGATTGAATTCGTGTGATTGAATCATCTGAATTCAAACTTTAGATTTTTGATTTTCTCTTATATAAGACTATTAGCATAAAATGGATAATAAAATTATAATGATTTATGAAATGATCTAACCCTAATAAGATCTTTGATTTAATCTCATAATTGTAGAATAGGAAATGATCAGATGAATTTTAATCATCTGATCTTGTCACTTGAATGTAAACTTAAGAAGTAGAAAAGTGAGATCTTAAGGGTCTTGCTTTAGGACCATTCTTGAAATATTTAAAGACCTTAATTATTGATACCTCAAGGTAGGAAGAGCTTCTGTAACTTTTTGAGGTAGAAACTTAGATGATCCTTCATACTTTTAAAAGTTGAACTTGATACCTTATGGTAAAAATCACCTCAAGTACTTAAAATGAGACTTATTCATTGTAGTAGCAACCTATATTGAGTGATCTTTTGATCATATCCTTGGAGCCTTGTGTAGGACTCACCCATTTAGAGTAAGGATTAATATATTTGATAAATTCTTGTTGATTAAATAGAATCTTCTGAACCTAGATTATTAGTTGGGTATAGTAGAGTATACCCATAGTACTGGATTATTTCATTAGTATTCGGGATTGGTTGATTCACTCCAATGTGGACTTATGACCAGGTGCTATCTTGAGGGATTAGATGAATACAGTCCCGTTAGAGTAAATTCTCTAAGACTAAGAGTGTTACAATTACTGAACAAGATACTTAGTTTGAGACATAAATTGCGATCAGGTTCTACCTCCTATCGTAGTACGCTTCGATAAGTGCAGTTTATGCAAATTAAGTATCACATGTCACTTTGCGTAGAACACTAAGTATGCTTATAATTAAGTCATTTACCGGCTTAACTTGAGATGTAAATTGTGACCGAGTTCTGCCTCCTATCGTAGTGCGCTTCGATAAGCGCAGTTTAAACAATCTAAGGGTTAAATCTACCTTTCTTGTAAATATGCTAAATATGTGTGTACAATCATCCCAACTAATGATTTTTAAGTAAACTCTCAACTTTAACCAATTTTCGAGATTATAATTTAGGAGTCAGAATCCTTTTAGCAGGATTCTACACAATAGAGACTTTGGATTTATTATCAGATTTTAAAGTATTTTTTGGATTTATCTCATGTAGTTTAGAAGCATGAGCATGAGCATAAGCATGATGTGCGAGTATCAGAATGATGTATAAGTATTAGTGATGATTTATGGGTTACGGAATGTTGCATACATTGACTGGGGAATTTCAGGATGCATCGGCATCATCAGTAAATGGTATTCCCAACTGGGTGTATGTATACATTGGACCATACTACTCATGGAAGTTCAGTGATATTTAAGTTGTATATCAGCAGCATATAGTGTTGTGACATATTCAAATGTACAGTTTCAGTGACATATAATATAGTATTATATATGATTAATCACTTTCAAATTCATTACTATTTTAGTTTGTTTTCAGTATTCAGTATAGTTCAGATTTACTTTACTTTACTTCAGTTTTGTACAGTTTTATACAATTTTATGCTTTCAGTTATCTTTATAGTATTTCTGCAGATTTAATCATATTATATAAATGTTAAATGAATAACTAGAACTGTTTAGACTAGTTTCGATGTGTTAGACTTACTGTCTAATATGAGGTACTTTTAGGATCCTGCAATTTGCTAGATCTTGAGCAGTATATTGAGCCAGGTCATGAGGACACCAAAAAGATTCAGGAGGAGCCCGTGGAGCACTAGTGGACTCTCCTCCAGTGTTGCTACTTTTCTGCTTAGTTTATTTTTAGTTCAGTACTTAGTTTTTATGTCTGTTTCAGTAAGATGTTTGTAATAATTCTAGATGTATTTTCTTTTCTTTTTTGAGATGAATGTTTTCATACAACTTTTGTGATGAATGTTTCTGGATATTTACTTTTAGCTTCCGCACTCTGTTTATATACTACTTATACTTAGTATTGTGATGTGATCAGTATACTGGATTCTTCATATTATATTCTAAATTCAATGTATATATTTGCCTAATACTTAGGATAAGGTTACTACTCTTATCATAAGTATTAGCTTTCAATCCTCCTTGAGGTTGAGTCAGCAGCCCTTCAGATGGGTTCGGTTTTCAGCTATTCGGGAGACGGGATATTCCACCCCGAGTGGCGCGCCGCTCCGCTACTTGGTAGGACTGCAGAGTGACACTTATCCGACCATAGTTCAGAAGGACATCGCTAATGCGATCGATGCAAATCGATGTAAGAACTTCGTCCGAGGGAAGGCCGTAAACTTCGGGCTTGAGCAGATTGGCAAATTTGATGGACTCGGAGCGGTGGCGAGCTGTTCCTACAATGATTATTTGAATGTAAACTTTGATCCTGTGGCTATAGCAAGGGGACTCACCTAAAGTGATGCCAACTAGAGAGGAAACTTTGACAATATCCCTCGTCTTGCTGACTGACACTAGCAACGCTTGCCAAATCCTCATATATAGTAGAATAATGCCATATGGGCATTTAAGTAAGGTGACTCGGGCAAAGGCCGTTCTATTGTAGGTACATTTAGTGAGGACGAACCCTAGGTACAGATGTTTATGCACTCGTATATTTGTTTCCGCACTTTGTATTTATTGTATGTACATTTAGTGAAGTCTCAGTTCAGCTATGTGGCGTATTCCTTAGCTATCAGTAGATTAAGGTGAAAATCTAATCTAACTATAAATGGGGAATCTATCACGATGACAATTCAACCATAATTATGTTAACATACGTATTAACAAGACCACGACGGAGTGGGGTGCCACAATTCCATAGCTTTTTCCTCTTTTGAATAATTTGAAGCATAATACTTATGATATTCACAATTTTGAAGTTAGAATATCAAGAATATATTAAACACAATAGTAGACAACCGACATTTTGCTTGCTCCCTCTTTTAACTATGAGTATTGCTACACTTACAAACTAATATATATCAAAATATATAGATAATTAGTCAATCTAATGTATAAGTGGATTATTGGTTGAATACATTTTTTTGTAGGGCTTATATACAAAAATTAAAAAAAAAAAAATTTATTGGTCTTAAATACTTTTTGGTATATATTCATATGTAAGAATAGCATTCTTCAAAAAATGATTATTTTCTAACCTAACAATGATTATAAATCATATCCTTATTAAACTTTGGTTCAATTAAAATGTAAATAAGGATTTTAACTTGATAGAAATTTAATAATATTTTTTTATAAATTTTTTACATAAATATGTTAAGAATTTCAGTTATAAGTAACATAATAAATATGTTTTAAGAGTATAATTGATTTTTTTTATTAATACCAATATATTTAATCTATGTCTAAACTTAAAATAAAAAATAGCAATAATATGAGTGCTCTCCTCTTTTAAGGTAGAACAACAAGATTCTTTTCATGTAGGTATAGTGGTGTCATATTCCTAGGCACAAATTAGAGGGTCGGATGCCTTCTATTTCCACGTGCATGTAATTAAACGGTCCACGAGGGAAAGAGACATGCACGTGTAAAGACATGCTTTCCAATATATTTTCTTGGAATCGGTTAGGGCATATGTATATAGTAGTAGTATAAACAGAAAGCTAAATAAAAGAAATGCTATAGGATATGGCTAAGTGTTATACAGGACAAAATACTATTTTATATGAGTAATTTTTTGAACTCATGCTTTCGCATATTAATTTGTTGAAAAATGCTCTTATCTTCAAATGTCCTCATATTTTTTTTTAGATAAAATTATAATTATGATTTTGAATAATAAATATCAAATATTATATTTTAATATTAAATTTAGATATATTAAATATTGAATGATAAATAAAAAGAATATTACTATATTTACACATTAGTATACATCAAAATATATAGATGATGTGTCAATCTAATGTGTGTAAGTAAATTATTGGTTAAATAGATTTTTTTGTGGGATATATATGTAAAGAAAAAAAAAAATTCTAAATACTTTTTAGTGTTATTTTTATATAAACATAATATTTTTCAAATAAAAAAACTGTTGTTGACTTTAATGAGAAGTAGTTAACCGTCCAAATGATGTTCATCATTTAGCTTGCAGAGCTTACTGCTCAACAAATGAACTTTTTTAAATAAATATTATAATAAATATATAATGATTTATAATAAGACTTAATGGCTCAATTAATTTCTTAATTTTATTGCCCCAGCCTCAGAGTCCCAGTCCCAGAAGCACCCTTGTCAGAGTACAGGTTCACTCCATTTTGTTCACTACGGTGCAATGGGTGTATAGGCTCGTATAAAGTACTGCGTAGCCTCTACTGGTAAGCCGAGCCGGGAATCCAATCCTTCTGGTTTCCCTTCATCAAGGCGGAGTAGGAGCTTGATCCACTTCCTTTCCGGTCATCCAATCCAAAGCGCTCTTTAGAGAACAACTTCAGAGGCGGAGCTTTGACATAAGGGCACCACTTCTCTATCTCTAATAGTATATTCTAAGAGAAAGCGGGGGTAAATCGTATTTTCGACTGCTCAAATCAAGTCTATGCTCACCCAATCATCTGCTCTGATCTTGATAGGCGCTCACAAATGTATAAATCAACCACATAAAGCTTGATTTGCTACTAGTTTTCAATAGCCTATATCTAGCTTGAGCTCAATAGGTAAGTTTGGCTCAAGCTTGTTCCATTCATAACAACCCCTAATGCTCTTAGATGTAGGCTAATTGACTTCTTTGCACTAGCTTTTTCTTTTGAAAATGTTGCTTCGGTGTTATAATTATTTTTTTATGCAATTAAATATTTTTAATAAAGTTTTAGCTATGATTTTTATTAATAAATTTTAATTACTATCGGTTCAACAATAGTTTATATGTATTAGTTAAAACGTGAAATTATATAATAGCAATTTTTTTGAAAAATAATATGCTTATATAAGAATATACATTAAAAAAGTATTCAGGATTAATAATTTTTTTTTAAAATTTTTTGTAAATAAGTCCCACAAAAAAATGTATTCAACAAATAATCTCCTTACACATTACACATTAAATTGACATATCATCTATATATTTTGATTTATACTATTGGGTAAATATAGCAATACTTTTCTTAAGTATTACAAATGATTAGACACTCAATTTGTCATAAAATAATTAGATGTAATCGAGGATTGGATGCCAAAAAAATTAATCAAAAATTTGATAAAAACTTCTATAATAAATAAATGATTAATGATATTAAGGCTATAAAAGCGAGTTAATGCTCATTTGGCTGCTATTATAATAAGAATACAATATGTTAATTTTTATTTGAAATTAGTTGCAATTCATAATTTATGAGATAAGTAAATTAAATGAAAAATACTATTTAGACTTACTGCCGAGTCATAAAATAAAATTTAAAAATAATATTTATATTATTTTAATATAAATAAATAAATATTAATAAAATAATATTTAAATTTTATTAGATAATTTTTTTTTAAATACCACGTGTTGGATCTAAATAGTATTTATCTAAATATTATTAAAATAGTTATAATTATAATTTTAATTATTATCAATATAATATTAAATATGTATAAATTACAGCAGAGCCATTCACAATCAAATCAAGGAACTGCTCACGAGGTAAGCAGCCCAGTCAAAAAATGTCTTTTCTAAGCCCCAAAGATTCTTATACGAGCTGTCAAATATATCTATAGCTAGTTAGTTTGAAATGTAAGATATATTCAAGTTGAACCGGCCGGTTCGGTTTTTAATATTATGATAAAAATCTCTCAAATAGCTCCCTAATTACATATAAAATAAATTTTTTATCTCACAAATAATTAATATTAAATCTCTTTTATTTGTTTGTGGAGCCCGCTAAATATATATATTTTAAACATAAACTCTAATTAACATAATATTTTAAGAGATATTAAGAAGCTCAATTAACTTTTTTGTTTTTTGTTATTGTAGGAAGTTGAGAGCTTTAACTAAAATTAATCCAAAGTTCATAACAGTTTTTCAATTTTAAGTTCGGAATGAAAAATGTACATTGTATTTTCATTTGCTAATATTTATTTATTTATATTTGTTGAGTGGGTTAGTCCAAATGTACAACCAATATTAATAGTGGGTAGGGCTGGCTTCGAGTTGAGTCAACTCATACTCGTACTCGATTCAAACTTGTTTGAGTTCAAGTCGAGTACTAGTAGAGTTCAAGCCATTTTGACTCATTTTGAATAAGGTTCGAGTCAAAACGTACGATTCGAACTCGACTCGAAAGCTTTCGAGTCGAGTTCGAATTTCGAGTTCTATGTCAAATTACCAACCCTAATAATGGGGTAGTACAATATTGAATTATTTAACTTAGAGGTTCACAATGTGGGAGGTCTGATCATGCCCCAAACATCAAATTGAACAACAAATTTGAGATGTTTGATAAGAAATTAGAAATGGGTTTAGTTTCATTTGATTGATTCATTTTTTTTTTTTGGGTATTTATTGATCCCGATTAATCTATTCAAACCTATTAAATGGATCCATTGCTTTAATGAAGTAGCATACATAAGTATTTAAGATTTAGGGTTTCTTAAGAATTTATCATATAAAATTTTAACTATAATATATAAAGATTTGATTATTGAATGCCTAATTTAACAACAAGTGTGCAAATTACTTTTAAAAATATCTTTATGTTAAATTTCAAATATATTTTGTGTATATCTTGTTCAGTTTAATTTCAAATATAATGAATTTTTCATCATTTTTATAATTGGGTGCCAGAAGTTCATATATACATTTATTTTTGGTTTTATGTGCTTAAGATTATGTTTCATAATTTTTCATATTTTTTCCATTTAAATTTATACAATTCATTTTACATTTAGAAAAAAACTTGTAAGAGTCTGAACTCTTAAGCACATAAATATTGCTCGCTTTAAGTATACGCCTCACAGCTTTCTCCATATAAGATAACTTCATAGCAAGTCACAAATCCTGGAAGTGCTCTCAACTAGAGCACACTTAGCTTTGAAGTTCTTATTAGAACTCCACCATTATCTAAATAGATGTCTCGATATTTAAGAGTTCAACTAAATTATATTTAAGAGGTGTTTAACAATTTTCACGACTTAAGCAATCAATGTTCCTGTCAGTATCCATACACAAATCTAAGAACCCTTCATTAGGTAAATTGGACTAGAGGTGGCCCCCCTAAAGGCTCAAATAGTACCACATCTCTTTAGCACCTTAACCCATCATGAGTTCAAGAGATCACTCCCTTGAAGTGGTACCTACTTATACTTAAGGGGGTTTCACATTTATAATATGTACATTTATAACAACATTTATAATAAGCTTAATTGCTCTTGATTAGTAATTAACTGACCTTATAACAACTTAGGGTTGTCACATAAGGTTTCTTCCTACAACTCAATTTAGAATTATAGCATATTAATAAGGTGCTTAAGCCTTAGTTTATGTAAATTTATAAAGTCCTAAGTTATGATGTCATAGGTTCTTTCTATGTGAGTAAAGAGTGAGTTTGATCTTTAAAGGGTAATACCAAGCTGATACGTCAACCATTATAAAATTTACATGCGTTAATGATATGGTATGATGTTATATGAAATAGTAATGTTAACCCAAATAAATTAAGTATTAATGAACCTTACATGAAAATTGTATATGATTAGATCTATGTAAGTATTATGTAAATGTTAAGTTGATATGGACCATTTAAATCAATGTCTATGTGGTTTAATGACCTTTTATAAGTGAAGTAGGTGCAAAGTGGCACAAAATATTTAAATAATGAGTATTTGTTGGATTTAATTAACTTAATTGGAACAATGTAAAGTCCTAAATTTTTTGATAACCTTATGGCTAGTTCCACGATTAAGAAATGAATGAAATGATCTAAAGTTGTTGACATGAATAAATAGAACTATAAGATTATGCAAAATTTGACATGGGCTTATTACAAGATTAATACTGTTAAGGATTAACCTACTAGTAGGCTTATTCACAGTTTATGTTAACCATAGAGCAACAAAATATGACTATGATTTGCACCACGATCCAAGGGAAAATGTAGTGCTTTTTAGGGTATTCATATTGCATTGTAGGCTTGATTCAACCTTACATAAGCCATTTTAGATCTGGGTCAAGCAGAATGTTACAATGGCTAGCCCAAGTAGCTCAATGGATTAATCAGTATAGTGTTGGTTCAAATTCTTAAGGAAGGCCAACAACAAAGGTGGTTGTCAGGTAGGATTCCTAAACTCACAAGGGAAGATATTGATGACTTGAGTGAGATATTAAGAATGTTGAGTGATGGTTGAAGAGTAATAAGATGGCATGGATGTGTAAAATGCGGCAAAAAATACAGTTGCAGAGAAGTGAATGAGAGGGTGTTTCAAGACAATATAGGGATTTGGTAATAGCTAAGTTGATTTTACAAACTCCAAAACATTCTAGACATCTCCACAACTTAAATAAATTAGGGCGCTAAGAAGTTCTAGAGTGTCATAAAGCCTTTTTTAGCCAACAATTGAGATTGAATTTTGAATACCAAGGTCAGAAAATTAGCTCAAAAAAAGCATCATTGATGTGTGCAAAGGTGTGGGGATCAAAAAAATTGAACGTTGCCAATTGAGTAGCTCTGATTTCCAACACTTGTCTTTTAAGTAAATTGAAAACTTAGGCCAAACCATGATTAATTATAGGCTAATTGAAGACCTAAAATGACCTAATGGATATTAGGTTCCTAAACAAATCAAATTTAAGTTGAAAAAATAAGTTATTGTGAAAGCTTTAAATTCCCCTAATTAATGTATTGATTCAAGAAATGTCCAGGATGATGGTTTTGCAGTGTTGTACCGATCAGTGGGCTTGAACTCCTTCGACTACACAATGCCATACATCATCATGAGGTGAATCCACATATTTAATTTCCAAGTAGTGGCACATGGATGGCTCCATGGTTAAATAATATCTTTTATTATTCAATCAAGTTATTTGGATCCGATGGTTGATATCCAATATATGCAATATATTCGATCCAATTTGATTTAAAATCAATAAACATACCATAGGAATATATTAGAATAAATTTGAATGATTAATTTTTAATAGTTATACTTAATTAAGAAATCAACCTCAAGAATTAATCTTAGTAATAAGGGCTAATTTGATAGTCATTATATTCAAATTTTAAGCTTACATCTTCATGATTAATCCCTTAACATGAAAGGACTCAATATAATTACTAAGCTTTTCTTTAATAAGTCTCACAACCTATTTTGGCCAAAACTTGTTTTCACTTTTTAACGATATGGTCATCAAACCACAAGCTTTAAGCTCATCTATGTGATCCTTAGAAACATTAAATGTACCACACCATATTATGGAAATATTCGAACTATCATAGCACCACTTGATTATGGTCATCAAACTACATTAGCCTCATCCAACCATAGATCAATCCACCACTTAGCGCATCGCCATGACTTATAAATCTCTAATATCCACTGATGGTGTATGCGATTAGTTTAAAGTTTTCAATAGCTTCAAGACAAAGTAAATTGCAACCTTACCTGTAACAACCCAGGTTATTACTTGGCTCAATTAAGACTAATCTAAAGTCTTAATTAAGGTTCTAAGTCACTAATTAAGTAATTTAGAACACGCCTCTGAAACCTAGGTCAAACCAAAAGTCAACAAAGTCAAAATTAGAAATTCTGGAAAATCCCAAACCCTAGAAAATTGACTTTTTATCTAGACCTCAGATTGAAAATCTGACTTCTCTATTGCATTCAGAACACCCAAATTAGCTAGGGGTGAAGTTTTGGAGGCATTTGGAAGTCGTTGGATTTTTGCCGAATATTTTAATAATAATTAAATACCCAAATAATCAAATAAATAAATACTCGTCGAAACAAAAATCCGAGTACGCCGTTGCGTTCCTCACCCTTCAATTAGCTAAGAGTGATTTATTGGAAATTTTTGGAATGCATTTAATTAATTAATTTTGATTAATAAAATCTAATTAAATAATTATAATATTAATATTATTTTTAAGCACTTAACGGCGCCGTCCACTTAGGGGTAATGCCGTCGCCCTAATTCTAACTTCGTCGTTCGATCAGATGGGCGCTGATATCCGTTCGATCTTCCGATCGAACGGACGAAGGTTATTGTCTTCGCGCGTCGTCCGCGTGTCGCGAGCGCTGACGCGCGGCATGCCAGAACACCTCCACGCCCCCGTCGCCGCTCTAGCACTGTTTAAGAACTCAATTAAAGGCTCGGATCTCTCTTCCTCGGGAGTCTGCGCAATCGAGGACCCGTGACAATCGAAGAAGCTCTCGTTCGAGGATTGTCGTAGCCCGAGCCGTTCGATTTGAGGTACACCATATACCCTCGATTTCCATCAATTTCTATCAAACTTGTTTCGATTATCTATTCCATGTGTTCGATTGAAAAATCAACGGATCTGATCAACCTTAAATGGGTTCGATCGGCGTGAATTTAGTCCGGCTATACAGTGCAAACCGTTAAGAACCCCTGAGTTTCGATAGGGGTCCCTAGGGTTAGTTTTTTCTAGAGATATAGGTCTTCTCCGGCGACGTTTAGAGTACCAATTGAAAGGTCTCTTCCAGACCTTTCGATCGGTATATGGTTCGACCTCCGGTGACGGCGAATTCGCCGCCATTTTTGATGCCCTAGGACGCCGCTGCCTAGTCGATCGCGTGAAGACGAAGAATCTTTTCGGGCCGGTCGGGTCGGCCCGAGCCCAGCCCGTGACCCGTGCCCACGGCGCTTTAGCTATCGCGGCGGGACCCACCACGCGACGCGCAGCCAGTCGCAGCACGACACGTGGCTCTGCGAGTCAGCAGACTGGCAGTGGGACCCGCCGTCGTTTGACGCACCAGTAAGGAGCCGCCACGTGTACCTGCAAAATTAAATAAATCGTTTATATATATATATAATTATGTAACAGTTAATTATAACTGAATTAATTATATATATATATATTATAATAACAGATTTATTTAATTTAAATAAAAGTATTAATTAATTAATTAAATACTAAACTTTAAACCTTAATAACTCATAAAATACACATCCAAATTATGCAAATAAATATATCAAATTGATCAAAAAAATATGAGGAATTTATTGATGCTAATAATTTTGTATTTGGACCTGTATTTAGCAAAATGACATTTAGAATTTAATTAAGTTCAAATTTATGTCAGAAATCTTATTTAGCTCACAACTTTGTGTAGATTGATCCAAATATACCCAATATGGGTCTTAAAGTGATCAGAAAATCCTAAGGATTAATTTGATAGTGTTCACTTTGTTGTTTGGATTAGTATTTGCCTAATCACTTTTAGAACTTAATCCTAATTACCCTATTTAACCCTAGAACTTCAATTGACTATAGCTTGATCAATTGAGCTCCAAATTGAATGATCTAAATATCAATTTAGAACATAAAAACTTAAATAACAGTAATCTGTAAAAATATTTAGGATCCAATGGTTAGATTTGCTAATCATCCCTAATTACCCTAAAATTTGATTAGTGAATATTAGCAAATTTAATAATCCAAATTGGACAAATTAAGTTTCAAAGGACTCATAGAACCATTTAGAATCAATCTGTAAAGTTGGATTAGTGTTTAAATGATTAATTTTGCTAATCACTCACTAATCACCCTAAACCCTATTTAGGTCATAACTTAATCAAATTAGATCCAAATTGAGTCTACCATATGTCATTATGATCAGTGGATTATTTGTAAACCATAGCCACTGATTTTGCTCAATTTGGACATTAATTGGAAAAATTAGAATTTTTGACCTATAATTAACAATCCCTTAATTTCCCCCTTTAAACCCTAGATCTTGTATTGGCCATAACTTGGCCAATACTTATTAGAATTTAGTAAATTTAGATTCAATGGAAAGCTTAGGTAGTAAAGAATAATAATCTAAAAGAAAATTTAACTTTTATATAGCCAAATTACTAATTTTCCCTTATGAGTCAAATTCACTAATTTGATCTCATATGACTTAATAATCACCCAAAATTAAATTAGTTGCTGTCTAATCCTACATTAGACAGTAAGAAATACTTTCCAAAAGAAAATTTTAGAATTTAGGCCCTAGATCAAAATTTGATCTTTAAACCCTTAAGTGGGGGCAAAATGGTCATTTTGCCCAAATTTAGGGTTTAGCTATCAAAAGCCCTAAAATCATTTTATAATCCTATTAATCAGTAAATAGAATGATTTAGAACTGAAATTTATCAAATCCAAGTCTAAATTAGATTTTGATTAAAATCTCAAAAATTTGCTCCTTAAAGAAAATTCATAAGTCTTAATGTGAGTGATTCTTCTTCCAAAATCATTCTTAGACCTTACCTTAGGTCTTATAACATTAGTTAGGATGTGTGTCTTAAGAGATACTCTTAGAAATTAAGAGCTTTAATTCCTAAGATTATGAATAGATCTTAAGTTAGAATTCATCTATTTAGTAAATTGGGTTACTCAATAGGTGAAACCTTGAGTTTTCTAGTTTATAGATTTTCTTAGTTTATTAAATGATTATTTGATCTTTAAACCCTAGAACTAAGAATAGAGATCTATCTTAATGAATTTGATTTATCATTAGGATTTGCCTTAACCTAATCCATGAGATTTTGGTTCTAAACTTAGACCTTAGATTACACCTTTAAGATTAAGTGATTAGACCCTATTATCTGGAGTCTAATTCTTAATCTTTTCATCTTGATTTGGCTAATCAAGATGAGGTTGGGATGAATTAAATTACAAAATTAGGCCAATGATTTATTAACTTAAACCAGATAGTCATCTTTTGATTAAGTTATAATTAGGACTTGGCCAGTCCTAATTATCTTCAACTAGTAGGATTCGTGAGTCTAAGTTACAGAATGTGTAAGAATTGATGATCCTGAAACTTATGTAACTTAGAGTAGATAGAATGAATAAATTATATAATAACGGATATCACCTGTGTTTTAGATAGAGTTTCTTGCACTTTGATTTTGATGCTTCACATTCCTTGATTTTGAGTTTTATACCTTGAGCATATATTATGAACTTAAGATATTTTGATAAATATCTTATGTCAACTTTGAATATTCATAAACAGCATTATGTTTTCTTTTCACAAGTGTTTGTAAGATGTAGCTTGATTAGTATACCTCTTCGATCAACCCGTTCGGGTCGACAACCTTTCGAGGGTTTAATGTCCGATAGTCTATGGCCATGCCTAGTCCGAGTGATAGGATGGATAGACTCTTGCCATACTGATTATAGAGTCAGGATTCTGATATGGTTATACTAATTCAAGTACACTTACATTCAGTTCTGTCTTAGCTCATCAGGCTAAGAGTTTTCAGTGTTGTTCAGTTCAGAGTTTCTTAGCTCATCAGGTTAAGATTCGCTGTGTATGTGTTTAGTTTGGGTGACTTAGATAGTCACTGCAGTTTCAGTTTACAGTTACTATTTTACTAGCATATTCTGCATGTCAGCACTGTTTTACTTACAGCTTTCCTGCACATGTTTTTATATAGGATGCTAGTTTTACTTACTATTTCCATATGCTCACCTAGGATGTTAGTTGTTTTCAGTTTTATATTGTTCAAATTATGTATGTCACCTAGCATATTCTGTTAGATCATAAACATGTTTATGTTGTACTTTTCTTACAGTTTTGTTTAGTCTTTTGCTTACCTGTCTTTGTTGCAGTTATTTGGAGGAGGTATGTATTACTTCCTAGTTGCTTTAGTTATAAACTGTTTGTTTATAATTTATTACTGTTCTTTTTGTATGCTTCTTCTGCACCTATTTTTGCTCAGTTATGTTTTTATGGTGATATCTATTTAACTTAATAAAATTATTTGCCCTAAAATATAATTAGACATATTGTCTAACCAGTTTTTCTTTTGTTGGCTGGGGCCCTACCATTATGAAACTGATAATGGTAGGCTCTGAGTTTATTGGAGCAGTAAATCCAGTGGAGAGCTTACCATTGGAAGAGGAGCCCGTTCTTGAAGATCTGTAGCTTTAGTTTCTTTTGCTTGTGGGATCGAGAGTTTCCTTTTTCAGTTCTCTCAAACTTATTAAATGTTGTAATAATACAGGTTTAACTTTTATTTTCAGCTCTTTACTTATTCTATATTATTGTATTTATACTGTATGGATGGATGTTATATTTTTATGCTTCCGCACTCTAAATTCATGTATAGTCATTTAGTGATAGTTCTTATAGATTGAATGGCGAAGTTCTTATTTAAGTTGGATTAGAACACGTGTCTAATTCAATTCTAAGTGGGGACTTTGTCATTTGGTGACCCCTCCACCGTAATCATGTTAACTTAAGGGTTAACAGGACCATGGCAGGGCAGGACTGCCACAGTTGGTATTAGAGAATTCCATTCTTTCTACCTAGTGGATTGTTCTTCTGCCACTTGATCACTAAATGAATACTTGAATTGACATCCATCACATTATGAGTATAACTCAGAATAAGTTTAAGTTATTAAATAACTATAAAAGATGATAAACCATAAATATCAAATTATGTATATATATATATATATATATATATATATATATATATATATATATATATATATATATATATGCTCAACAAATCTAAGTAGAATGTTATAATTGTAGGAATAAAAGATCATCTAGGAATGGCATTTATGACATACTTAAAGGAGTTCGAGACTATTTGGAAATATGAACATAAGTTAGGAAAGAAGCAAGGAAGAACGATTGAAGGAGTATCAGAACAAGGATCACAAGTAATAAATAAATTACTGAAAGAAGGCATCTATAGAGGCCTTGATTTTTCAGTATTAGCAAAGGAGTGGCTCGCGAGAGTTGATCATATATTTGGTGTTATGGAGTGGCCTAGTCACATCAAACTAGAAGTGGTGCTATGTCTTCTGCGTATGCAAGCAAAAGAATGGTGGATTATGTCATACGAAGAATTATTTCGTAAAGCACAAGAGGAGCATCGTGAAGTAACTTATGAGGACTTTCGTAGAGCATTTTTCACTAAGTATATAGGTTGGGAATAGTATGTAATTCATGATGTAATAAGTATGATATATGTCACTATTATAATAAAAGTTTAATGATGAATAAATAAGGAATTTAATTTTTGTCGTATGATTCATTTTAAGTAAGCTAAGTATACATGTTTTGATTTCAGGAAAATGAATCCTGCTACTTCTCCAAATAATACTCCACTCAACCCTCAACCGTCTGTGAGCAACGCTCCAAACAATACTGTGGTCGCTTTTAATACTATTGATGAAATAACCTCTCTGAGAAATATGGTTACTGCAATGCTAGAGAATCAAAATTAGCAGGCTCTAGCTATTCAAAAGTTAGTATCTGTAATACCCGTCACTAATGCCAGCACCTCTTCAGCATCTCCCGCTCCACAAGTTCCCAATACCTTTCGACAGTCTACAGATGGGATACTTCACAGTTTCCTAAGACTAAGGCCTCCTACCTTTGAAGGATCTGAATCACCAATGGACACTCTGGCATGGCTGAAGACAGTAGAGAAAAACATCACTAGCCTGGGTTGTTCAAGCAACCAATCTGTAAGATTAGCCACTCACCTTCTACAAGGAGAAGCAGAACATTGGTGGGAGCAAGAAAGCAATACATGTTTCGAGGAATTCGAATTAGATTAAATAGAATGGAGCTAGTTTGTCCAAGCATTCAAGGAATCATTTATTCCACCATCCACTAAGAACATAATTGGCGAATCATTATTGAAATTAACCCAAGGAAATCGATCAGTAGCTGAATATACTTCAGAATTTCAGAAGCTTATTCGATTTTCACCTCACTTGGTTCCTACTGAAGCAGATAGATGTTTCAGATTCGAGAATGGACTTCGAGAATCCATTAAAGATCACGTAATTCCCCTACAACACACCCAGTTTAAGAAATTAGTTGAAACAGCACGAGTTGTAGAGCATCATCAATCAGTCAAGGACATGAAGAGAAAGGCTTTCAACATGAACAAATACCCTCAAAACTTTAAGCAACAAAGAACAAACCAAGGAAGGGTATATCAGATGGAGACTACTGAAACATCAAGCCAAACTGCCGCCTGTAATAGGCCACATCCTTATGGAAAATGTTATCATTTTGGCAGAGTATGTTTTACTTGTGGAAAGCAAGGTCATGCGTATAGGGACTGTCGATCAAATAAAATAATTGATGGAGTAACTATTGAACGGAATCGTACGAATAAAATATTCCGTGCCACTCCCATCAATTTCAGAGAACCTCAGAGGACTCTTATGCCACCTCCTGCTCAAGAGCGAACCCTTACAAAGGTTCAATATGCTACAAAACCTTCAAACCCAAATCAATCAACAGCTCAGACATCTGACAGCAGACCTGCTGGAAAGGCAAGAGTGTACAATCTCACTCCTGTAAAAGCAGCAGAAGACAACAATGTAGTCTCAGGCACCCTATACTTTAAAGATGAGCCCTGCAGTATATTGTTTGATACTGGGGCTAGTCATTCATTTATCTCTGAAAATTTTGCTAAGAGGTTAGGACTACCCTACTTCAAACTTGCGAAGATCTTAAGTGTTGGACTTCCTTCTGGAGCCCAACTTAGTACGAACAAATTTTGTGATGTTCAAATACCAATCAATAACCATACCTTCCAAGCCAAGTTAATTATGCTACCTATAGTAAATTTCAATATCATATTAGGCATGAATTGGCTTAGTATGCGTAACGCTACTATTAACTGTCAAAAGAAGAAGGTTATCTTGCAAACTCCAGGAGCTTCAACAACGTTTATTGGGAAGTTCAGCACTAGTAGCTCCATAATCAACGCAATTCAAGCAGAGAAAATGGTGTGCAAAGGTTATAGTTGTATTCTGATGGTAATGATGGGTAGTAGCAAAGAAATAACCCCAATCTCTAAAATAAAAGTTGTTAGAGATTTTGAAGATGTTTTCCCTGAAGATCTGCCTGGTTTACCACCAACCAGAGAAGTAGAATTTGAAATAAATATAGTTCCGGGGACACAACCTCCATCAAAAGCACCATATAGAATGTCCCTGAAAGAACTGCAAGAGTTAAATGAGCAATTACAAGAACTGCTAAATAAAGGGTTTATTAAACCAAGTATGTCCCCGTGGGGAGCTCCAGTATTTTTTGTAAAGAAGAAAGATGGGTCTATGAGAATGTGCATAGACTACAAAGAGCTGAATAAAGTCACTATTAAAAATAGATACCCACTTCCTCGTATCGATGATCTGTTCGATCAACTTGCCGGTGCTGTAGTGTTCTCTAAAATTGATTTAAGGTCATGGTATCATCAAGTGACGGTAAAGGACTCAGATGTAGAGAAGACATCATTCAGAACGCGATATAGGTATTTTGAGTTTCTTGTAATGTCATTTGGTCTCACTAATGCCCCATCTCTGTTCATGGACTTAATACAGAGAGTTCTGAAACCTTATCTAGATAAATTTGTTATAGTATTTATTGATAATATCTTAATTTACTCCAAGACAGTAAAGGATCATGAAGAGCACTTGAGATTGGTTCTGGAGAAGCTTAGAGAGCATGAGTTATATGCTAAATACTCTAAGTGTGAATTTTGGCTGGATTCTGTATCATTTCTTGGACATGTGGTTGATGCTCGTGGAATCCAAGTAGACCAGAGTAAGATTAGTGCTATTCAGGATTGGGTTCAGCCCAAGATAGTTACTGAAATTCGTAGTTTTCTGGGTCTAGCCGGATATTACAGAAAGTTTGTTAAAGGCTTCTCCCAGCTTGCCGCGCCACTTACGAAATTAACCCAGAAGGCAGTTCCATTTGTTTGGTCAGAAGAATGTGAAACTGCATTTCAGTCTATAAAGGACGCATTAACTTCTGCTCCAGTTTTAGTTCTTCCTAAAGAAGGAGTTAATTATCAGGTGTATACAGATGCATCTGGAATTGGGTTAGGATGCGTATTAATGCAAGAAGGTAAAGTTATAGCATACGCATCTCGCCAGCTTAAAACCCATGAAAGGAACTATGCTGTACATGATTTAGAATTGGCAGCATTAGTTTTTACATTAAAAATATGGCGCTATTATTTGTACGGAGTTCAATGCTGTATATTCACATACCACCAAAGTCTGAAGTATATCTTTACCCAAAGAGAATTGAACTGTAGGCAAAGAAGATGGCTTGAATTAATTTGTGATTATGACTTAGATATCCAGTACCATCCAGGAAAAGCTAATGTGGTAGCTGATGCGTTAAGTCGTCACACTATTCTTAAGAACTTAATTTCAGAAAGTCCATTGATGAATGAGTTTCATAAAATGGAAATTTCTCTTGCTAGGGGAAATTCAGTCAGTACCATGATATCCATGAATAATATAGAACCCACATTCCATAGAGATGTTTCAATCTCTCAAAGCAAGGATGATGAATATTTAAACCTTAAAGTGGCAATAGAAAGTGGTCGTCGTCCAGAATTGCAGTTTAAGAAAGGTGCTATTTACATGAATAATCGTCTCTGGATTCCTAAATTCATGCATAAAGAGATCTTAATTGAAAGTCACAATTCAAGATATCAAATTCATCTAGGGAATTCTAAGATGTATCAAGACCTAAAACAATCATTCTGGTGGCCAGGGATGAAGAAAAGTATTGCAGAATTTGTTGTAAAATATCACGCTTGTTGCTTAATAAAAGCAGAGCATCAAAAGCCTGATGGCCTATTGCACCCACTAGAAATCCCAGAATGGAAATGGACTGATGTATCCATGGATTTTGTCATGGGTTTGCCTCGATCAAGATCTGGAGCTGATTCAATATGGGTTATAGTAGATCGCCTTACAAAATCTGCTCATTTTATTCTAATCCATCAAACTGACTCGGTGGAGAAGTTGGCCAAATTATATATTAAAGAAATAGTTAGATTGCACGGAATTCCTAAAATAATTGTATCCGATAGAGACAGTCATTTTACTTCTAAATTTTGGCAGGCTGTCCATCAAAATTTAGGCATAACTCTGGCCATGAGTACAGCATTCCATCCCCAAACAGATGGCCAAACAGAGCGAGTAAATCAAGTCTTAGAAGATCTCCTGCGTTTATGTTTGTTGGATTTTTTAGTATCCTAGGAAGAGCATATCCCTTTAGTGGAATTTGCATATAACAACAGTTTTCAGTCAAGTATTAAGATGGCACAATATGAAGCCTTATATGGGAGAAAATGTTCATCTCCACTAGCATGGTCTGAGTCAGGAGATACCCAATTATATGGATCTGAGCTAGTGGAAGAAACATATAAGAAAGTCAAACTCATTCAGCAAAGAATCAGAACAACTCAAGATAGGCAGAGTAAATATCGTAATAACCGTCATCATCCTCTAGAATTCAGCGAAGGAGATTTTGTGTACTTAAAAGTGAGCCTGATGAAAGGAATCTATCGTTTTGGAGTTTCAGGAAAGCTCAGTCCAAGGTATGTTGGACCTTTCAAAATTTTGTAGAAGATTGGTTCAGCAGCTTATAAAGTAGAGCTACCAGAAGATTTTGCTGCTGTTCATAATGTTTTTCACATTTCATCACTAAGAAAGTGTCTTCGAGATCCTTCTCATCTTATTAAACATCCTGCTATCGAAATTCAGCCTAATCTTTCTTTCATTGAAGAACCAATTAAAATCTTAGACCGTGATTTGAAGAAATTAAGGAATCGATCTATTCCAATGATAAAGATTCAGTGGAAGAACCGGTCTTGTAATGAAGCCACCTGGGAGAAAGAGGTGGATATGCGTCAAAAGTACCCAAACCTTTTTAATCAAGGTGATTCTTCAATTCTATCTTATTTCATTTCATTTCTTTTTATATCTACTTAAATTCTTTTTCTCACTTGAGTGATGTCGAGGACGACATCATTCTTAAGTGGGGGAGTTTGTAACAACCCAGGTTGTTACTTGGCTCAATTAAGACTAATCTAAAGTCTTAATTAAGGTTCTAAGTCACTAATTAAGTAATTTAGAACTCGCCTCTGAAACTTAGGTCAAACTAGAAGTCAACAAAGTCAAAATCAGAAATTCTGGAAAATCCTAAACCCTAGAAAATTGACTTTTTATCTAGACCTCAGATTGAAAATCTGACTTCGCTATTGCATTCAGAACACCCAAATTAGCTAGGGGTGAAGTTTTGGAGGCATTTGGAAGTCGTTGGATTTTCGCCGAATATTTTAATAATAATTAAATACCCAAATAATCAAATAAATAAATACTCGTCGAAACAAAAATCCGAGTGCGCCGTTGCGTTCCTCACCCTTCAATTAGCTAAGAGTGATTTATTGGAAATTTTTGGAATGCATTTAATTAATTAATTTTGATTAATAAAATCTAATTAAATAATTATAATATTAATATTATTTTTAAGCACTTAACGGCGCCGTCCACTTAGGGGTAATGTCGTCGCCCTAATTCTAACTTCGCCGTTCGATCAGACGGGCGCTGATATCCGTTCGATCTTCCGATCAAACGGACGAAGGTTATCGTCTTCGCGCGTCGTCCGCGTGTCGCGAGCGCTGACGCGCGGCATGCCAGAACACCTCCACGCCCCCGTCGCCGCTCTAACACCATTTAAGAACTCAATTAAAGGCTCGAATCTCTCTTCCTTGCGAGTCTGCGCAATCGAGGACCCGTGACAATCGAAGAAGCTCTCGTTCGAGGATTGTCGTAGCCCGAGCCGTTCGATTTGAGGTACACCATATACCCTCGATTTCCATCAATTGCTATCAAACTTGTTTCGATTATCTATTCCATGTGTTCGATTGAAAAATCAACGGATCTGATCAACCTTAAATGGGTTCGATCGGCGCGAATTTAGTCCGGCTATACAGTGCAAACTGTTAAGAACCCCCGAGTTTCGATAGGGGTCCCTAGGGTTAGTTTTTGCCAGAGATATAGGTCTTCTCCGGCGACGTTTAGAGTACCAATTGAAAGGTCTCTTCCAGACCTTTCGATCGGTATATGGTTTGACCTCCGGTGACGGCGAATTCGCCGCTGTTTTTGATGCCCTAGGACGCCGCTGCCGAGTCGATCGGGTGAAGACGAAGAATCTTTTCGGGCCGGTCGGGTCGGCCCGAGCCCGGCCCGTGACCCGTGCCCGCGGCGCTTCAGCTATCGCGGCAGGACCCACCACCCGACGTGCAGCCAGTCGCAGCGCGACACGTGGCTCTGCGAGTCAGCAGACTGGCAGTGGGACCCGCCGTCGTCTGACGCGCCAGTAAGGAGCCGCCACGTGTACCTGCAAAATTAAATAAATCGTTTATATATATATATATATATATATATATATATAATTATGTAACAGTTAATTATAACTGAATTAATTATATATATATATATATTATAATAACAGATTTATTTAATTTAAATAAACAGTATTAATTAATTAATTAAATACTAAACTTTAAACCTTAATAATTCCTAAAATACACATCGAAATTATGCAAATAAACATATCAAATTGATCAAAAAAATATGAGGAATTTATTGATGCCAATAATTTTGCATTTGGACATGTATTTAGCAAAATGACATTTAGGGTTTAATTAAGTTCAAATTTATGTCACAAATCTTATTTAGCTCACAACTTTGTGTAGATTGATCTAAATATACCCAATATGGGTCTTAAAGTGATCAAAAAACCCTAAGGATTAATTTGATATTGTTCACTTTGTTGTTTGATTAGTATTTGCCTAATCACTTTTAGAACTTAATCCTAATTACCCTATTTAACCCTAGAACTTCAATTGACTATAGCTTGGTCAATTGAGCTCCAAATTGAATGATCCAAATATTAATTTAGAACAGGAAAACCTAAATAACAGTAATCTGTAAAAATATTTAAGATCCAACATTTAGATTTGCTAATCATCCCTAATTACCCTAAAACTTGATTAGTGAATATTAGCAAATTTAATAATCCAAATTGGACAATTTAAGTTTCAGAGGACTCATAGAACCATTTAAAATCAATTTGTAAGGTTGGATTAGTGTTTAAATGATTAATTTTGCTAATCACATACTAATCACCCTAAACCCTATTTAGGTCATAACTTAGTCAAATTAGATCCAAATTGAGTCTACCATATGTCATTATGATCAGTGGATTATTTGTAAACCATAACCATTGATTTTTCTCAATTTGGACACTAATTGGCAAAATTAGGATTTTTGACCTATAATTAAGAATCCCTTAATTTTCCCCTTTAAACCCTAGATCTTGTATTGGCCATAACTTGGCCAATACTTATCAGAATTTAGTAAATTTAGATTCTATGGAAAGCTTAGGCAGTAAAGAATAATAATCTGAAAGAAAATTTAACTTTCATATAGCCAAATTACTAATTTGCCCTTATGGGTCAAATTCACTAATTTGATCTCATATGGTTTAATAATCACCCAAAATTAATTTAGTTGCTGTCTAATCCTACATTAGATAGTAAGAAATACTTTCCAAAAGAAAATTTTAGAATTTAGGCCATAGATCAAAATTTGATCTTTAAACCCTTAAGTGGGGGCAAAATGGTCATTTTGCCCAAATTTAGGGTTTAGCTATCAAAAGCCCTAAAATCATTTTATAATCCTATTAATCAGTAAATAGAATGATTTAGAACTGAAATTTATCAAATCCAAGTTTAAATTAGATTTTGATTAAAATCTCAAAAATTTGCTCCTTAAAGAAAATTCTTAAGTCTTAATGTGAGTGATTCTTCTTCCAAAATCATTCTTAAACCTTACCTTAGGTCTTATAACATTAGTTAGGATGTGTTTCCTGAGAGATACTCTTAGAAATTAAGAGCTTTAATTCCTAAGATTAAGAATAGATCTTAAGTTAGAATTCATCTATTGAGTAAATTGGGTTACTCAATAGGTGAAACCTTGAGTTTTCTAGTTTATAGATTTTTTTAGTTTATTAAATGATTATTTGATCTTTAAACCCTAGAACTAAGAATAGAGATCTATCCTAATGAATTTGATTTATCATTAGGATTTGCGTTAACCTAATCCGTGAGATTTGGGTTCTAAACTTAGACCTTAGATTACACCTTTAAGATTAAGTAATTAGACCCCATTATTTGGAGTCTAATTCTTAATCTTTTCATCTTGATTTAGCTAATCAAGATGAGGTTGGGATGAATTAAATTATAAAATTAGGCCAATGATTTATTCAATTAAACCAGATAGTCGTCTTTTGATTAAGTTATAATTAGGACTTGGCCAGTCCTAATTATCTTCAACTAGTAGGATTTATGAGTCTAAGTTACAGAATGTGTAAGAATTGATGATCCTGAAACTTATGTAACTTAGAGTATATAGAACGAATAAATTAGATAACAACGGATATCACCTATGTTTTAGATAGAGTTTCTTGCACTTTGATTTTGATGCTTTGCATTCCTTGATTTTGAGTTTTATACCTTGAACATATATTATGAACTTAAGATATTTTGATAAATATCTTATGTCAACTTTGAATATTCATAAACAGCATTATGTTTTCTTTTCACAAGTGTTTGTAAGATGTAGCTTGATTAGTATACCTCTTCGATCAACCCGTTCGGGTCGGCAACCTTTCGAGGGTTTAATGTCCGATAGTCTATGGCCATGCCTAGTCCGAGTGATAGGATGGATAGACTCTTGCCATACTGACTATAGAGTGAGGATTCTGATATGGTTATACTAATTCAAGTACACTTACATTTAGTTCTGTCTTAGCTCATCAGGCTAAGAGTTTTTAGTGTTATTCAGTTCAGAGTTTCTTAGCTCATCAGGCTAAGATTTGTTGTGTATGTGTTCAGTTTGGGTGACTTAGATTGTCACTGCAATTTCAGTTTACAGTTACTATTTTACTAGCATATTCTGCATTTCAGCACTGTTTTACTTACAGCTTTCCTGCATGTTTTTTATATAGGATGCTAATTTTACTTACTATTTCCATATGCTCACCTAGGATGTTAGTTGTTTTTAGTTTTATACTGTTCAAATTATGTATGTCACTTAGCATATTCTGTTAGATCATAAACATGTTTAGGTTGTACTTTTCTTACAGTTTTATTTAGTCTTTTGCTTACCTGTCTTTGATGCAATTGTTTGGAGGAGGTATGTATTACTTTCTAGTTACTTTAGTTATAAATTGTTTGTTTATAACTTATTGCTGTTCTTTTTGTACGCTTCTTCTGCACCTATTTTTGCTCAGTTATGTTTTTATGGTGATATCTATATAACTTAATAAAATTGTTTGCCCTAAAATGTATTTAGATATATTCTCTAACTAGTTTTTCTTTTGTTGGCTGGGGCCCTACCATTATGAAACTGATAATGGTAGGCTCTGAGTTTGTTGGAGCAGTAGATCCAGTGGAGAGCTTACCATTGGAGGAGGAGCCCGTTCTTGAAGATCTGTAGCTTTAGTTTCTTTTGCTTGTGAGATCGAGAGTTTCCTTTTAACTTATTAAATATTGTAATAATACAGGTTTAACTTTTATTTTCAGCTCTTTACTTATTCTGTATTATTGTATTTATACTGTATGGATGGATGTTATATTTTGATGCTTCCGCACTCTAAATTAATGTATAGTCATTTAGTGATAGTTCTTATAGATTGAATGGCTAAGTTCTTATTTAAGTTGGATTAGAACACGTGTCTAATTCAATTCTAAGTGGGGATTTTGTCATTTGGTGACCCCTCTACCGTAATCATGTTAACTTAAGGGTTAATAGGACCATGGCAGGGAAGGGCCGCCACATTACCTCTCTTAGCCATACCTTTTCTAAGCCTCTTCCCAAGAATCCTAGCCACATCAAGGCTTCCTCATCTATTTATAACACCCAAGAAAGTTAGATTTATAACATTGGATCTATAATTTTTTATGATAATTTTGGGTTATAACGTAATATATATCATTTCATATATGCTAGCCTCATCGTAGGCATATTCATAGTATCCTTATATCTTCCAAAATAGGATGATAGCAAACTATCTCTATTTTAAACATAAAATTACATTATGTACAGATTATAAATAACTTTAGTAAACCCTATTTTTATTATATAATACCCAAGAAAGTTGGATCTATAATATTGGATCTATAACTTTGTTGGGTGTTATAGAGAGATGAGGAAGCCTTGATGTGGGTAGGATGCTTGAGAAGAGGCTCATAAAATAGATGGATGTAACAACCTAGGTTGTTACCCTAATCAATTAGGATTAAACTAAGTTCTGATTTTAATTCTAGTACTCTAATTAAGTTATTAGAAGTTCACCATAAAGACTTAATCCAAATCATGAGTCAAATGAATTTAATCATAATTTTATAAATTCTAGGAACCCTAAAATTTAACATATTTAGATTGACCTCAAATAGAATATATGTAGTGCCCTGCCCCATCACCGTGCGCAAAGAGGTAAAAATCCTAATTCGGCGGTGGAGCAGCGCGCCACTCGGGGAGGAATAACCCGTCTCCCCGAATAGCTGAAAACCACCAAACTCATCTGAAGGGCTGCTGACTCAATCTCAAGAAGGGTTGAGAGCTAATACTTAAGATAAGAGTAGTATCCTTATTCTAAGTATTAGATAAATACATACATTAGATTTATAATATAATGGGAATCCAATATATGTATAAGATATTAGTATTTTCAATTATACTGATCACATCATAATACTAAGTATAAGTAGTATATAACAGAGTGTAGAAGCTTAAAGCAAATATCCAGAACATTCATCATAGAAGCTGTATAAAAACATTTGTCTCAAAAAAGAAAAGAAAATACATCCAAAGTTATTACAAACATTTTTACTGAAATACTGAAGTAAAACTAAGTACTAAACTGAAGATACTAAGCAGAAAGTAAAACTGAATGAGAGTCCACTAGTGCTCCACTAGCTCCTCCTGAATCTCCTAGGTGTCCTCCTGACTTAGCTCAATATACTGCTCAGGATCTAGCAAATTGCCGGATCCCAAAAGTGCCTTGTGTTAGACATATTGTCTAACACATCAAAACTAATCTAAACAGTTATAATTATTCATTTATCATTCATATAATGAAATTAAATATGCAAAAATACTGTAAAGGCAACTGAAAGCATAAAACTGTATAATGTTGTACAAAATGGAAGTAAGGTGAAGTAAAGTAAAACAGAACTATAAACCGAATACTAAAAGTAAACCAAAATAGTAATGAATCTGAAACTGAGTAATCATATGTAAAACTATGATGTATATCACTGAAATTATACATCTGAATATGCCACAATACTATATACCATTGATATGCAACCAAAATATCACTAAATTATTATGAGTCATACGGTTTAATGTATACATACATCCATTTGGGAACTACGATGCCGATGCATCCTGAAATTCCCCAGTCAATGTATGCAACATTCTGTAACCCATAAATTATCACTAATACTCATATGTCATCACTAATACTCAACATCATGCCTATGCTCATGCTCATGCTTCTAAGCTACATGAGATAAATCCAAAAAAAATCTAAAAAATGCTTTGAAATTCGAAAATGAATTCTAGGTCTCCATTGTGCAGAATCCTATTAAAAGAATCCTATTAAAAGGATTATGACTCCTAAATTCTAGCTCGATAACTGGTTAAAGTTTGTAACAGCCCAAACTCTTAAACACCAATGTATTATCCGATTTGGCCTGAAAGGCCTTACGGTTTTGCCCACAAAAGATAACTTCCCAGCAGGTCACCCATCCTGGATGTGCTCCCACCTGAGCACACTTAACTTTGAAATTCTTATCAAGAACTCTACCGTTATCTGAAAAGGAACCTCGATGTTTAAGAGTTTCATTTATTACTACTTAAGTGGGTCATCACAATCTCCCAAACTTAAGTAAATGACGTCCTCATCAGTATTCACACATAGATCCAAGAACCATCCACTGGGTAGATAGGACTAGAGGTGACCCCTACAGGAACAAGAGGTACCTACAACCATATAGCACCTTAACCATCATGAGTTTAAGAGGCTGCTCACATGAAGTGGTACTTTGCCCTGTATGGTGGCACTTAGCTCCTATCTGACACCCTATGATTTGCTCTGATACCATTTGTAACAGCCCAAACTCTTAAGCACCAAGGTATTGTCTAATTTGGCCTGAAAGGCCTCACAATTTTGCCCACAGAAGATAACTTCCCAGTGGGTCACCCATCCTGGGAGTGCTCCCACCTGAGCACGCTTAACTTTAGAGTTCTTATCAGGAACTCCACCATTATCTGAAAAGGTGCCTTGATGTTTAAGAATTTCACTTATTACTACTTAAGTGGGTCATCATAAAGTTATTGACTTAAATATCATTAGATGGGGTGATCGTATACACATATTTAGCATGGTTTGATTAAACCACCATAATGAAGTGATCTTCGATAGGAGGCATCATCCGATGGCAATTTATATCTCAAGCTAAGTCATTAAGATGCCCAACTCACAATCACACTTAGTGTTCTAAAGAAGGTGACTCGAATTACTTAGTTTGCTTAAGCCACACCTATTGAAGCGATCTTCGCTAGGAGGCATCACCCGATGGCGATTTGTATTTTAATCAAACTAAGGAATGAGTCCCTATTTATAATACTCTTAGGATCAATTAATTTACTCTGAGCAAGGTTATATCCGCTTAAGCCCGCAGGATAGCACAAAGATAAATCTCACTTAGAGTGACTCAACCATTCCTGGATACTACTGAAATAATTTAGTACTATGGGTATACCATACTACACCAATCAATGACCTAGGTTCAGACAACTCTATTTAATCATAATAATTTATCAAATCTATTATTCCTTACTCTAAATGGGTGAGTCCTACACAAAGCTCTAAGGATGTGATCAAAGGATCACTCAGTATAGGCTGTTACCATAAGGAATGAGTCCTAATTTAAGTACTTTAGGTGATCTCTACCACAAGGTATCAAGTTCAATTTCTAAAGTTGTGAAGGATCATCTAAGATTCCTACCTCAATAAGTTACAAAAGTCCTTCCTACCTTAATAAATCAGTAATTAAAGTCTTTAAACATTTCAAGATGATCCTAAAGTAAGACCCTTAAGATCTCACACTTATACTTCATAAGTTAACATTCAAGTGGTCAGATCAAATGATTGAAATTCATTTAATCCTTTTTTATTCTATAATTATGGGATAAAATCAAGGATCTTATTAGAGTTAGATAATTGCATAAATTATTACAATTTTATTTCCATCTTATGCTAATTGTCTTATATAAGAGAAAATCAAAGATCTAAAGTTTGGATTCAGATGATTTAATCACACATATTCAATGTTAACCCTAGCACTTCTAATTTAATATATTAAGATCAATATCAAATCATGTGCATTATTAAAATAATGTCAATTAAATTATCTTACAATCAAGTTAATTAATTAAGTGATTAAGGTTTAGATCTTAATCAAGACAAGTTAGGGTTTAACCCCTATCTATCATTAAGACTAATATTAAATTAAAGGTCAATGACAAATCAATGTATTATTAGTATATTATTAATATCAAACTTTAGGTTTGGATTAAGTATTATTAAGTTATCATGATTCTTTATTCAATTGTAGTTTAATATCAATTTAAACATATCAAGATGTCTAATTGAATGTTAAAGTTTTCTAACATACATCCTAATATCATAAAGGCATATAAGTGAAAAGATGACATAGAATAAAAGGATAATTAATGCTAATCAAGATCTAAATCAAATCAAAGGGAATATCACTTAATCACAAATTTAAAAGACTTATGTTTCATGCTATTTAGTTGTCAAGATTATATCTATTCAATACGTGCTTTTGAGGTTTCTATTATTTAGCATTTATCATGATATATATTTAAAGTATATAGTAGATTGTTGAGTACATTAAAATTGACAAAGTTTAAAATTTAATTTTAATATGGAATTTTATGCAATGTTCAAATTTAGTATAACTTAGCCTTACTATAGTCCTGGGGACCTTAAAATATAAAAACAGGGAAGTTTTGGCCTTTTCAGCCAAAATTGGGCAATTTTTCAGACAATTTTGAGAATTTTGCAAGTCTGGGTGTTGCAGCGCGCTGTAGCATTTTTCGCGGAGCAGCGCACAGTAGCACTTTTTGCGCGACAGCGCGCGGTATCACTTTTAGCGCTGAGGGTGCGCTGCGACCCGCTACAGCGCGCTATGCTCAATTAATTTAGTTTGACATTTCGTAAAGTTTTCTGAAAATTCTGCTATCGCCCGCTGCAGCGTGCTGGAGCGTGTTATGGCTGTCAATTTTGCAAAATATTGTTTGAATACTTTAATTAATATTTTTATATATTCCGCCGAAATCCCACTACAGCCCGCTGCAGCGCGCGGTCTACTTTGCGAATTTACTGTTTAATTACTTTTTCATATATTTATATAAATTTCCATCGAAATGCCACTGCAGCCCGTTGCAGCGCGCTGCAGCGGCCTAGCTCTGCAACTTCGGGCGCTGCAGCGCCAGACGACATTTTTCGCATGGACGAAAACTTTATGGCCTATTTTCGAGCTCAATTACTCTCAATCCAGAGAGTCCCATGAGCGGTGCCATATATTGATGGAAAGGTATTTTCAATACCTTTCTATCGACACCAAAATTGGCACCAACGAAGCACTTTAACTATTTGAAATATATGGATGAATGACAGGGTGTGCAGAGTAAACAAAAAATGGAGCATTAAATTTAAATCTCTTTGAGAGCTGTAATAACTTACATACTTAAACATGGATGTCTATAGAGGCAATAAGCATAATAGCAAGATGAACTAGACAAGGAGAAGAGCAAAGAGGTACCTTTTTGTCCTTGGAAGGAGAGGAAGAAGAGGAGCTTTGTTTCCTTCAAGTCCTTGGTGATGAGCCTTCTCCTTCAAGGTGTAGCAATGGTAGAGGAGAGAGAGAGCTCTTGAGTTTACTTGACAGCAAAGAGGAGATGAGAGGAAACCAAGCTCCATTTATGGGGAAAAGAGGATGGGATGGAGGCGTGGCTAAGAAGAGATGGGAGGGATGGTCTCAACCATCCTTACTTGCAATGAGGGAGAGGCACCGAATTGTGGGGGCTGGTGTCAGGAAATTGCAATTTGGGGAGTGCATATTTACCTATTTATTTTCCTTAATTAATTGAAAATTCAGATTTTTGAAACGCACTCTAAAAATTTTCAAAAATTCACTCCTAGCTAATTTGGGGGTGAGAAATTCAACGGCGAAGTCGAAATTCGATTCCGACGATTATTTAATTATTTTATTCTCCAGTGCATTTAATTATATTAAAATATTCACGAAAATTCGACGACTTCCAAACACGTCCAAAACATTACCCCTAGCTAATTTGGGGGTGACGATCACAATGATGAAGTTAGATTTTGATTTTGAGGTCAAACTAAATACCTCAATTTTCTAATTAATTAAATACTAAAATATTCTAAAATAACTGATTGAGCCCCGAAATTCTCCAAACCTTCGGGGTTTGGTTCTAATGACTAGATAGACTTAATTGAATAATAATTATGATATGATTAGACTAAAATTAAGCTGGGCAATAACCTTGGGTTGTTACAAAATATGACTTCGTCATTGCGCTCACCATCCCCAAATCAGCTATGGGCGATGTTTTGGAAGCATTTGGAAGTCGTTAGATTTTCATCGAATATTTTAATATATTTAAATTATTAGAAAAATAAGAAAAATAAATTATTGTTGAAATCAAAATCTGACTTCACCATTGTGTTTCTCACCTCTCAATTAGTTAGGAGTGAATTATGAGAATTTTTTTGAGCTCATTAAATAGTCCAAAATTTAATTAAGGAGTTTGATTCAATTTAAATTAAATTAAGCTAGAAATTAAATGAATTTATTATTTGAATTTCTTCCCCTCGCCTCCTAATTTCAGATCGGGCCGTCTTTGAGTATGGGTCGGTGTAACAACTCTAAGTTGTTACTTAGCCTACTCTTAGCTTAATTGTATCATAATTTTTATTCCATTAAGTTTATTTAGTCATCAGAATCAATCTCTGAAGATTTGGAACAATTAAGAGCTCAATCGGATATTTGGTATATTTTAATAATATTTAATTAATTAGAAAATTGAGATATTTATTTTTACATCCAAATTAAAATTCGACTTCGCCATTGCGCTCGTCACCCCTAAATTAGCTAAGGGTGATGTTTTGGAAGTATTTGGAAGTCATCGGATTTTCTCGAATATTTTAATAATATTTAAATACCCCGCAAAACAGAATAATTAAATAATCATCGAAATTGAAATATGACTTCACCGTTGAGTTCCTCACTCTCTGATTAGCTAGGAGTGAATTTTTGAGATCTTTCAGAGCCCATTTATTCATCCAACTTTAATCTAGGAAATGAATTAATTAAAAGTTAGAAATTTATTTAATTAATTCTTTAATTCTTCATTCCCTCCCCTTTTCCTCTTGCCTTCATCTCCTTTCCCTGCACCTTCCTCCCCACTTCCGGCACAAGGAAGCTTCCTCCCCATGCTGTTGATGGGAGAGGTCTGCTGCACCATAAATGCTGCCCTGCCATTCCCTCTCCCAGGCCATACATTCTCCTCCTCCATAAATGCAGCTCCTCAGCTCTCCTCCCTCCCTTTTGGATAATGCCTGAAGCTTCTTCCTCCCAATCTTTAATTCTATTCCCTCATTTGTTGATAGCAGAAGAAGAAGAAGCTCATTCCTCTCTAGATCTTAAAGAAAACTTAGCGGGGAACTCTCTGTTGCAAACAGATACCCATTTGATGTAACTTTCCTTGTACCTCTTTGTTGCATCCTCCATTAATTACTCTTTTTATTAATTTAATCAATGCATTGTGAAATGATATTTTGATTAACTACTGAATGGAGTCTTGTTCGGTTATTGAGCCCCAATCAGACTCGGACGAGTCCGATCAAAGCTCATTTTGTTCTTTAAGAAAAATGTTTCTCCAAGTAGGATTTCTATATACTTGAAACTTTAGCATCATTATTTAAAGCATTAAAATAATATTTTCATTTCAATTTTGGTATCAATGGAAAGGTCTTGGATCAGTATATGGAACCGCATATGAGGTGTCCAAAATCGAGAGTATTTGAATGCGAAAGGGGACATGTTTCATTTTCGCCCAGACAAAATCATCGTCGAGTGCTACAGCGCGTCGTAGCACTTGGCTCTCGGCCAGGAGGCACTACAGCATGCAACAGTGCTTGCATTTCGAGTTGGGTACGTAATAGAACGCTACAGCGCGCTGTATCACCCAGCTCTCAGAAAATCTGGCGCCGTAGCGCCTGAAAGCGCTACCGTGCGCCACAACGCAGAAATCCGTCGCAACGCCTGAGAGCGCTGCAACGCCCGCGCCTCAAAAAAACTGGTGCCACAACGCGCAGCAGCGCCTGGCTCTTGGCCAGGAGGTGCTACGGTGCGCCCTAGCGCGCCGCAGCACCAGAACTGTCCGGAATTACCCATATTTGTGATTTTTTACATTTTTATGACTCTATAACCATAATAGGGCCAAAATATATCAAAACTAAAACTTGATTTAATAAAATCAAATATTGTGTGAATATATATGTGATTTTAATGTGAAATCTATCTTTTTATCCTAAATGGCATGTTCCAAACCTTCTAAAGATTCGCTTAAATATTTTGTGCCAAATGGAAATATTATAATCCTTGATTGCTTGCATGAATGAGTAGAACCTAATGTCTAAGTTACATAAATATATGTGTCTTAACATGATGTTTATATGTTCCATTAACAGTAATATACATATTAGAGAATTTAAATCATGAATTGAACACTTTAAATGTTTTATTAGATACTAATGAACTTCAAACTTTAAGAATCCTAAAGGATGATTATGTTAATTAATAATTGATCTTGAACTTAAAATGGACACCAATAATGTACCAATAATTTAATGATTTGTCATTGATCTATAAACCAAATAATTAATCTTGGTTTTGTTAAGTTAGGAGTTAAACTCTAACTTGTCTTGATTAAGACCTAAATCTTAATCACCTTAATTAAGTCATCTTGATTGAAAGATAAATTAACTTACATAATTCTAATAATACTTATTGATTTGACATTGATCTTAAACCATTGAACTAGGAATGCTAAGGTCTATAATAAAGTTATATGATAGAAGATCTGAATACTATCTCTTAACTCTTTGATTTTTTCTTATACAAGACCATTAGCATAAGATAAGTCATAATCCTATATTGATTTGCAAAATGTCCAATTCCTAATAATGTATATGATTGAAACCTATGATTATAGTATAGGTGGTGATCAGATGGGTTTACCCATTTAATCTGATCAAATCAAATCTAATGAAGTAATAATTATTGAATTAGTGTAAATCATAGAACTTAGATTATCTTTTATGCTAGAAGTGTGAGATCTTTATGATCTTGCTTTAGTGTTAATGATACAACTGTTGCTAAGCCTTATTAATAGATGATCTATTGAGGTAGAAAGAGCTTATTATTTAATCTTGAGATAGAAGTTTAAATGAATCCCACATACTTTTAAATTCTGATCTTAGATCTTGTAGTAAGATAACCTAAAAGAACTTAGCATGAGATTCTCCCATGTGGTAGTAACCTAAAATTGAGTGATATTTAGGCCACATCCTTGGAACCTTGTATAGGATCCATTCCAATGGAGTAAGGATTTATTAATTTGATAATTATTGTTTATTAAATAAATTTGTTGAAATCAGTAGATTGTCAGTAGAATGTGATAGTGTATATCCATAATGCTGACTCATTTCAGTAAAACCTGGGATTGGATGAGTCACTCTAAGTAGGATTGTAGAATTTCAGTCTTATCCTATGTGATTGGATAAGCACAGTCCAGCTTAGAGTAAATTTTCTAAGCCTAAGTGTTTCATAATTAGGTAACTTGGATGCTTATTTTGAGAGAATAAATTATGATCGGGCTCTGGCTCTTATCATTGTGCGCTTCGATAAGCATAGTTAAACAACCTAAATATCTCAAGTCATCATTCTTAGAGCACTAAGAATGATTGTAATTAGGGTGTTTAACAACTTAGTTTGAGAGAATAAACTGTGACCGGGTTCTGCCCCTTATCGTTGTACGCTTCGATAAGTGCAATTAAATAAACTAAGTGTTAAAGTTGCATTTCTTGGAAACAGACCAACTATGTGTATACAATCCATTCAGCTGATAATTCTATATAACCTTAACTAAGATAATTCAACAAATTAAAATTAGGAGTCTGAATTCACTTAGAGAATTCTACACAATGGAGATAAATGGAATCAGTGTTTGATATTCAATTGATTTCTGGATTTTGATGATTTAAAGCGTACCGTCATTTAAGTCTTAGCATATACTAAATTCGTAAGTCATGTCAGCATTAGCAGAGCACTTAACTCACCTAAGGACTTTGTTAGTAGAGCGTTCGCTTACTATTTATTTTAAGGATTATTACTTAGCCCTCCTCTCTTGAAGTTGAGTTTCAGCAGTCCTTGTGCTCAGCAGGGTTATCCGGGGAAGTGGTGTTTCCTTCCCGAGTAACGCACCGTTCTGTTGCCAATTGTTATTCCTTAAATTAATTGCGCACAGTGACGGGACGGGGCACTACAGTCGGGCCCGCGTCCCACGCCCATGAGGCCTGTGATCCCCGTCCCTATCGCGCTTTGCCTGCGTGTGTCACTTGAGCGACACGCTGTGTCTGAGTCTAAGCGTGTGGCCTCCTCCACCGCCCTGAGATCATCCTAAAGCTTCCATTTAATCATTATTTCCTTTCTTGTGCCGACACTTTTGGCAATCAGTGTAGTCCCAAGCATCATGATTAGCATCCTTTCCGTTCCTCGCAAACTTAGCTCCCACCAAAGCCTTCAGGTACCTCCCCTACTTATTTTTATTCCAATTACTCTTTGATAGTGTAACAACCCAAGTTATTACCAAAGATAATTAGGACTAATCCAGGTCATAATCTTGATTTTAGTGCTCTAGTTAAGTCATTAAGAATTCACCACCATGACCTAGGCTAAATCAGGGGTCAAACGGATCAAATCCTGATTTATGGGAAATCTCGTAAGAATTTTACCTATCTAAATTGTCCTCAGATTAAAAATCGGACTTCGGCATTGCGTTCATTGCCCCCAAATTAATTATGGGTGATGTTTTGGTGGCAATCGAAACTCGTCAAAATTTCGTCGAATATTTTAATAATATTAAAATACATCGAAAATTGGGAAAATAAAATACTCGTCGAAATGAAAATCCGACCTCACCGTTGCTTTTGTGACCCCTCAATTAGCTAGAGGTGATTTATTAGAAATTTTATGGAGTCATTTAACTGTTCCAATTTAATTATAAAATATGCAATAAATAATTAAATAATTAATATTTAATTATCCCTAAACAGCGTTGTCCCCACGTCGTTCCCCGCTTGCATGGTCCGTTAGCTCCTGTCGTTCGATCGCACTGCAGGAATCCAGCCATTCGATCGCGTGATTGAACAGCTCGCAGGCTTCCGTCTCCGTCCCCAATCGCACGCGGATCGCGTGGCTCGCAGCGAGCATGTGCCACCGCGATCGGCCAGTCGCCGCTCAAGAACCTCCCTCGATGAGTCCGTCAGGACTGCGATAACCACCTAGCCCCACCATATCATGCTCATTTGGAACCCTAGCACAGATTCGAGAGTCCGCGAGCCTGCCGATCCTTCGAACCCTAGCGAGGCCCGCAGCCGTCTGTCAATAAGGTACCACGTTTTATTTCATCTCCTAAGTCATTGCTTGCAGATTTATTTCGAATTGCTATGTCTTACTCTTGATTGTTGTTCGAGCGGCTCCGATCGAACTCAAATGAGTTCCATCGAGCGAATTTGAGATGGGATCCACAATAGAATCAAGGGTTCGTCTCGCCCCGTTACCTTAGATCTAGGGTTCACCCCTACCGATGTTCTAGGCCACCTCAGGCAACGTTCCACCCGTCGTTGTGTTGGTCTTGAGAGCCCTTCCCGGTGCAGTGCGATCCTGTCCTCGGCGCCGACGTTTTGGTCATCGTTTGGCATGCCATAATCGCACTTAGCGGGAACTCTCGGGAAGACCAAGCCCCGTATCGGGTCGGGTCAGGCCCGGCCTGTGGCCCGTCCGCTTCCGGTGAGTCATCCCGAGGCGGGGCCCGCATCTTGGCTGTCGAGACAGCGCTGTGGGTCTTGCTCTGAAGCCTGTTAGCCCGCCACACATCCTCTGTGGGACTCGCTCCCGTCCCGCGTTCGTCAAATGGTTGTCGCGTGGCAGTGGGACCCGCTTGTCTCATCTTCTGCGGCTGTGGGTCCCACCTGCAGAATAATTAATAATATATATATTTATAGCTATACAGGAAATCTATATATATATATATATATGCAATTACTGATTATATCAGATTAGTTAATTAAGTAAATAATTATTAGCAGCAAGATTTAATTAGTTTAGATTAATTAGTTGTTTGTCAAATCAATAAATTAGTTTAACAATAAATTAGATTAAATGATTTAATTCAATAAAATAAAATAACTTATTTAGATTAATATTAAAAGTGATTGAGTCTGCTTTGTAAAATCAGGTGGATTAGGGGGATGGGGTGCCACATTGTTACACTCGGGGCTCCAAATAAAAGGCACAGCCTTCTGAGTTAGCTTTGTTAGAGGAGAGGTGATCTGAGAAAAGCCTTTCACAAACTTTTTATAATAGCCAGCTAAATCCAGAAAACTTCTGATATCGTTCACAAATTTTGGCTGCGATCAATCCTGAACGATACTGACCTTATTTTGGTCTACCCTAATACCTTGGGCATCTACGACATGGCCCAGAAAAGTGATTGAGTCAAGCCAAAATTCACATTTGGAATACTTGGCATAAAATTCGTGATTACGTAGTTCTTCTAGCACTACCCTTAAGAGGCTATCGTGTTCTGCTTTACTCTTCGAATAAATCAAAATATCGTTAATAAAGACGATGACGAATTTTTCTAAGAATGCTTTAAGCACACACTGCATTAAGTCCATAAAAATAGACGGCGCATTCGTTAAACCAAATTACATTACTAGAAACTCGTAGTGTCCATAACAAGTTCTAAATGTTGTTTTCTCTATATTATAATCATTGACTCACAATTGATAGTAACCTGATCGCAGGTCGATCTTGAAAAAAACCTTAGATATGGATAATTGATCGAATAAATTATCAATTCGCAGTAACGGATACTTATTTTTGATCGTCACCTTGTTCAGCTCACGGTAGTTGATACACATGTGCATCGACCCATCTTTCTTCTTTGCGAACAATACTAACGCTCCCAAAGGAGATTAACTTGGTCAAATAAGACCCTTCTTGAGCAACTCTTGAAGCTTCTTGTTCAATTCTTGTAACTCCTTAGGCGCCATGCGATGAGGAACTTTTGACAACGGTTGTGTTCCTGGAATTAGTTCTATAGCGAATTCTACTTCTCTGATGGGTGGAAGACCGAGTAGATCTTCAGGAAAGACGTAAGGGAATTCACACACTATGCAGTTATCAGTGATAGGGATATTTTCTTTCATCTCACCTAGCATTGTCACTAGGTTGGCATTACATCCTTTCTTAACTAGCTTCCCAGCTTTCATCGCGCTGATTAATGAAGCTTGAGTACTAAATTTGCCAATAAAAGTCTTAGCTTGACTTCCACTTCCTAACGTGATCTTTTTCTTCTGATAGTTGATAGTAGCGCCATGCTTGCTTAACCAATTCATTCCCAATATTATATCAAAATTTGTAATTAATAGTACAATCAACTTTGCTTCAAAATTTTGTTCGCTAATAGGTATTGCTATACTACAGAATTGTTGAGCTTCATACAAGCTCCAGAAGGTAACCCTATGCTTAACAAGCTTGCTAAACGATAGGAAGGTAAATTAAGGGCTTTAACTCAAATTTCTGATACAAAGGAGTGACTCGCTCTTGTATCAAAATGATTGTTGCATGGTTTGCCATTAATCATTAAGGTGCCCGATACAACGTCATTATCTTCGGGCGCAAAAACAAAAGTTAACATATAAACTCTCGCTGGAGCGATGGGATGATGGTTCTGTGGTGCTCGACCCTGATGATTGTTAGCTGGAGTAGAAGCAGGTACATTTGTGGGTGTTGCGGCCGAAGTCGAAGGTGGCATAATAACTAATGTAGGGGCTTTTCTAAACAAGGGTTGGGGACGGAAAGTTTGGTCCCTTTTGGAACGGTTGATGACGATCCCATCAATCGTGTTTTCATAAGTGCAGGTATAAAAGTGGTGGCCTTGCCTGCCACAAGTAAAGCAAACATTTCCCTAATGGTAGCATTTACCATAGGCGTGACGACGCTTGCACTCAGAGGCCTCAGTTTGCGGTTGATCAGCCTTGAGATTGAATACTTTTGCCACTTTCCGGTGACCAAAGGTTTCTCTCCTGGATGGCGCAAAGTTAGCCTTCCTCTTACGATCCATTTGTCCCTAAAAATGCTCTTGTAGACAAGTAGCTTCTACTAGTTCGGAGAAGCTTTTGATCTACCTGGAGACTAAGTGAGATCTGATTGAGTCTCTTATCCCTTTGAGGAATCAGTGGCATCTTGAAGCTTCAAATCTGACTAGACCTAAAGTGAAGCGGGATAGCCGATGAAATTCAAGTTCGTAATCAGATACAGATCTTCCACCTTGAGTAAGGTGGAGCAGTTCATCTTCAAGTATCCTCTGAGCAGATACCGGAATAAAAGCTTCTCTGAAGGTCTCAACAAATATATCTCATGGGATATCCTCCAGTTCATAATCTGCAAGCTTAGTATTGTGTTCATTCTCCCACCAATATTTGGCCTCATCTTCGAATAAGTAGGTAACTAGGCTAATAGATTCTGAATTCATGCATATGATACTTACTAAAAAATTTTCAGCTAACTTTAACCAGCTAATTGTGTCCATAGGGCTCAATGCCCCATTGAAAGTTGGTGTCCTAAGGCGCAGAAAACTATGAAGAAAGTCGTCTGCAGAAAAGTGTGGCGCAGATGGAGCGGTCATCTGAATGACCGGTGGCTGCTACGTGTTCAAGATGAGAGCACGAGTTTCTTGCGCTTGTTGCACATTACTGTCAATCAAGTACTTCATCAGTCCGACTAATGAGTTAACATCCTCAGGTCTGCTAGATGACGAGATCGTGTTCTTAATGGGAGTAGGAACATAAGGGGACCCCGGATTCATGACTGCATTACCCAAAGACACAAATTTAGGGAACAAAGCAAAATCCACTATTTCACACAATGAAATTGAAGCACAATTGCTTTATTAATCAAGTAAAGCATTCTCTTGATGTTCCCCTTCATCGCCACTAATGCGCCCATGGTGATTTTCTTTGAATCTCCTGTGAATGTTGTAAAATAGCTAGCTCAAGCTATTTGGCTCACTAAAACTAAATTCCTCTTCAAAGCTATAATGTGTCAATTTTCTTTGAACTACCATACAGAGTTGTTTGGCAATCTGATATCAATGTATCATTTGCTAACAATATCATATGTTTTGTTGTCTCTGAGATAAACATCCTCACAGTCATATACAATATAAGACTTGAATACAAACTTTTTAGGTGTGGCATGAAACGATGCATCTGAATCCACACCCAAATTTTGGTATTGTCCAACGACAAATTCAGTGCATCCTATAGACCATCCACCATCACATTAGATGCACTGATGCACCCCCCATTTAAGCATTTCTTGGGACTTGCGTAATTCTTCCGATAGCTATTCTTGTCATAATTTGAGCATTCCATGCAGCCCTTGATTTGAATTTCCCCCTCCTGGGCTTCAAATGATTTTTGTCAAGATTCCTTCCACTTTCTTCTAAGCTCAGAGCTAAGGTCGCTGCCTCAGCATATGAATTTCCTCAAACTTCTTGGTGCATAATCAAGTTACATTTCTTAATGAGTCATTTCCATGCGGCAAAATTATCCCAACTATCTAATAACGATGAAAGCAAAAACAACTCCTCGCCTTCATCTTTAAACTTAGTACCCACTGAAATGAGTTGGCTCATCACAATATAAAGATGTTTAAATACCCTCCTACCGAGTTGTCGTCCGCCATTTTCATATTGAAATGCTTTCACACCCTTGTCCTTCGACATTGTGCGCTTTTAATTTTCCATTTTTCAAGAAAAAAAATTCAATGAATTTTATTTTCTCTACCAAAAGGATCAATTTTGAAAGTCTTCATATGAAAAGCTAAAGTTTTTTTTCTATTGAATTGAATGCAAAATATTCCCTCCCACTAACTTTTTGATCTGCAATCTTAACGTTGAAAGATTCAAATGAAAATATTTCGTCTCTCCTCCCTGACATGGTAGTTAGAATAGAAACTAGACTACCCAAAGAGATAAGGGACTTGACTTCAGATACCCAATTATTGAAGAACAAAAAATAATGAAGTACTTGGGAAAATAATATATTACACAGTTCAAGGCATCTTACATCATGAACGAGTTCTTATCCCAAAAATCAGCCAAGAATAAGAACTTGGGACACAAATTTATATAGTTCTATAAAATAAAAAACAAGACCCAAAATAATCTCTAAAGAACTAAAAGAAAAAAAAATTAGAATTCAGTTCCTCCTATTTAGTACGACATAGAGCTCAAGATCCATCAAAGCCTTTTCCAATACAGTCCGAGTGTGGCAATTGTATGGCAGTTAAGATCAAGCGGATCCATCGTAGTTTCAAAACAGAACTCATCACTGAGCAAATTCTCAATAATAGGAAAACAAATGCAATAAAATAGATAAGAGACAGTCCCGAATATAAGCAGGGATGGAGAAGCATTAGAGTAAACGCCACATCTTTTAAATCCATAGCATGTAATTCCGCCATATATCTGCAGCAAAGCAAGCCCAAGAGCATTCCACATCGGATAAATCTTCCAGCCAAATAATTCATGAAGTAGAACATGCTAATAGGCTTGGAGAATCTATAAGGATGACGTGCTAATTTTGAAATTAAGAAAAAAAAAAAAAAAGGTAAAATACATACTAAGTTTGGATCATACGGTAGAACGAATTTTGACAATTAAGGCATTTCAATGAAATAATATTATATTTCAAAACTCCATAAAACCCACAGCTTCTAAAGATGGGCAGGTGCAGGTTTCTATAGCTGGGAAAGTTATAAATATTCCATGTGACTGCCCATGTGAGTTCAAGTCAGTGGGGAGTCAATCAGAGGATGGGTAAGGCACAGTTTCCAGCAGATATTCCACTGTTCCTTTATCCTTACATTACCACTCTCCTTCTTTACTTTCTTTTGGAACTAATTAAGGTCATTTAGCTTAGTCATTAAAAACCAAATGACCCTCATTCCTCACAACTATTTATAAGCCAAACTTCATCCTACTTTTATGTGTACACAATCAAGTATGACACAAGGAGAAAGCAAATGTAGTTTCAGAACTAGCCAGAGCCTAAACTTAGTACTAGTCCGCTAGGGTGGGCCTAACCCAGCATGTGCTTGCATGTGAAGTGTCTTTCTAGTGATAGGAAACGCTCCCTTTGCACCGAGATATAAACACATAGGCAATATCTACTTCATCTTAACCTCTTTTCCCATCTTTCAACAAGAGCTGCAGCAAAATCTGATTCTTGCGCTAAAGGAATGAAGGTACAACTCCACCCGCATTCCTCCCACAGCACCATATAAGCGACAATGCGAGTCACGGGCGCATCATTCGATCAAATCTTTCTCAAGACCCTGTTCTTGGGCCTCAAACAAGGATGGTCGCCCAAGAAGTTGAGCCTCCAGGAAAGGAAGAGAGTCGTCAAGGTCTCGGCAAACGTAGCCATGGCCATAGCAGGCAATGGCACGAACTGGGGTCGGGCGTTGATAGCTCGCCATTCAAAGCATGCGAAGAACAGGGCTCTTATAAGGAGCCTCCTGGCCAAGCCTTGCTTCCCATCCAGCTTTCCCGGGCTAGGAATGAGGATGAAAAGGAAGCTCAAAAGGCTCTCCATGATAAGAAGAAGAAGAAGAGCACAAGAGAGAGATTTGGCAAAGTCTTCGTTAAAGAAGAGAACAAGGATTCTTAAGCGCCTCGTACCCGGAGGCAAATCCTTGGATGATTTAACGCTGCTCGGTGAAACCATAGACTATGTCGCCTCCTTGCAGGCTCAGGTCAATCATTTGAAACTCCTCACTCAAGCCTTCGGTGTATCCAATCACAGGTAAATATATATATTTCAAGTCATTTTGCATTGTATGCATAAATGTATATATGTAATTGGTTTCTGATGTCTAACAAAATGCAGCTAAATACTAATGGAGCAAGTCGGTGTGCAAGGAGAAGACCTTAAGCATTAACTCAGATGCTTTTTCTAATTTCCAGGAAGATATATGGTGAGGAGATGGAGCTGGATTATGAATCAAGGGAAGTCAAGTACTGAGGCTGTTTAATTTTATGTAGTGTGAAATTTTTCTCCTATCAAGTTAAATAATTCGCTGGTGTATAAATGTCAATAAAGTGCTGAAAAGGCACAAACAAGCATGTAATGCTTGCACAAAAGTGGTATGTGGAATCACCATAATTGCATTATGTGCAGCCAAAACACACGTTGCCTGAAAAATCTTGTGGTTCAATTAAGATAGCTAAAGACAATAGTAGTATTATTGCTTAATAAGTTGGTTATGTAGAATGCTCGGTTTTTGGGGGATAAAGCAGAGGAAAAAATTGACGAGATTTATGAAAAGAGGCTTGTGAGATTTAGCTTTACTAGGAAGATTCTTCGCAAGACGATCCCATGGCTGAGGTAGGGCTCTTCATGGGTGCTAAAAGAGGATACAAAGAAAAATCACTATGCATGCACAATAAAATATTAAGAACTTGAGCTGTGCTTGTTGCCTAATTTAATCTAGTAAGGTTAAAAAGTGGGTAAACTAAAGTAGTGTGCAATCGCATATATTTTCTCTTCATGGTTGCTAAAAGAGGATACAAAGAAAAATCACTATGCATGCACAATATAAGTAATGACTGATTTCATGTGTTTTAGTCTTGCATTGCTTGTGAATGAAGAATAAAGTTGTTTAAATACACAAATGAGCCCAAGACCCAACTCATTAACCTTCTTAAGTCAAATATAAGGTTTGTGAAATGAGTTGGCCATTTCACATATATTTTCTCTCAACAAACTACTACAAATCTGATGGTTCGTTTGGGTCAAGTGATTATACTCGATTGTTGATCTCAAATTGTCTCTTATGAAGAGTTTGTGTTATATGCATTGGTTATGCCTGCAAATGCGGGTGGTGGAACATTTGGTGGACTTGCATGATTTTGACACTTTATCATGTTTGAGTTAGCTCCGTTTCAAAGCGTGATACTTGATTGTAAGCTAAGAAATTGGTTCTACAGGGAATTCAAGTTTAGATATACATGTAAGGAGAAGCTTGTTGAAAAGCTTCACGCCTTTATTAGCCGTGCATTACTTGTTTATGGAAAGTGAAGTGTTTTATATGCACAAAATACATCCTTAAGATGACATCCCATACATTTAGTTCAATGGAAACAACTTATTTAACAGTTTTCCCAAACTGCTACCACTTTTTTGCTTTAATATTGTCGATGTTAAAGAGCTTTACACTGCTAATCTGTTATAGTAGCTCTTCTAAAGTTATCTTACATACTGGAATCAGCTCTCAAAAGTTCTATTTTTATGTAAGAGTTTCACAACTAATCTTACAAATAGTTATAATTGTCCTAAACAAAAAAAATTAAAAAAGTAGTGCCTTCTCGTGAGGATGTGATGGCCCAAGTTAGGTTGATAACTACCAATCTAAAATTAGGTGCATCTTTCCGTAGGATCATATTGGCGGTTAAGTAAAATAACAGTTAAATAATATCCAGAGCTACAGAAGAATAAAGAAACTTCATTCATTTAAAATAAATACATCTAGATTATTACATATTTCACATCTTGTAAAGAAAATAAAACCTAAATTATATCTCACGCTATGATTCTCTTTAGCATCTTTAAACTACATCAACGTCCTCCAGCAGTATTTGGTCTGATATTATAAAAATAATACCTTAGTGCATATTCTAAGTACAAAAAATATTAAATAATATACTTTTAAGCAAAAATGAAAGACAAAAATGATATAATAATAATTGCAGAAAAATAGGGTAAAATGCAAATAAAGATAATCATTACTTCTACAAATAAACATTTTTTTGTCACATGCCAAATTTCAAATAGTAATTGCATAAGAATTTATGTTTATGACTTGATATCATGAAGCGACGATAATAGTTATGATGGGCAAAGCCAGAATCTTGAGGCTGGGTTCAATAAAAGCATATCCTTCACCTGGGCCCTCTCAAAGGCTCCAGATGACACCCTTATGTCTTCCGAGGACTTGCTCCGTCCTTAACTTATTCATGTTCTGTTTCAGAACCCTTTGCAACATTCATAAAGTACATAAAATCATTTTATTTCTCTTACATCATTAGTAGTAAGAATAACACATTAAGTAGCAATATGAAACAGACTCAAAGTAATGCTTAAGCAACAATAAAAAAGAGAGTTTATAAAGTAATATTCAGTATACTTTTTGTGTATACTTAATGAGATAATTCACACACAATCCCAATGCAGTACTGAGAGATTTGATGGATCGGCAAAAATTATGTTTTGCAGTTTTATCAGTCTTCGAAAATGTCTGTCTTTATTATTATTAAAGCATATATTCTTCTTTCTAAGTTGATCTTAATTAGTTTGTTAATTAATAATTTATGTGTTGTTACTAAGATGATTAGATTTTTTCTTATTTAAGCACTTAGTCTGATCAAGTCTAGATATAAAGATTCACTACATTCTTTCACTACTAATTCTATAACATGTTGCTATATGATCTTGGGCATTAAATTCAGAAATCCTTCTTCATCAGTTAAAGTATGATACACAAGCTATGGATTTCTCTTTTATCATTACTAAATACTCTACAATTGATAAATAAAGTTTAATTTTATTAAGCAAAGTAGAGTTCTAACTTAAGATATATAGACAAAACTATCCAAACAGAACTAAATAACGGGCCAATTCCGTTTCAATCTTGTATAATAGCTTAAATCTTTATTCTTTTCAAGCATACTCCTAATCTTAGTTGTTCCCAATTTTGTTTAGCCATGTGTTAGATAGTAACAAAACATTGAATTTATCTTATTTCCATATGAAAGAAAATTTATGGAGGACATCAGTAGTGTTTTATTTAGATTAATCGAGTAATTTTAACAACTACAATTTAATAAGTCTCAATGAGTAATAACCTACACAAACTATTAGCAAAAAATTTAAATAAACTGTAATTAGAACAATGATTCTTGCATAGATCGATCGGCTATAGATAGATCAAATAATATACTAAAGCTGCAGGTATATCACATAAATTCATTGCAATAGATTTACTTAGTCTGACACACTCATATAGACATCTAGTTATAGGTGACATTTAGCATGGCATTCAATCGATTTAAATTTTTAATGCAAGTATATATGTTAGCCTTAACAAGTTTCTACATAAGATTCTGATTCATAGTTCTAGGAGTTTAGGAACAAATTCATTATCAATTTATTTGAATTCTGATTCCCTTTTTATGTATCATGAAACATAGAGTAATTTATAATAGAATAAATTAATGATTAAACCAAAGCAGAAATAGATCTAAGTTCCTCACATACATCTTTATTATTAACTATTTAATATGATTTGCTAATTTGATTTGAAGTATTAACTCACTTATACGATCCTATCTTTTAATAAAAGAATCGATGCAGAGGAAGTTCGTACCTGCAAAAGAGATCGGACGCAGAGAAGAAATAATCGGGTGCTGAAAATATAGAAGAAGAGGAAGGGGTCGTGCGGAAAGAGGTCGACTGCTGGAACGACCGAGGTCTCCTTTGTTTGCGTCTCTATCGCAGCCTTCGGATTAGGTATCAAATGTCTGCGTCGCTTCTGTAGGTATCCAAAGTCGTCTCCGTCGGTGGGTTGGGTCGAGAGGCTTGGTTGGCTGAGAGGGGAGAGCGAGGGTTCGAGAGAAGCTTGTTGTGAGGGATCGTTGGTTCTGTGGGGATTTAATAGGACGTGCGTACGTAACGCATGTTTGTTCCTTGCGCGCAAGTCACCGACTGGGTTCGTTGTAACGCACCTCCTTCCAAAACGTTCAGCTCTTTTATGCGTCGTTTGCAGGGATGTAACGGTCCTTCGACCTTTCTATTTGAAACCATCGGTGGGCTTTATTGTTGATGTGAACGAAATGCTTATTTTAAGGCATGATAATTAATCAAACGGGCGAGAAAATTTGAATTATATTGAATGTTTTTATCTCAGCGGGTTTTCTCAAAACTTCCTAATTATTTTATTCTGCCATACATGTTGTAGCACTTTTATAGATTCTAACGAGAGCAGATGAAATCGAATTTAACGGGAGTATTAACCGAAAATAAAAACTTGCGGGTAAAACAACAACATTTGAGTTGAGTAGGAATTTAATGTCTTTTTCAAAATGACCTAGGGTCATTACAGAGAACTTCAGCTCATCTTTATCAAGAACAAAGCCTTATTCCAAACAAAATATATTCCGAGATGATGTTATAGAGCCCCTCTACAGAAGGATCAAAACAATTAAAAAATTAGTATAACATAAATATCTTGATAATGATAAGGCAGTCCGATCTCCTCTTTAGAATGTTGGCCACACACTTCATGCAGACAAGAAACAGAGACATCACATGGTCATACGCCATTCATGGCTCTACCTTGCTAATTATGATATAAATCCAACGGAGGCCCACACACTAGTGCTTTCACCATTATCCTGAATGGCAGATCAACAGCTTAAAGAATCATTCAAGAACAAACAAAATTTAATCTTAAAGCAAACCCTAATCGTAATAAAATATATAAGGCTCTTAAGCTAATTAATCATCACCAACCTCATTTAGATATACGCTATAAGCCCCCTGTTCTCCGTAAGAAAGAACTGACAACAAATAATTAACATTTCATTAGTGTTGCTGAAAAAAAACAAGAACATTGTGTATAGTTTGGAGATTATTACTTGCTTGACACCTGCAGGATATTGACAAATCGTACACCTGTATTCTGATGTTTAGTGATTGGCTGAGACTACTTTGGATGGTTGTTTCTGTTGAAAAATGAGCATTTAAATTTTGGTTTGAGAAAACTGAAAATTTGGTGTTGATAAGTGAACAAGAAGTTTTTGAGTGGTATGCATGAAATTTCTCTTTTATATTTTTGGTAAAACAATAAATGTTTTACTAGAGATTTATATAATGGGGTTATCATTGTATTGGAAGGAGAGAAGAATTCGAGCCCGATTGGATCAACCAAGGTGGTGCCTATTAAATAACTTTAACAACGATTTATTGTTTCGTCGTTTTCCTTAACTAAGATTGCTAGTTTGTTTTGATTTTATATCGTATGATGTATACGGCTGCATCCTAGCCATCCGCTTGTATCTCAAGAGCCTTTATGAGGTTTCCCTTCTCTGTGTAAATAATATGGAAGATATGCATTCCACGATATCGATCCCTTGCGTGATTTGCTTTCATGGTATCAAAGTGCACGATAGAGCGGTAGAGTGATGTTTTTCTTTCCAATGTTGATCGCATGAAAGGAGCTCGATCTCAATCAGTCGCACTCGGAGAAGGTGAGTTTTCCATATTCCAGATGGAGTCGCTATTTCTGTGATCTGTGAATACTTCCTCATCCGCCGCCCAGATCACTGACGTTCCAGCCCTAACTGCGATTCATCACTTACTAAACTTAACGGAACAAACTACATTCTATATTCTCAATTTCTCCCAATCTTCCGAGCACATGGATTGTTGTAATTTCCCGACATAATGCAATTTGCGCCGCCCCCCCACCTTGCAGAACAATCATCTACCAAATCCTGAGTACATCTCCTAGTTCACGCAAGATCAATTAATTCTTAGTTGGCTTATTTTAACCCTAATTTAGAAGACATTCACTCAAGTTGTCAAAAAAGAATCCGCTGCGGCAATGTGGAATGCACTGCCACATTTGCATCCACTTTTCAAGTTCGTCTCCAACAAATTGAGTACCAACTTAGGAGCTTGAATTAAGGCTATTTGAAGATGCAGGAATTCATTCAACATGCTAAAAACCTTGCCCACCAACTTTACATCGTGGGATCGTTTGTCTTAGATCAACGGTTGGTTCTAATCTTGCTAACTGGACTTGGGTGAGAATATGCTTCTCTGGAAGTAGCAATTATGGCTCGTGTTGAACTCATCTCTTTTGATGTGTTCATCAGAATTCTCATCAATCGTGAATTGATGTACTCAGATTTTCACACTTAGGTTCTGCTCACTACTCCTCTCACCAATGGTACTGAGCTTTAGCATTTCTGTCCCCAACAGACTGATATAGATCTAGGTTTCTTTCACTCAAAAGGAAGAGGCTATTGCAGGCGTGGTCGAGGAGGTGTTGAGGTCACTCATCTGTCCCTTTCCAACTCTGTAATCGCTCTGGGCATTTTTACATCAACCTCTATCATAGGCATAATTTTACCCAGTACCCTGCCACTCATCCCCACCTACATTGCAAGCCCATCCATCCGACTTTGCACTATGCCACAGCACCACAAGTTGAGCCATGGATTCTTGACTCAGGTGCAAGTTATCATGCCACATCAAATGCTAAGTATATGAGAGCCATCAACCCATATCAAGGCAATGAAAAATTGCAAATCATAAACTGTAGCACTCTGGATATAGCCAACACACTCCTAAATAATTCTTCTGTTCCTTTCATTTATAAAACATCATACATATTCCTCATTTAACTAAGCATCTCCTTTTAGTTAGTCAATTAACCCTAGACAATAATATTTTCATTGAATTTCATCTGTTTTATTGTGTTATTAAGGATACCCTTACGAAGGACAAATCATGTGGAGGCACGCTTTCTAATGAACTCTACACTTTTCCCACTTCCTCCTCCCCATCACATCCTATACAAAGCTTATTGTGTTCAACCTTTGGAACAACCGTCTTGGTCATCCATCAGCTGACAAACTCAAGCATATGTCTAATTCTTTGCATTTTCATTTTTCTTCAAACTTTCCTTGTAACTCATGTCAAATGACAAAGCAATATAGAATTCCCTTGCATACCTCCACTACTACATATAAAAACCACTTGAGTTAATTGTTTTCGACATTTGGGGTTCGTTACCTGTTGGCCGACCTTGGTTATAAATTATATATATCTTTCATTAATGCGTATTTGAATTTTACATGACTATATCCTTTGTGACAAATCTGATGTGCACGATATTATTCTTTCATTCAAATCTATGGTTGAGGATATGTTAAGCCAAAATTTTGAAGTTTCAACTAGTTGGCAGGGGAGAATACTATGATTCATTAATACTTTTTAGCAATTTAGCATCCAACACATACTGTCTACACCTTGTACCCTTGCTCGAAACAGGAAAGCGGAAAGAAAACATAGGCATATTGTTGACACAGAACTTGCTCTCCTTCTTCAAGCTTCCCTTCCCCCCCCCATCAGTTTTGGTCGAATGCCTTTCACACTTTTTAATAAATCGAATGCATATGAAAGAGGTTTCCATCAAAACACCATTTGAAGTGTTGTTCAATAAACCCCTAGAATGCCAACTTTTAAAAATCTTTGGTTGCTTATGTGTTCTATGGCTCTGCCCCTATTCGAAAAACTAATAGGAACCTTGCTCTCTTCCATGCGCGTCATTGGTCACAGTGGCCACAACAAGTGTATCTATGCTATCATATTGACAGCGCTTAGACATGTGTATCGCGCTGACACCTTTGATGAAACTATTTATTCGTTCAAACAGCAACAACAAGAACCCACACAGCAACCTAGCATTACCACTCATACAGAAATCTTTATATCTGTTCTGACTCCTTCCCAAATGCTATCATTTCATGCTGGTTTTCAGCCCTTCAGGTGCAGTCGACCAGCAACCTTAACATGCAGCAGTCGACCAGCAACCTTGACATGCAGCAGCCGACCATCTCTTCCCCCTTGCAACAGCCGAACATATGCATTGTTGCAACCACTAAGCAATCTTCGGACCCACAAACAGCTGCTTCTTCTATAACCGCAACTTCATCTCCCTTGGTCCGGGTCTGTAATCAGCACACCACTACCTGTCATGATGAAGGTCGTTCTGCAAACACACATCCAATGTTTACACGCAACAAAATGAATAATCTTAGACCCACAACTTTTGCTAGTGTGCAAGTTATAAATGATGAAATTGTTCCTGTTAATTTCAACCAAGCAAGCAAGCATGTACATTGGATGGCACCTATGCATAAGGAAATTAGTGCTCTTCTTAAAAAAACAAGACTTGGAGTCTTCTCCCTATACCGTCACATGCAAATATTATTGATTGTAAATGGTTGTTCAAAGTTAAGCATAATCCTGATCATCGTTACAAAGCATGTCTGGTAGCGAGGGGTTTTACATAGCATGAAGGTTTCTATTGTGCAAAAACATTTAGCCCGATTGTCAAACCGGAAACCATTCTCATAGTTTTATCCTTGGCAATTGCATTCAGATGGTTTGTCCGCCAACTCGACTTTGACAATGCCTTCCTTAATGGCGATCTGTCCGAAGAAATGCAATGCTCAACCACTTGGGTCTATCTCGACGTCTCATCACAATTATGTGTGCGGGTTACAGAAAGCTCTTTATGGTCTGGTACCACAAATTATCATATGCTCTTAAGGCATTTGGCTTCCCTAATACAATCAATGAATCTTCATTATTTGCTCTCCGATGGAACTCCGACACATTGATTTTACTACTTTATGTGATGATGTTTTATTAACGGGCAGTAATAACTGACTCATACAAGAACTCGTTGATTACTTTGCTGCCTCCTTTGCTCCCAAAGTATTTGGTTCAGCTGACATGTTTCTCAATATCAAGTACTCCTTCATCCTGGACGTTCTTCACCTATCACAATAACATTATATATTGAAACTTTGGGGTCCACCAACATGCATCAAGCCGCCCCTGCTCCAACCTTGCAGCGGTTCATAATAGCGCTTCCCCTTCGGAACCACAGTCGTTTGTTGATTCTTCTCTCTACAAAAGTGTTGGAGGTAGCTTACAATACCTTCAACATACACGGCCCGACATCACTTTGGTGTCAACAAAGTCTGCCACTATAAGCATAATCCCACCGTGGAACGCTGGCAAGCCATTAAGCACATTCTCTGTTACCTTCATGGCACATCCAGTTACCTTCATGGCACATCCAACTATGGTTTGCCTTGGTTTCCTATTTTAGATTTCAAGATTACCGTCTTTAGCGATGCAGATTGGGTAGGAAATGAAGAGGACTGAAAGCCAACTTCGGGATGTTACATTTTCTTGGGTCCTAATCTTATTTCTTGTTCCACCAAGAAACAGTCGACCGTGGTCTCAAGCATCGAGGCTGAATACAAAGAAATAGCTAATATGACAAGTGATGCCTTATGGGTTCGATCTTTGCTTGTTGAGCGTGACTTCTCACTATCTTCGATTTCCATGATTTTATAGCATGTGATGTAAACGATTGCATCCTAGCCATTCGCTTATAGCTCCCGAGCCCCTATGTATGAGGTTTCCCTTCTCTGTATAAATAATACGAAAGATATGCATTCCACGATATCAATCCCTTGCGTATTTTGCTAATGAGCTCGATGCATTTTGGTACATCATGTTACTGGGCTGGGAAGAGCCCAGGGCGCCACAGGCTCGCCCTAACGCCAATGCAGCCAAAGGTCTGGCGCCCAAGCAATCCTAAGGGATCCAAATCCAGACCAGCACCCCAAACTGAGGCCTAGACACGTGCGTCCAGACGCTTGTAGCAGAAGCCCTAGCTTGAGAGCTGGGCGCTTAGACGCTTGTGGCAATGCAAGCCCAAAGGGATGTGTCCCTAGGGCGGTTGTGGACAACTGTTTTAAGGGTTGTTTAAAGCCATTTTTTGTGATATTATTATAACTAAGAGGTGTGCATATGTATTGTAACGGTAACAAACACAATCTATGGTTCTTGGGCGAAGGATTTGTGATTGTAATTCTTCTCTGAATTGTGAAATTATTCTTCCTCCCTTCTTGTGGACATAGATGTTTACACTAAACCTTATAAATCTTGTTGTTTGTTCTTGCTTTTATGATCCTCAACAAGTGGTATCAAAAAGATGTTAGGTTAAAGGCTAGGCTGACGAGCAAGAGAAGACATATGAGACATAATAAAAGAATGTTCAAGTTCTTCATCTTTGACGATGGTGGAAAGAACCGTCCACCAAGTGATGACACATCCGACAAAGATCGATCTTGTTAAAATTAATAGCAAGAACATTTCGACATATGGAGGTGTAACACCCCAACACCAGGTCAGTGCAGCTAACCCAACACGTGAGTCACTACATGTAACAACCCAAGTTGTTACCCAGTTTGAATTTAGCATGACCATATCATAATTATCATTCCATTAAGATCATCGAGTCATTAAAACCTAACCGTGAAGGTTCGGAGCAATTCGGAGACCAATCGATTAATTTGGAATATTTTAATATTTAATTAATTAGAAAATTGAGGTATTTATTTTGATCTTGAAATCGAAATCCAACTTCGCCATTGCGATCGTCACCCCCAAATTAGCTAGGGGTGATGTTTTGGACGCGTTTGGAAGTCGTCGAATTTTCATCAATATTTTAATATAATTAAATACCCCAAAAATTAGTATAATTAAATAATCATCGGAATCGAATTCGGACTTCGTCGTTGAATTTCCCACCCCCAAATTAGCTATGGGTGAATTTTTGGGATTTTTCGGAGCACATTTTAAAAATCTGAATTTTTAAATAAATAGGGAAAATAAATAAGCAATCATTGAAACCCCAAATTGCAATTTTCCCATTTATTTCAAAATCTTTTTTGGCTGGCCATTCCCATGCAATTCGGCTAGCCATCCCTCCTTCCTCCCTAAGCCATGCCATCAATTAATGCTCCTTCATGATGACCTATCCACCAGGCTCCCCATAGCTTCCCCTCCTTTAAGAGGGAGCTCTCATCCTTCTTCCTCCCCTTTGGTAGAAGCTGAGCTCCACCTTTCTCCCCTCTATTTCTTCCATTGCTAAGTGCGGTTGGAGAAGAAGAAGTTCAGCTCCCCTTTAAGTTCCCGGAGAAATCAGAGTATCCTCTTCTTCCTCTCTTTCCAAGGACAAAAAGGTACCCCTTTCCTCCTCTCCTTGTCTTTCTTATGCTGTTGCAATGTTGGAATGTAGCCTTGGAAATCTATAAGCATGTATGTAAGCCATTATGACTCTTAAAAGCTTCACAGAAAAATGCTCTGTTTTCGTTCACTCTGCATACCCTTGCATTCATCCATATTTTTCGTATAGTTAGGATGCTCTGTTTGTGCCGATTTTAGTGTCAATGGAAAGGTATCGGAAATACCTTTCCATTGATATATGGAGCCGTTCATGGGACTCTCTGGATTGAGAGTAATTGAGCTCAAAAAATAGGCCTTAAGTTTTCGTCCAGACGAAAAATGCCGTCTGGCGCTGCAGCGCCCGAAGTTGCAGAGCTAGGCCGCTGCAGCGGCATTTCGGCGAAAACTTATATAAACATATAATAGAGTAATTAAACAGTAAAATTGCAAAATGGACCGCTACAGCGCGCGGTAGCTCGCTACAGCGGGCTGCAGCGGCATTTTGGCGAAAACTTATATAAACATATAATAGAGTAATTAAATAGTAAAATTGCAAAATTGACCGCTACAGCGGGCTGCAGCGAAAATATTTGGAAAACTTAGGAAAATATGAAAATAAATTAATTGAACAGTAATTTTGCAAAGTGAGCCGCTGCTGCGCCATAGCGCGCCGCAGCGCTGCCGCGCGAAAGGCGCTACAGCGCGCTGCCGCGCGTAAGGCGCTGCCGCGCGTAAGGCGCTGCCGCGCGTAAGGCGCTACCGCGCGCTGCCGTGCAAAAGGCGCTACAGCGCGCTGCGCGCGTAAGGCGCTACCGCGCGCTGCAGCGCCCAAACTTGCAAAATTTCCAGGAATTTCAGAAAACTGCTCAGATTTTGTAAAACTGCCCAGTTTTGGCTGAAATAGCCAAAACTTCACCGTTTTGATATTTTAAGACCCCTAGGACCCTAGTGGGGCTAAGTTATACTAAATTTGAACATATTTTAGCTAAAATTGAGCATTGCATAAAATTTTATGTTGAAATTAAATTAGTGCTCAAAACCTACTATGGATCCTAAATATGTATTGTGCAAAATACTAAGTAATAGAGTCTTAAGTGCTTGAATTGAATATGTATGTGATGACCCACTTAAGTAGTAATAAGTGAAACTCTTAAAATATCGAGACGCCTTTTCAGATAATGGTGGAGTTCCTAATAAGAACTCCAAAGTTAAGCGTGCTCAGGTGGGAGCACTCCTAGGATGGGTGACCTGCTGGGAAGTTATCTTCTGTGAGCAAAATCGTGAGGCCTTTCATGCCAAAGCGGACAATACCTCGGTGTTAAGAGTTTGGGCTGTTATAAATGGTATCAGAGCAAACCATAGGGTGTTAGATAGGAGCTAAGTACCATACAGGGCAAAGTACCACTTCATGTGAGCAGCCTCTTGAACCCATGATGGTTAAGGTGCTACATGGTTGTGGGTACCTCTTGCGCCTGTAGGGGTCACGTCTAGTCCTATCTACCCAATGGATGGTTCTTGGATCTGTGTGTGGATACTGATGAGGACGTCAGTTACTTAAGTTGGGGAGATTGTGATGACCCACTTAAGTAGTAATAAGTGAAACTCTTAAAACATCGAGGCGCCTTTTTAGATAACGGTAGAGTTCCTGATAAGAACTCCAAAGTTAAGCGTGCTCAGGTGGGAGCACTCCCATGATGGGTGACCTACTGGGAAGTTATCTTCTGTGGGCAAAATCGTGAGGTCTTTCATGCCAAAGCGGACAATACCTCGGTGTTAAGAGTTTAGGCTGTTACAATGTATATCATAATAACAATAATGGCATGAAACCTAAGTCTTTTAGATTTGTGATTATATGTTAATCTCTTTAATTTGATTTAGAAATTGATTAATATTGATTATCCTTTTGTGGCATCTTTCTATCTATGTACTTTTAGGATGTATATTAGAGAACTTCAATATTTATTTGAATACTTAAATGTGCTTACTTGAACATTAGAATCTTGATAATTTGATTAAGTAGATAATACTTAATCCAAACCTAAAACTTGACATCAGTAATACACTAATAATATATTGATTTGTTATTAACCTATAAATTAATATTAGTTTTAATAATAGAAAGGTTAGGGATTAAATCCTACCTTATCTTGATTAAGATTTAAACCTTAATCACATAATTAATTAACTTGATTGTAAGATAATTCAATTGATATTATTCTAATAATGCATATGATTTGATATTGATCTTAAATCATCAAATTAGAAGTGCTAAGGACAATATTAAATATATGTGACTGAACCATCTGAATCCAAATTTTAGATCTTTGATTTTCTCTTATATAAGACAATTAGCATAAGATGGAAATAAAATTATAATAATTTGTGCAATGATCTAACTCTAATAAGATCTTCAATTTTATCCCATAATTGTAGAATAGGAAATGATCAAATGAATTTTAATCATTTGATCTGATCATCTTAACTTAAGTATAATAAATAAATCTTAAGAAGTATAAAAGTGAGATCTTAAGGGTCTTGCTATAGGATCATTATTGAAATGATTAAAGACCTTAATTAACGATACATTGAGGTATGAAGGACTTTTGTAACTTATTGAGATAGAAACATAGTTGACTCTTCATAACTTAAGAAGTTGAACTTGATACCTTATGGTAGAAATCACCTAAAGTACTTAGAATGTGGCTCATTCCTTGTGATAGCAACCTATATTGAGTGATCCTTTGATCACATCCTTGGAGCCTTGTATAGGATACACCTACTTAGAGTAAGGATTAATAGATTTGATAAATTTTTGTCGATTAAATAGAATCCGTTGAACTCAGATTATTGGTTGGGTATAGTATGGTATGCCTATATTACTAGTTTATTTCAATAGTATTCAGGATTTGTTAATTCACTCCAATGTGGACTTATGACCAGGTGCTATCCTGCGGATTAGCCGAATATAGTCCCGTTAGAATAAATCTTCTAAGACTTTGAGTGTTACAATTAGTGATCAAGATCCTTAGTTTGAGATGTAAACTGCAATTGGGTTCTGCCTCCTATCGTAGTGCGCTACGATAAGTGCAGTTTAAGCAAACTAAGTATCTTAAGTCATTTTGCGTAGACCACTAAGTATGCTTGTAATTAGGGCATTTAACGGCTTAGCTTGAGGTATAAACTGTGATCGGGTTCTGCCTTCTATCGTAGTGCGCTTCGATAAGTGCAGTTTAAACAAGTTAAGGGTTAAATCTACCTTTCTTGCAAATATGCTAAATATGTGTATACAATCTCCCCAGCTAATGATTTTTAAGTAAACTCTCAATCTTAACCAATTCTCGAGATTAGAGTTCAGGAGTCAGAATCCTTTTAGCAGGATTCTGCACAATGGAGACCTAGAATTCATTATCAGATTTTAAAGTATTCTCTGGATTTATCTCATGTATTTTAGAAGCATGAGCATGAGCATAAGCATGATGTGTGAGTATTAGAATGATGTATAAGTATCAGTGATGATTTATGAGTTACGGAATGTTGCATACATTGACTGGAGAATTTCATGATGCATCAGTATCATCAGTAGACAATATTCCCAACTGGATGTATGTATACATTGGACCGTACAACGGACTACAGCGGTGGCAGCTACAGCGGCTATTCTGCTACGGAAAATTCCGATGGCAGCAAGGATGAGGGTCCGGAAGGTGGCAGTTAGGGCTTGGGGAAAGAGGATTCATAAACTAGGGTTTTCTCTGGGAAAACAAGAGCCGTTCTAGCTGTTTGGAGAAAACTCAGAATTTATATTAATCAAAATTGCTAATAACATATAGATTTTGGGTTTTTATAATACCCTCAAAGCAATCAAGACCTTAGAGTGTTTATAATACGATCGAAGGGTTAATATTCATCCTTCCGATCAATACAAGAAACTGACGAAAATAAATGCATAAAATAAAAACTGAAACGGACTAACATAAGTGCATAAAATAAAATGGAAACAGGCAAAAATAAATGCATAAAATAAGAACGAAAATGGACGAAAATAAATGCATAAAATAAAACGGCAACGTCATGGCCGGTACGGGTCCGGGGGGGCTCGGTGGCGGTACCCACGTCGAAGATGGTCCTCATCACAACTTGTTTGCAGAATTCTGGTGTTGGCATGCAAAACGAGGCACATTACAATAAAATCAAAATGTTCTTTTTAAAACTACCCGACGAAACCATGTTTTCAACCTACCAGAATATTTATCTTACGTTTCTGAGTATTTTTACATATAACTTGACTATATTTGAAATAATATTATTCAAATATAGTCAAATAATTAAATTCATATTTTTTTTGAATTTTTAAATATTTTTAAAATTTTTGTCGTGGATTAACGGAAGTTAACGTCAGTTAACTAACTAATGGAACGAGAATATTTTGCGAATACTCTCGCTAATTGCTAATGGTCGTTAACGGCGCGATCGAACCGGGTGCTACGATAACTTTATTGCTTATCGTTTTTATTTTCGTAAACGGACGTTGACGGAAACCATTAAAAATCATAACAGAATGAGAATATTCTACGAATATTGCCGTTAACTGCTAACGAACATTAACAACCGTTAAATGATGTTTGCTACAATGATTTATTGTTCATCTTCCCCCATTTTTTATCGTGCTCCTTCGCCTTCCAAGGCGGATTCTGGTGCCGTCAGACCTCCGTCGTTGTGATTCGACTGCCGTTGGACTCCTCTCATCGAGGCCTACACGTGACTACCAAAAGCCCCTTCATTGGATACCAAAAAATTTTCACTCCAGCGAAATACTATTCATCGTCTTCTCAAATGGATGCAAAAAGGAGATGTTTTGCACAAATTAAAATTTTGAAAATGAAGAAAATAACAAGAAATTGTTTTTTGAAACTTAAATTTTAGGAAAGCATGACCTAGGGAAGCCGTCAGATACGATCTCACAATTCGGATCGGATCCAATCGTATAGGACGCGGACCGTCCTATTGGGATCGGGTGATCCCGATAGGACGGATGCACTGTCCCATGTTCAGGTCAGGACAGTGGATCCCCGCTGTTCCGAAAATTCAGATTTTTCCAAATTAATTTAATTCATAAAATTTGAATTTTATTAACATTTAATTTAAATTAAAATCTCAAATGTATTTTACGCATTTTCCCCCATTGGAAATTCAAAAATTATGAAACTTGCACCTTTAACGTATTTTGATGTGAGAAATTCAAAATTTTCATCGAATTGAAGATCAGAATAATTTTCGTATTTTTTTCAAGTATTATTTTAATATTAAAATATTCTGATTTTTCAATGTTGTATGAATTGACTCGAGATCATGTCGTTAAGACTCCTAATGCTGCCCTAAGTCTAATAAAACTATTTCTTAAGTCCTAATTAAACCTAATTTAAAGAGATGAATTTTGGGGGTATCTAAAGAGGTCCCAAATTATATTGGATTGATTTAAGAAGAGCTTTTAGTACCTATTGGACCTCTTAGATTATTTTAATCCATACCTAGCCAGCTTCCTTGTGTGAATTCTCCAAACCCTAATTAAGGTATCATTGTCTCTCTCCTCTCTTCCATGGTTAATAAGTACTTAATTGATTGCTAGGTCCCATTTTGCTTTTTTGAAAGCTAACTGAGGTAGGCACAAGATATCTTGGTGGATCATGATTCTTAAATATACATTTCTCTCTTACTTTAAGTAGCATTGGTTAATCTTCCAAAGTATCATGTTAAGGCTAATTATAGAAATTCATCAAGGGACAAGACCAATTATAGAAACTTTTATTGATAGATATCTCAAATTAGTTTAAAATAGCTTAATGAATTTATTAATTATTAACCACTCAATTAAGATTATTCAATTAATATTTTCACTATTCCAAACCAAATCAGACCTAGGATTGATAATATAAAAGTTGAGTTAAATTTTGAACCATTTGGGGGTTGGTAGCCTAAAGAATACCCTTCTAATTCTGCACCAAACCCACCAAATCCTTCTCCAAGTCATCAAAACCTTAATTAAATTAATTAAATAAACCTTGACAAAGCCATAAATACTCAAAGAAATGTTTGTGGCATTATGCTAAATTTGTTTAAAAAACACTATAATTGAAGTTCAATTTCTTTCAAGAAAAACTATATTATGTTGTGTAGGATGTTTTAAAAGTTACAGGAAATGAAAAATAAAAATATTCATACAATCATTCTATTAACCTTCAATAATTTTGTCTGTGCTCGTGTTCTTCATCTTCTTAAGACAAAACAGACACGAGCTCTCTAAATTCTCCAAAGGCCTGGCTTAACTTATACACCCCTTCAGAAACTCTAAGAAGCCTTAACCGCACATAACTTATTTTTTCTTGATTCTTCAACATCAGAGGATGTAATCTCGGGAGAATCTAAAGATCCAATGTTGAGTAATCAAGCGAAAAATGTTATTTAATGAATACATATATATATATATGGTGAAGGAACTGATATTTCGGATTGTCCTCGCATCAATCAGCAGGTCTTAGGCCATGCTTGAGCGCCGCCGTCCAGACAATGTCAATGCGATCGACATCGATCGCTCCGACTTCGTGATGAGTCCATTCTTCAAGACAATGCAGCACTCCTCCGGCATGGCAGGCATGCACGACTCCTCGATCGAGAGTGTACTGCATCAAGGCGAAACAATAAAGGTCAGGAATATCTCTGCTGATTTGCTGATCATTTCTAAGGCTAGAAGTGATTTTTAGAAATTGGAATGAAGACAACAAAGATTAAGCAGCCTACAATCACAACTACGATATGCAATTACCAAAAATTAGCATGACCTTTGGGAGAAAAAGAAACTCCTGGAAGAAATCTTAAGAACATAGATGAATTAGGGCAAAAATTTAAGCTTAATGTGCTATCTTTGAAATGCAAAATTTCTTTTGTAACTGCATCATGCGACGCGTTATGGCTTTATGTGAATTTATGATTGTAATCGTGATTCCTCAGCGTAACCAATCCCAACATTACCCCCCCCCTCTAAGCTACTTGACCGTGGATGTTGATCTTCGCCAGGAAGCGCTACCCATGGCGATATGCATAATAATAGACGTGAAGTCTAAACCAATTTTACTGCATACATCAAACATTAATACTACTAGATAACAATATTGTTAAGATATCATTGTTGGGAATCAGTATCATCAAGGATATCAATGCCCGCCTATCATATAATTACACTACCTTAATGACATACATGTAGCTTTTTATTTATCAAAGACAGCATTATCATATCATAAAGCAAACACCATATAATAACACTGAGATGTCGGCAAACCAAGCATCCCCTAAAGTTATTTGTGATACTTGTAAATATACAGATGACGAGTTACCTCGCACATGCCCAGCCCTTGAACATCCAATGGAAGGCGCATTGCAGCCAGCTTCCCATAAGTGCAATCGCGCCGAAAACCGATGATGGGAGGGACGACAAACTGGTGGAAGTGAGTTCCTCGTGGGGCTAACCGTTGTTCACTAAAGGTTATCCATTTCCCCACAATCCACGTCTATTTCCATTACACCACATTTAGCATTTTGATTCTTATGCTCTAAAGATTTGATCTTTTGGTTTTGGGAGGGTTAGCTCATACCTTGCAATTTTGTGCAGCTTGGTATTTTGTGACTTGAACAAGATAATGCTGGCTATCCGGAGGAGCTTCTTTCTGTATCTTTTGGAATCTCTCAGCAGAGAGAGTTAGCATCTACAATGTTTAAGAAAATAATCAGTGAATGATATTTTGTTCCAGAGCAATTTATGCATATAATTTAGGGCTATTTGATTTGAGGCAAAAAGATTATTAGAATAAAATGATTACAATGTAAAACTTTTTCAAGTAAATTAAATATATTGTAATTTAAATAATAGTATTTAGGCTGTGATAAAAAGTTTTCTAGATTTATAATTTGATGTTTTGTTGGGTGTATTTTTGTGCCAATTATAATTTATTTAAAAAAAAAAAACAAGCTTCTCCGTGAGTCCGGACGAAGTTCTGAAGAACTAAGAAGAAGCGATTTTTTTTTACGTTAAGCGAGGGATGCAGTAATTAGATTACTGCTCGAATCGAGTGTAATCTGATTACAAGACATGTGAAAAAATGGATACCTCCACATACCCCCTCATTTTCCTAGCAATAAATACCTAGAGAATCCTACAAATCAAATATCCAAAATTTTAAACTCCTGGATAAAAAATTTAATTTACACTTGTTTTAATGCAAACCAAACAGCCCCTCAATGAAAAGTTTCCAATAAATCGCTATTTTAATATGAAATAACTTACAAGGACCCTCACTTTCTTCCTGCAAAGGTATAATGCAATTGCCCTCCCAAGCTTGGAGGTGGCACCAGTTAAGAAGACCTCTTTCACGGCCTGAGGGATTTTTTTAAGTATTACTGCCGCAGTTAAGGTATTTCCATGGACGACCCTTACTCTTAGATTGGGATGTTTGTTGACAAACAAAGTCCCGCCGCCATTGAGTGCTTCATTCTACGAACAAACAATGATTAAACAGATAAAACGTGAGTATTTAAAATTTTCTTTTGTATTTTAAGCAAAATTTCAAGTTTTCTTATCCTTACTGCAATGCTCAGATTAACAGTTAGTCTTTGAAATTAATGGGAAAAGATTTAATGAATTTCAACAGTTAGGATAATTATATAAAATATTTAAGAGTTGTAAAATTTTATTCTTATCCTAGCATTCATCTTCCATCTATCGATCAATGTATGTTTGTAAATCATTGGTGACCTACCATTCCAAAATTTCAAGTACAGAAAACAGATCAGCTAAAGAGGTGCCTTAAATGAATGAGAAAGCTTTCCATATGAAAAAAAAAAGCTCAGCAGTATACCCAATTTGAGACTAAAAATCAAAGCTACTTCCACCTTCCATGTGAATTGACGAACTTCTTCAATGCGCATTTATTGCCCTTTTCCTAGCCTGTAGTGCTTCCCCCCTTACACACTTCAATAAAACAGAGTTTGGAAGGAAGAATAAAACTCTATAACGACGTTCGTAGAATATCTTATCAATAAATAGAAACAATAAAACTCAAGGAATTTAATTTTTTTAATCCTCCTTCGTTAAAATGAAGAAAAATTTATTTGTAGTTTCACTAGTCAAATCAAAAGAATTTTGATTGGTAGTTGGTGGAAGAGATGGGAAAGAAGGTTTGATTAGTATGTTCAATTTTTCTTTTTTTTTGAAAAAGTTCTTCTTAAGTCATATAAGGTAAATATGTGGCTGACAAAAATTGAACTATTGACACTGTCAAGAGTCTAAACCTAAGTGCTCCACCACACAGTAACAACACCGTTCACTGTTTGAATTTTTGCTCTTCAATTTAAAAAATAGCAATTTTATCAGGGAAAAATCTTTTATGAATACCTTTTAACGGAACCGTTGTCATTTTTTACTATGAATTTAGTTTTAAAATCCGTGTATAGTTGTCCTCAACACATTTTATGTGCATTTTTCTTAAAAAAAATTTGGCATGTTAAAGACGTGAAAATTTTACCTTATTAAGCGCAGCAAGGCTAAGAACTTTTACCCCCATCCTATCTGCTCTCAATATGGCACTTTCAATCTGATTATTGATGCCGTCTTTAGCAAAAGGCAGAAAATACTGCAAAAGGATAAGCAATGACTAATTTAGCACCAAAACTGTTAGCAAAGAGAAAATGGAGATGAAATTGCAGTGTGGATGAGATATGGAACTGGTCAATCAAAAAAGAAGTAAAATTGAGTTATATTCACAATGATCAAACTAGTATTCAGCATTTATTTCATATTTGTTTTGGACAATCATCGCTATTTCTGCCCCCAAGCTGTCCTTTCGAAACAATGCTGTCAAGCAATTCATGATTTAAGAATTTAGGAAGGCTTTAAGATTTTAAGTCTACCAAATAGAATTGGTTCCTCAATTCCCAAGGGTGGATAAATCAGGCTAGATCTCAGATTTAAGTAAATTTGTTTATCCCCCTGAATTTATCACGCCAGGATTAATGCCTCAATGAAGGAGTAGAACAAAATTATGAGCCAAACAATTTTCAGGATTTAACCGAATTTACTAAATTCCAAACCAAACAGGTTCAGAATTTAAAATTTCATAAACTTACAAAATCCAAACTTAGGGATTTAGTAAAGATTTTGTAAATCATCCATTGTTTAAATCCATTTGTTGCCAAACAATCCCGTAATGATGTGTTTATAAACCTCTCACATATCTTTAAGGCCGACAAGATCAAATGAGTCACCTGATATCCATATCTGGGCACCACCCAGAATTGGTGCAATCGGCCTCGGAGTTTGTAGAAGGAGAGAAGGAAGGTTTTCGACCAACCCCACATCGCCAGCATAACCAGGAAGCCTCCTGGCCAGAGGACCAGAAGGTAAGGCACAACTTTGAATGGCAACGAGCTGAAAGATCGAATAACAAACGGCACATGTAAGGAGGACACAACATCGACCACATGAGCCAGGAAGACAAAATCAGGGATTTGGATATTATTTCCTGCAGCCACAGCAATGAAAACAACATTAGAAACATCATTCTGATGATAAAGGATGTTTTGTTAGCTAGCTGTTTGAGTTAGGCAGACTCATTTAATCCCAAACTATTCTAACCTGCCCAATTAATTAATCTACTATTCAATTTGAACTGAACAAAGTTGAACTAATCAATTTAATCTCACTGCAATACTAAAATAAAATCAAATGATGGTTAAGGATTAAAGTACATCATAAATAATAATAATTAATTCTGTCAAATTGTCGATAGTGTTTACGCAAGTGTTTACAAAAAATAATTTTAGATTGAAAATGATTCTAGCGAGAGTAAACTCAAATTTAATTGAACAAATTCTTATTTTTATAAAGATTTATATAAACATGCATAAACTATATCATATGAATAGAACTAAGGGTTGAAATTCTCTGCACGATTCAAGAAAACAATGGCATTGTTAGAATTAAATGCACAAGACATTAGTATAGTAAACAAGCAAGATTTCCACACAACGTATGGAAATGTAGCTGAATTTTTTTATCTTTTCTCAATGAATTTCAAGGAGATAAAGCCTGCCAAATCATCACTAATTTACAGTGTTTTGTGCTTAACAAAGTTTAACGTGCATACAAAGACGAGAAATAGATTAACAATAACGTCACTTCAAAATGGGTCACACATCACTTATATCACAAAACCTTTATTAACTAAACAAGCAACATCCACAAACAAGCAAAAAGGTTAAAAAGTAAAAAGAATGAGCAAGCATTATGTTAAGAAGAAGACTAAGCCACCATTGTCCTCAGAACCTCGTATACATCAGCTACATTATTCAAACCCTTGATTTTGAAAAGAGAAATTTATTGGAGTTCTACAAATTCTACATATTTTTCATTGTTGTATATATTATCTTAAAGAAGTAACACTATTTTATCTATATGTATGCCTAAAATTTATCCAAGTCATTTTGAACTTAACATGGGTTCTACACAGATGAGTCTATGGAGGGCATCATCTCTTAGGCATACTTGTAATTTTATTTTTGTGTTTGGAGCCCTAAATCCCATTTGATTTCTCTAGCGCAATCATTTCTTCTCCTCTATCATGATTTTCTCACCAAGAATTTAAACATAAAAGTGTATCAATATGCTGTGATCGTGAGACAGTGTTTGCTTTCGTTGCTGTTTTCTTGCCATTCTATAATAATCTTGAATCAAAGCCATGTTTAGTTAAGGTTTGGCCGAAATTCTCTCAGATCAAATGGTAACAACAAAGTTTGATACCAAGAAGCATGACTGATCCACGTAACCTGCAGTTTGGCAAGTTAAGATGATGGTGATCTTGTCTAACATGATCTTCACGGCATTTTAGCTGTAAAGAATATCATACCAAGACCTTGATGCTGGAGGAAAAAGAGAAGCAAGGTAAAAAGGCAAGGTCTTAGATTGTACTTCATCCAGAGGATACTGCTGCAGACTTATTGAAGTTAGAGTTACTTTGTATGAACAAGAGCTAGATGACAGCTTTACTTGAAAGGAAGGATGCGCTTTCATGATATAACAAGGTAAAAAATTTAGCAAGTGGAGAGTACTCAAATATAAAGATAATGATTTGGCACTTTAATTACTATGGATCTTGCTGCCATCTTATAAAAGCATTTTAGATGCAATGATGTATGATTGTAATAACATTTTGTTATAAGATATCATACAAGCCTTGTTGTCAAAAAACTTTTTTGAGAAAGATGGACATGCATCAGCTTTGGGACAAGCTAATAATTTGCTTGTGCGAATTATTTGATTATATGCAGATAGATAGTATGCCTTGAGCTAGAACCAAATATCATCATGAAAAATTAATGAAGCAAATTTTGATGATTTTTTTTATTAGTCATAGAGGAGACTATTTTATCACAAGCCATATTCCAACTCTATCACTCAAAGAAAAACTAATCATGGGAGCTGGTGAAGCTTCAAAAGAAAAATAGACTATAAATGTAAATAAATGCACAAGAAAAAGGAAGAGATCTAATATTGAAAATGCTAGATAAAAAACTAAATTAAATGCAAAACGATACAATTAAGTGCATATATAGACGTCAACAATATGCTGTCACCTATTATGACACAAGAATTCATTAAATTTCTACTCAAAACTTATGTCAATGTATGATTTGTTGCTCAAGTAATTGTATGTGATAATAATATTTTTACATAAGGACTTAGTAGAAGAGATCTATGTGATGCAGCCAGAAGACTTTATAGGTAATAATAAAAAATTGTGTTTGTTGTAAAGAATAATTTGGATGGAAGCAATCTTCTCATGAATAGCACTAGAGACTAAATTTTTATGAGTAAACAAGAGTTAGTTAGAAGTCAGTATGAAAGTCAAGTTTATTTGAAATGATAAAGCTGATGCCTCATTTACATATCACAGTTGCATATTTATAATAAACTGATTGTTACAAAAAAGTATCAAAGATGCATAAGATTATTAGCATGGCTGTGGCTAAAAAATGTATTAAAGAGTAATGAGTGTGACTAGTAAGATATTCATAAAAACTATTAAAGATATTATCAAATAGAATTTGTTGTTAGCAACATGGGTGTGACTAAAAAGACAATCAAATTGAAGATTCAAAGTCATGAAGAGAGAATTTATTGCATCTCTCTTATAAAAAAATTTTTTAAAGGTATTTGAAACATAAAAAATAGTAAAAGCGAAGACAATTTCTACTTGCTTCGCATTTTAGATTTTCAGCTGAAATGCCACTTGAGGCAAATGTTGAAAAAGAATGTACGTATATTACTTTACATGCTCATGCAGTTGGCTGACTGTTATAAATTAAAATATACAGTTAGCCAAATTTCACATATAGGATTAATGTGGGGAGCATATACATTACCAATGCAGGTAAATAGCATTGGAAGGCAATTAAAGAAATCTGAGATAGTTGCATAGAACTACAAATGCATGTTTGGCTTTTGAAACATCTTATTCATGAATAGTTGAATTTATGGATTCTAATTATGCTGATCTTGATTGAAGAAGGTGCACTATTAGCATCATTTTTGTTAGGGTAATTGTGCAATCATTTAAAGATCCATGTTTTAGCATATAGATCCTCTATGAACTACTAAGGTATAATATATGGCCAATATAGATATAATGAAAGAGATTATTTGCTTAGAGTCTTATTTGAAAGGATCAGTGAAATATTAATTAAGGTATCTGGCTCTTATGATAGTTAGAATATTATTTGTCTAACAATGGGTTGGGTGTCATTTTATTCAAGAAGCAATCACCAATAGTAATGCTGGAATGGATAAGATTAACATATTAAAAAAATTATCTGAATATAATACCTCAACTTTTCCTTAACCTATTTTAACTTGATATGTATGCTCCATAGAAAGGGTCCTAAAGAATAGCACCTCTTAGAGGATATTGGAGAATTTAATTTTCATTGAATTATTTGCTTTTACTTTCGCTAATACAATAATCTCTTCTCTCCTAGTTTTCCCATAAAATTCATGGCATTGCACAATGATTATGAGTTTGCATTCTCTCAGTGGTTTATTTCCCCTAACATATGGAATATATTATAAACTTGAAGTTGAAATTATGTTGACTTGCTAGAAAGCATTTTTTTCTTTTAACTATTATCATCTTTAAAACAACAAGTAATCTAGAATTCATCAGTTTGTTATGTTTTACAAGTAAATTCAACAAATTCTTGCAATCATTGTTGAAAACAAGTTTACTATGGAAAAAAATATATAAAAATGCCAATTTTCTTTGAAAGAAGATGGATTAAACAAAAACCTGAATTTATTTCCTTCTGCAGGGACCAAGATTTGGCATCGATGGTTCCTCCCAATGCATCAAACAAAGGCATAAAGAGGCAGTAATTGGAGTTCCTTTCTATGTGGTGAAGGCTATGATAACTGTAATTAAGAAAAAATTAGCACAATATTAAATTCTCCCTTTTCAAAATTAAAACTGCATCAAATCAAGATTGGAAAGTATAACGTGCCACCCACTTATTAAAAAAGCAATTAAAAAAGGTATAGCAGGATTTTTAATTTGGGTATGACGAAACACCTAGAGTTAATTTGAGCAAAATTGTAGTGTTCAAACAAATGAATGCCTAGCAGTTAATTTTCACAAAATGGTGCTCATGGTATAGCTCTCAATTTCCCTTACAAGGTTCATGGTAGGTCATTAAACTAGACAAGCATTTTACCAATTAAAACTGTTTATTTCATTTCAAAATTTATTTCTTGTCCTATCCTTGAAATCAGGTGTGAATTTCACATGATCATAAGATGGATAGCACAAGCAATCTTATCATTTATAATATTTATCTTTAAATTATATTATATATAACCTCAATTAGAACAATCATTCACAACTTCAATAAAGAAATCACAAATATAATGACAAATGCGGGTGTCAACTTAATTGGTAAAGATAGATTTTGGAACTGTTTGCTAAAGCCTTATAATCAAATTCCTCCTAAGTAACATTTTTATTCCTAATTCCATCCAACCCTCTCTCCAGAGCATCAAAACAGTAATAAAACTTAAAAAAAAAAAAACTAATATATAAGGTGGAAATATTGTTTTGTAGATATTCCATGCACTCTTGGTACAAATGAAGGCATTTGTCAGAAGGGAATCATGTTGTATTTACAATAGTCTAATGGGCGCATATTTATTTTGGGTGAAACACAGCATATGGCATGTGTGCCTGAGTAAAGAGTTTTAATCTTGATGCTTTAATGAATTAAGCAAGAAGATGCCAAAATGTGAAGCATGGACTCCTTAATCCAGTAGGTGTGGCAATATACAGGGCCACGTAGTTTGGTAATTATTTTTGGAAAAAAATTAAGATGTATATCTGACCCAAATCTGATCAAGAACATTTTAATCACTAGAACAGTTGTGAAATAATGATGATGGTGTTGCGTTAAAGCTAAGAAATATGATAAAAGACTAAATTTTGGATCACTATACCCACCCTAAACTCACAATGGAAAATTTTGCCGTTTTTCCACTGTAGAATACATTGTTTAATTTTATCACAAGTAAAATACTAAAGTTAATAAAAAAGAAACAGATAAATTACATAGATGTTAAACTGAAACAATAAAAACTTATGCGAGAAGACTCTAATAACAAGAAAAGGGGCTACTGAATGATTTCTACTTTCTAGAATGGTAGGAGAATTTGGTAGGGCATTGTCTACCTGTGCTATTTGAGACAACAGACCAAGACCTACCATTATATAGGGTATCAGGTCTTCTATAAATATAGAAATTCAAATCAACTCTTCTCACCAAGAAAGTTTTTTTCCAAAATGCTTTTATAACTAGCTTAAAATTAGAGTTTGATGAGGTGACAAATCCATGTGTAACAACTCTATTGATGGTATACACACCCATGTGGGTCATTGTGTTCTCACTCAACATATCTCTGCTTTTTCACATTCTCTCATAGCCATCAAACCCTTCTTTTGGGCTTATTTGGGAGCAACAATATAAGTTTCACTATAGAAATGGAATTGCATTTGTACATACACCCATTTAAATATTCCTTTTTGGGAGTTGATGAGCACACTTGGAGCAAATTTTTGAGAAATTAATGAAGGTTACTGCTGTCAAATCCAAACACCCATGGAATGGTACGAAAGCCCTACAATGGGCAACAGCAGCTCAACTAACTTGGTAACAGTTTGGCTAGCAACATTATCTAGAAAATTCTTAGATTAAGATATAATAAAATTGTAGCTATTAAATCTTAAAAATAAATTAAATCCTATTAAATCTAGTTACATTATTTCGAAAGTTATAGAATTCAAGGGAAAATCAAATGAGTAAATAGTTAAACCTAGCCCCAGTTGTTTTGGTAAATCCGGGATTTAACCGAATTTAGGCCAGACTGAGGATTAAAAAAAAAACTTGTTTGTTTGGCAGGACTCAAAAATTACACAACATCGAAGGCCTTAATTTTTTTAAAAACTTTCCTCCTCCCAAGTTTTGGCATAGAAGCACAATATTTACTTACGTTGGAGTGTAGATAAGGTATCTAAGAAAGGGAAATGATTGAAACAATCCTTCTGGAAAGACCTCAACGTTGGAATGTCCCATGCATCTAAGGAAATCAAAGAGTAAAATATAGGCATAGAAGAGACCGATAGAGCCAGCACCCATGAAGCCAGCCCCTGCCAATGGAATTACCATCAAAAAGCTCAACAAAAGGTGCTCCAATGGCGTTCCAAGCCCAGCTGAGGAAAAAAACAAAATTCACAACTAATATTCATCCTTTTCTTTTCCCAAAGTTCACAACTTTCAAAAAGGGTAAGAGGTGCACCTGTGAAAGAGCTTGGTACAGGAGAGGAGTGGTGGAGACAGTGATATTGGCTGAAAAGCTGTTCACTGTGAAAAGCCCGGTGAGCCCAGTAAAAGAGAGGCTCTGATACCCCAACGTGAAAGAGAAGAGCAACGAGCAAACCCTTCAAGTTCCACAATGGGAGTGCTCTCAAAGAAGGAAATAAGTAGAAAGTCATGGCTCCAATGAATGCTTGGGGTATCAAAAAGTTGTCCCTGAAACAAGCAAATGCTATCAACAATATGAATCTTAAATTCACTCTCACAAAGAGTTTCCACGTACCAGTCCCACTCTCTGTCTACTTGCTCGAAATCATTGCCCTCTTTAATGATTCGCCTGTTCCTGGTTAGAAAGATCATACTGCTGAAACTCCACCATAGCTGATGAATCAGACCTCTGAAAGCAAAGAGAATGAGAAGATGGAGACACCAAACTTCCTCTGTTTCTCCTCTCTCCCATGCTCTCGAATGTATGGCCTTTGCAACTAGAGGGCCATAAAGAAGGTACTACAAGCCAAAAAAACATACAAAAGTCAAAACTCCAGAAGATACGAGCTGGATAAAAGAACCAGCATTGAAAGGAGAAGAAAACGAGGTCTTTTGCCTTGAAAGAGCCAAGATTCTGCCATGGCCAAGAGGAGAGTGGAGCACCCATTGGCTCTTTCAGGCTAGAGGAAGAGTCAGCGAGCGTTTGTGTTCTCTCCAATATTTCCAAGGCAGAACTCATAAATATATAAGGTTCTCACGAGGCAAAGCGGATTAGTTCCGCATTTACAAATTGTAAAGAATGAAGTAATTAGAGAGAGAGAGAGAGAGAGAGAGAGACGTGGTGGGAGCGGAAGTTCACTTTTTTCTTAGTTTTTTTTTTGTAGAATTATCAAACTCAGGTATTTGAATTTTTATGACAATGCATTTATCATATTAAGATTTAATTTTAACAAAGTTTTAAATAAAGAATATATATCTATATATAATTAATTTAGTTATCTTGCATTGTGGAAGTATTTAAGGATTTGAGAATCTTCAGTTAAATTTACTGAATTGAGCAGAGCTGAAAACTAATGGATTATAAAATTAAGTATAATCTTTTATCTGATTTAATTTAATACAAATGATTTTGAATCAAAGCACAGATTAGCTTGTGCTTAGAGGTGTAATTGCGCATCTTAAAACAGGCCGGTTTGCTATTAGAGACTTTGTCAGGTTTAACCTTAAAGGTAACGTGGCCTTGGAGAGTTTCTCCATACCTCTGCCCATTCCTCTCTAAAGTGCTCTCTCCTTTTAGGCATGGGAGCTTAAATGATAAATTTTGGCAGCTAGTAAAGCCCCCCTGTGATTGGTCAGCAATATCTGATAAAGGCTAAATGGATATAGTACAAAACAAGCAGTAGTATCATGCCAAGAGATCTAATCAAACTACAGCACAAGCGCAAATAGGCAATAGGGTGAAGATGATTGATTATAAGACATACAACATCACACGGTATATATTTTTACCCTCATATTTAATGCTAAATATATCAAAATCGTCGTCACATGATCACATGATCATATTATATTAAGGTGCTTAAGCAATTAGACAATAAAAATTTCAATCAAATTAGAAAGTCACTACACCATCTGCATAAAAAGAAAATGAAATTGTCTCTTGCCACTTGATACAAAATATAACATAAAATGCCCAAGTCCAAAATGAGAGTCTCGCCTTCAAAACAAGATATGATCATCAAGAATCTATCGAAACAATTAAGATGCGAGATCTATCGCGTTTCAAAAGTGTTGAAAAATTTGAATATTGTTAGTTGTGAACTATGTACAATTCAATAAGATATTGTTAATGAGGCAGGAACAAAAATAATGTGCATAAAAAAAGTTTAGCAATTGCAGGAGCAAAATGGAGCAAAGAAGTATGAAAAATAGCCACCAAATGTTGAACAAAAATGGAAGTACCATATAATCGTGGCATAAATTAGATCAGCATAAATGCTCAAATAAGAAAAATCTAAACATCTCAGGTAAATAAGTAAATGTAGCAAAATTTGGTGTCTAAAGTGAGAAGATTATAGCTGATTTTCATAAAAGCTTGCTTGGGCACTTGAACTAATGAGAGTGTTGAACACGTCTATTCAACAAAGGTTTTCAAACGAAACATCCAACATCGACCCTCTCAAGTAACAGTGTTGGGTGACTTGCTGGGACCTGCCTAATCCACATTTGTACAAAAGAAAAAAAATAAAAATCACAATCTATAAAAAGAAAATGAGAGTACAGCAAGAAACTTCAAATTAATAAGTTAAAACCTCCATTTATAAGGAGATTGTGCTCACATAAGGGGATGGAGGAGTATGAAGAAAAAGCTTTTGAAACTTAGAAGTACCTTGAAAAAAGATGAAAATTGGAGGAAATGTTCATTCAACTAGTTAATGAATTATTCTTCTCTTGTTTTTCAAGTATTTACAATTTTGAAGGAATTTTCAACTAACTTTTAAGAAAAGTTAATCACCATGGGTCTCATTGAGTGTGAATGAAGGAGAGAGAGAGAGAGAGAGAGAGAGATAATGACCTCAAGATAAATTATTTGGATTCAATTTGGTTTTTTATGGGTTGAAATATGTTCCATGGTTCTTTAAGAAAAGTTAGGGTTAGGCCAAAGCGGTGAAAAAATAAAATTTAACAAAATGTTAAGATAGATCAAAATTTGAAATTTATACATAGGAACCTCATCCATATTGACATTAAGGGCCAAATAACCCACCATAGCTTATGTACTGAATACAGAAAATGAATGAAATTGAGTAAATAACATGTAAAATTATGCGGTATGTCATTGAAATCATGCATCTGTATATGCCACGATACGAAATGCAACTGATATGCAACCAAAATATCACTGAACGGGTATGAATCGTACGGTCCAATACCTACATATATCCGGTTGGAAATCTAGTACTAGTAATCCTACAAATTCCCCAATTTATATATGCAACATTCCATAATCCATGAATCATCATTGATACTCATACATTATGTTGATGTCTCTGCACTACATACTTAAAATCAAGAAATCCAAAAAATGATGTAAAATCAAATAATGAATCAAATGTCTCCATTGTGCAGAATCCATCTAAATGAATTCTGACTCCTAATTATAATTCTAATAAATTTATTTTACTTGAGATTTTACTTAAAATCTTCAGTTGGAAATGTTGTATACACATATTTAGTATGTTTTTAAGAAATGTGAATTTAACACTTAGTTTGTTTGAAGCCATACCTATCAAAGCATTCTTCGATAGGAGACATCACTTGTTTTTTGTTTATATTTCATTCAAATCAAGCTATTAAATACCTTAACTATAAGTATACTTATTGTCTAAGAAGGGTAACTTGAAATACTTAGCTTGTTTGAGGCTACCACTATCAAAGTATTCTTCGATAGAAGGCATCACCCATTGACGATTTTTATTTCACTCAAACTAAGGATTTAAGTCCTTAATTATAACACTCTTAGTATCAGAGGATTTACTCTAAGTGGGTTGTATCCGCCTAAGCCCGCAGGATAACACAAAGATAAGTCTTACTTAGGATGACTCAACTAAACCTGAATACTGCTGAATTAATTCAGCACTATAGATATACACTAGTATACTCAACTAATAATTTGGGTTCAGTCAATACTATTTAATCAATAAGGATCACCAAAGCTATGAATTTAGACTTTATTGAGATGAATCATATACAAGGTTCCAAGGCTGTGACCAAAAGGTCACCAAATATAAGCTACTACTACATAGGAGGAATCTCATGCTAAGTATATTAGGTGATTCTACCACAAGGGTTGAAGATCAACCTCTAAGGTTAAGGGGAAAATATCTAAGTTCCTACTTCAAGGTTCAGCAATTGATCTTCTTACCTCAATGTGTTATCAATTAATAAGTCTTTTCAATTGTATTATAAATCCCATTATAAGATTATCAAGATCTTACACATCTAATATTTATCATAAATTTATATGTTTCATTTATTATACTTGAATTGATCAGATCATATTAGATGGTTAGACCCATCTGATCATATCCTATACTACAATTATGGGGTGAAATTAAGAATATTATTGGGATTTGATCTTGTAATAAATTAACATAATTTTATAATTATTTTTATGTTAAGAGTCTTATATAAGAAAAAATTAAAGATTTTAAGCTCAAGTTCAGATAATTAATCACACAAGCTCTTTAATTACTTTAGCACTTCTAATTTAGTGAATTAAGATCAATGTCAAAATATGCATTATTAGAATCATGTCAACTGAGTTATCTTATAATCAAGTTAATTATTTAAGTGATTAAGAGTTTAGATCTTAATTAGATATGATAAGGTTTAACTCCTAATAATTCCAACTTAAGATCAATAGTTGATTTATAGATCAATGACAAATCAATATATTATTAATAAATTATTGATGATAAATTTCTGATTTAAATTAAGTATCAGTTACTTAATCAAGTTCTTAAAATTCTTATGCTCAAATATAGTTTAATGTCAAATTAAGTAAATCAAGGTGTCCAATTTAAAGTTAAAGTTCTCTAATATACATAAATATCATATTAATTAAAATAATAAATAATTAAGGCTAATTAACTCTTAAATTAAATATAAAAGAGATTAGCACTTGATTATAAATATAAAATAATTAAGTTTTATACAATTTGATTATTAAGTTTTATATTGATCATACAAGCAATTAAAGATCTTAACATTTTTATTCGGCATAAATTATTCAAGTAATTTCTTTATGAGGTCTAGAACATACTATACATGCTAAAATAATGGATTCCACATTGAAATTCACTTACACATTCATACAATGCTCATTTTTACTAAATCCAATTTTAATTTTAATATTATTTGACCCCATTAGGGTTCTAGGACCACTAGAATGCAAAAATATGAAGTTTTGATCATTCCGGGCGATTCTGAACTCTACGACACGTTTAATTTAATTTTATTAATATTATATGCCGCTGGGACACGTGGTAGTGCACTACGGTGGACACATTTTTGAAACTTCAGGCGCTACGGCGTGCGGTAGCGCCCGACGGTGATTTTGCCTATGCAAAAACCGTAATGGGTCACCTTTCGCACTAAAATATTCTCAATCTAGAGCACTTCATGTGCGGTGCCATATACCGATGGAAAGAACTTTCCGAGATCTTTCCATTGATACCAAAATAAGTACAAACAGATTATTCTAATAAACAAAAATTAAAGTTCTAGCTACTGGTATACAAAAATCATGCAGTTTTTGACTGAATTTTTAAAGAAAGGAATGGGCTTCGATCGGACTCATTCGAGTCCGATTGAGGTACGACAATCATGCATAGAATCCATATAGTAACTTAATAGAAATTTTATTCACAACACTTTGCTACATATGAAAAGAATAACATAAGGAAGAGTTTAGCAAAAGGGTACATTGGCCTTAGGAATGGAAGAAGAGGACTCGACTGGTTCCTTGAGAGCTTGAGGGCTTGAAGGATCCTTCAACAGCAGCACAGCAAGAGAAGGAGAGGAGCTCAACTAATGATCAAATGAAGAGGAAGAGATGGCTGAGCCTCCATTTAAAGGAGAATGAGAGCATGACTCTCTCTTGATTCTCCTATCAATCATGGGAGAGAAGAGAGAAGATCATGAGTCTTTTTTTTTTAATTGTGTGCATTAGAGGAGAGAAAGAGGAATAGAATTTTGGCTGAGAGGAAAATAAATAATTAGGTTTTGGCAGCTTATTAGGCTTAGAAATTATTTAACAATCTAGGTAAAGCCATAACCTAAATCAAGATAGTCATTAGATTAAAATTGGATGGCTGAAATTTCTCAAGCCATGATCTATAGCCATATAAACTTTAAAAATTACAAATTTAATATTGAAATGAGCATCTCGATGAGACGATCACACACATCTAAAAATCATTAAATTTTGGCAAGTATTTTATTTTATATTAATTTTTAAGTGAAAAACTTTAAAAATTCGCTATGATTAATCCGAAACTCAAAAATTTACGAAACTTAAAATATTGCGTCATCTTATGATGCTTAACTTAAATATATAAAGATTTCTATTATTTTGACTTATATTTTATTTATTATTAACTCTGGAAGTTTAAATTTCACGAATTTATTTAGGATAATTTGGGATCTCAATTGTGCTCAAATTTTTGTAGGAGGATCCCCTCAATATGCCTTATTTAAGGATATTTTTGTTTAATTTTATTTGACTTACAATTAGTATCTTGATTTTTGACTTAATTTGATCAATTTATGTCAAATTGACTGGGTAACAATCTTGGGTTGTTATAAACCGACAATAACAGGTTCTGAGCAATTTGAGGATTTTGTGCCTAAAGATGAGCCATTCTTAGAGGTATATCAGGTCGGGGTAGAAGATCAGTAAATTAGCTGTCATTTTATTCTTCTTGTGAGGATGAGTGATTTATTTCATTTTAAACTTATCTTAAAATTGATGTAATAATTCAGGTACCGTTGTATATTCTTTTATTATGCTACTTTTTTCTGAGCTGCATATTTATTTCTTACTTATATTGCGGTGAATTGGATGTAACATTTTACTTTTTTTTGCTTTAGTACTCTGATGAATGTATATATTTAGTGACTGATTTTGCTACATTATTCAGGGCATATCCTTCCCGTATTAGTGGATTGAAGAACTACACCTTAATCTAATGATAAATGAGGGATTTACCAATGTGGCACACCGCCCCTTGATCTAATCCCGTGGATTTGGGGGCGGGGCACCACAGCAATGCACTAAGATTTCAATGGGCAAAGGAGTTCACAGAGCTTAGGGAGGGCTATTTATAGCCATAGGAAGAGTTAGAGGGGAAATGCCATAGCTGGGAGCCATGGCTCAGGCTCGGGTAGAGGCAGAATCCTGAGCCACCATAATTGGGGATATCGAGTCCTCACAACCCGCCCAGCTTCATCCTACCAGAAAAGGGAAGGTTCAACAGTCTGGAGGACGTGGCAGAAAGAGTTTTTGTTTTGAAATGTTATATTCCGGCTTAACATTCAATATTAGATTAGTACACTAACCCAACATTCGGGTGTCGCAGTTAGATAATGGAGTATCTAAGTAAACGACAAAAATAATTGCTACATCACCTTCTTTTTTGTTAGAACATTAGAAGATTGAAACACCTTCGGAATAAGCTAACTATGCGGCATTCTCCTGCTTAGCTTACGGGAGCATGTCAACGACTATATTATTATGATCCACTGATGCTAACTTAAATCATCTAAGGTACACATTCCTAACCTCCTATGCCTTTAAATACCTATACATATTTTCTAAGTGGCGTATAGCAGCTTTAAAGAACAGAAAGACTTGTGTTTGCTTTATGTGCAGAAGCACTTCACTACCAGAATTTTGAACTGGCTGTAATTTTTAAAACAGAAACCTTTTTCGGTGATAAAAAAAAGGGAGATGAAAACGGCTCGCAGCAAGCCGGCAGCGAGACCGAGCCGTGCTCACACTTATTTCCAAGAAAAGATCTCTCGCTCCTTGTCTATTTTCTCTCTCGATTCACGGTTTGGTCCCATTATCTCATTAATGGCGGTTCATCTAACAGTTAAACTCTCCATCAATGCCCATTGAAAACTTGAAGGACTGAAATATCTCATTTCCAAACGAACACATGCACGTCAAAGCGTGTCCATTCATTGATTTCGGTGCCCTCTCCCTCTCTCTCCTCTGCTATTTCTCACTACAAACGCTTCCACCGCCCTATTGCTAGCTCTAAGATAAAATCATTACCTGTCTTCTGACCTTTGACTCGTTCGCAAGCCATAATAAAGAGGAAGCGTTTTTTCCTCTGCATCCAATCACTGATGTGAGAAACAATTTCAGGTTTTCTTAAGAGTTTTATATCGTAAAGATACCTAATATTTTATATGTATTGTTATATAGTTCTCAAATTAAATTTATTTTTAATTATGAGACTCATAAAAATATATTTTTAAAATTTTAAATTTTAATTATTTATATACTTTTTAAAAATATTCTAAATAATATTTTTCATATTTTATAGAGTAATACTATCATTCAAAAAAATTCCTGTCCAATAAAATAAAATGTTTATATTATATTTTTATTAAATATTTATTTTATTTTATATTTATCTACTGTATCAATTGAACAGATTTTACATTTTTCTATTTTATATGAATACAAATTTTTTTGTCTTGCAAAAGATATTCATTAAATTCGACACATTTAGGCGGTCAAATAATATTTACTCTTACATTTGAGGCAAAAATTTTATGAAAAATATTATTTAGTTCTCAAAAGTATATATAATTAAAATTTAAAATTTAAAAAATATATTTTTATAAGACCTACAAATAAAAGTAGATTTAATAAAAATTTTTTATTTTATTTAACTCCCTAAATTTTAATCATCAATATATTTTTAAAGATCTTTAAAAAGCACGTAACAGTACTCAAATTTTATTACAAAATCTTACCCGTGAGTTTACACTATAACTTTTAGTTACATTTTTTATTTTCTAATAGTTTTTTTTTTATTTTTTTATTTATTGAAATATTTAATATTTCTCTTTTTTATACGGTGAAAAACTACTAAATTTTTTTCATCTAATTTTTTTTTAATATGTTTCAATTAAAAAGTGTTATACCTAAATTTTCTTATTCACAATTATATTTATCAAAAATTAAAAAAAAAAATTATATATTTTTTTCACATAGTGATCCAAATAAAAAATGAATTAAGAAAAATACCACAATAAATATCTCAATGTTTTTCCCAATATAATTAATTCATTTTAATTGATTTATAATCTTAATTTGTAATAATTAATTTCAATTTTATGAGCTAAACAACAAAATTAACTGTTTTATTGATGATGTGATATCAGTGGGGAACCAATAGAGATATTGTAGCAATTTCTATATGATAATTTAAGAAAAAATATATATATATAAAAGTATTCAAAATTAATAAATTTTTTATTTATAATTTTTATATATAAACCTCACAAAAAATTATATTCAACTTATAATTCACTTACATATTGGATATATCATCTAAATATTTTGATATATTATATAAATTTAGCAATACTCTAAGTAAGAATACCTTTCAATTATAAGTGCACCGATTGAGATGGAACAGATGGAACATATGATTTCACGTGCGTTTCATCATAATTTGATGTATACTAATGGGAGGTGTTACATTATCTTCGTTAAAATATTATATTTACTAAAAATATAAGTTAGAAAAATACTAGTTACACAAAAATATACATCAAAAATTATTAAGATCAATAGAATTTTTTTTTTTAATATTTACATATAAACTCTACATATTCAACCAATAATCTGCTTACACATTGAATTAATATATCATCTATATATTTTGATGTGTATTAATATGTACATATAGCAATACTACAATTTATTTATATGCTTCACAAAAAAATTCAATTTAACTTAATAATCTATTTACAAAAAAAAATACTATGCTTACATAAAAATATACACAAAAAAAATATTAATAATTTTTTTTTATTTTTGCATATAATCACTACAAAATAGTATATTCAATTAATAATCTACTTACATATTAGATTGATATATCATATATAATTTTAGTATATATTAATGTGTAAATATAGCAATACTCATGTACTTGCATATTATATATATATATATTTTGATATATATTAATATTGAAAATAAAAAATGAAGTAATCCCCTTATATAGTTGGAATTCGTGATCATCATTCCCATTTTAATAAAAAATAAATCGCAATAAAATATAATGAGTATTGCTCACTTATACACTAGTATACACCAAAATATATAGATGATGTGTCAATCCAATGTGTAAGAATATTATTGGTTGAATGCATTTTTTGATAACACATATATACAAAAATTACAAAAAGAGAAAATTTCTAATTGGTCATGGATACTTTTTGATATATATTCTTATGTAACCGTAGCATTTTCCAAATATAATATCAAAATTGAGAAAGAGCTAATAGAACTAATTCTTGAAGCACTATTTGCATTCCATGAAATTAGCTAACATACTCATTTTAATTGAATGTTTCTAATATGTTTTTATTTTTTTTAACCTTTCATTAAGTTTTGATTTATTTATTGGAAATTTCTTATGAATGATGACATTGCATTTATTTTTTAATAAGTAAAATACAATAATCAATTGGAATATATATTATTTATAATAATTTATTTTTGGCCAAAGAATTCCTAAACAAACACATGAATAGATCCATTATATATACACAACATTTGAATTTTTAAAGCACAATAAGCAAATCCTATGATTTTTAATGACAAATAAAATATTGTTGTTTCACTAATATTTGATTTATATTAATCTGTTGTATATATATGAGAAGATGGTATACTATTTATAAGAAACAATATTAATGGATATGAAGGAAGATAAAAGCCACTGAAGCCACTGAAGCGAGCCAAAGCACTGAAACTGAACTAATAGTAAAGCATGCCTAAACATAATACTGCCATAACAGAATCAAGTCATACAGGACCTATGAACAGAAAGTTCAACATATATCCATCCTAAGCATCATCAGAGCTAGGTCCGAGTTGAACTTATAGAATAAGATATGTATCAATTCTAACCAAACACAGGGCTAGATCTGAGTCTATTCTATAACATAACTGGTACTGAGGAGGTAAACTAAGCTAGAACACACTCTACTAAACTGAATGTACTGAATGAACTAAATAATATTTATGTTGTTCAAATACTAACTTATGATACATCATCAATATCCTGAGTTCACTTATTATGTCCAAGAAAAAAGGCTCAATATACAAGGTATGTGAAGCAACAATAGTCAAAGTAAGCAAAAGACTCTAATAGACTGATGTGATATCTATTGTTACCTAATTTATTTCTTTCTAACTATTCTGAGAAATTATAAATTTAGAATTTCCAATATCCAGCTATCGAGTATAATCCCAGATTCATGACCTTAATGTTAACATTAGAACTTAACAAGTTCTAATTCAAAATCATATGATGACTATAAAGATTAAAGTAAATAATTCCATGGTTTAATTATTATATTTTAAAACACTCAACCCAAATCTTGATTATGCTAATCAAGATTAAGAATTTTGAACTTAAATTCCATATCTGGGGTTCAAATTCTGAATCCAAGGTACTAACCTTCTAAGGATCTTTGGTTCACACTCAACTTTAGTCTAAAGATAAATAATCTTAAGAGTTGAAAGATTGAGAAGCTAAGATCCTAGTGAAAGGTTATTATATTATCATAAGATAAAATAATCTATCAAGAATATATGAATCTAAGATTTATATTCAGTCCATAAAATAATCAAATTATTCTATAGATATGATTGATCCTACGCCCACAGGGAGTTTCAAAGGAATTAAGACAATCAATCAATTAAAGATTTCCATAATGAGATGGCATAATTCAATCAGATGATTAAAGATCTAAGATCTAAGATCTAAGGTTTGATCACTTAAGATCTAAACTACTTAAGATTCTTCAAAAGCATTTTTCTTCATGGTCATTATCAATTAGTTAAAGTATTGGAACTGAATTCATTAGGACTAGGCTCAATATTTAAGATTAAGAGAAGGGTCTTAAGAGTAAATTAAGACCTTAAAACTTCATTAAGAGATTTTAAGATTTAACCCTTTAGATAAATCAATTAAATTTAAAAGTTAGCTAATTAAGGTTAATGTATTTCATTATTGATTATAATCACATAATTGAAGTTTTTAGGGTTTAAGAGTTCTTAGACAATATTTTGGTCAAAATGACCAAAATATCCTTCTCAAGATTAAAATTGGAAATTTAAGATTTAAGCATTCAATTTAATTCAAATCAATTTTGATGGACTGAATATTGATTAATAAGATAAATGAACACTTAACTCAAGATTTAGCTCATGATTTAACTTAAATAACACTAATCACATATTGAGACCAAATAAGGTGGTTAGGTGAATTAGGGTTCCATAGACTGATCCAAATTCAAATATAAGTTCTATTACTCTTAAGAAGATGATAGAGACCTAAATCACCAAAATCAGAGGATTAATTAAGGCTTAATTCACTAAATAATACTTAGGGTAATTAAGAGGTGATTAATAAATTTTGAACTTCTAAATTATTTTTAATAGCATAATTAAATTTTCTATAATCTCATGAGCAATCAAAGACCATCATCACAATTTTGGACATTAATTGAATTAACTATGAATTAATTAATAATAGAGAAAGATTAAGCTAATTTATAAAATCTAACAATTGGATCATAAATTTTATTGCATATTATTATTCCTTATATTTTTTTGATTTAAATGATATATTGGGTCATACCATTTGGATAAAAGTAGCCAAAGTTATTTAATAAATTTAATCTGAATATTTTGCTAAATTAAAATAATAGGAAATCAATTATATATATTAATCAGCTAATTAATAGAAGGAAATAATTCCATAAATCCTAAATTAATTTGTGGCCCGAAATCGAAACTGCACGGGTCGGGGTCTAACCTAGCCCGGCATTGTTCTTCTCCCGACAGAGGGATTCTAGGGCTAGCTTCCAACACCAAATTCTCCGTCTTTAGTTCACGCCACGCCTGGATCTTGATGACTACACCATTAGCAGCACTAGACGCAATGATTAAGCTATAAACCCCCTTCTGGGATGCGCTAAAATGATGGGTCCTTACTCGGCCTAAGCGGTCCCAAGGGAGAGCCTATGAGGAGAGAATTATCCTCACCGAAGCAATGCTACGGGCTAAGGTTCTATCTCATACACTCAGGAGAATAAGGTGAGATGATTAGCTGGGTCGAGAGGCCTTGAGGAGATTTGAATCACCAGAGTGCTACTCGAGGTTATACATGGGCGTGAGGCGAGCCTAATATGATTGGTATGAGGCAGGTCGATCAATCAGACCGAACCTGATGATTGCTATAAGTCAGCAATCACCCATGAAGGAAATAAAACTCTAACTAGGACTTAACTGCTAGAGGATTTGCAATGACTTACAATGGATCAATGGTGGGTTGGCAGTGCACACTCAGACAGTGAGTTCACTATCTGGTCCACTCCCAGTCTTCTCTAGCACCTCGGCTACATGCAAAGGAATAGACAGACGGTCCTAGCACAGCACTTAACGCAAAATGATCACGAGCTGAGCTGAAATCAGCCCAATAAGAGTAGGACAGAGGCTGTACCTTGCGATGGAGTGCATATGCGATTGAGGGAAATTGAGTGGCACCGAAGCACTCTAAGCAATCACGACAGCTTTACTGAGGGTCTGAATGCCAGACCACGCCCACTATCAGCGGTACGCTGCAATGGCAGTCGTCGGGCAAGCTAGGAAGCACTGAAAATAGAGAGAGAAGGAAACTGAAGGTTCACAGTGAGCAAAAGAGTTCATTGTAAACTGGGAGGGGTATTTATATGTCTCAGAGGGGTGCTAGGGTAGGAACCATGGCTATAAGCTCAAGCCAAGGGTTTTACTCAACCTTCCTCAAATGGGACATTCTAAGCCTCCGGGTCACCACAATAGGCTCGGGCACAAACAGAAGGATCCTAAAGACCTAGGAAATATGGTGGGGAAGAGTGGCAGACAAATGCTGGCGGTTTTTGTACGATCGCATCTTCCTTATTGGGACAACGATCAAATGAAGACGAAGGTGAACAATGCTCGGGGGAGGCTCAGCCGTCTGATCCACAAAGCTGTTGGAATTGGACGGCTTGATGCTTTATTTGATCAACGAATGACAGCCATAGGATTCATGGATCTGATCCAGCAGCTGATGATGGATCTAGGCGCGGTTAGCGTGAGCCGCCAGATGGGATGCACCAAGATGTGTGCTAACACATCCATTCGCGTAAACCTATGCACCGTTGTCGAGACCCCGCAGCGGATCTGCCGCGGTCCCGACAGCAAATTCCACAGCTAAATAATTTTAATTATTTAATTTAATTAATAATTTAAATCATTTAATAATTAAATAATAATTCTTATAATTTTTAAATGTAATTTAGGATCAAATGAGCTACAAAAATTCTCAAATATTTACCCTTAGCTAATTAAGGTATGAGGAATTCAAAAATAAACTCAAATTTTAATTTAGAGATCAAATTAATTTAACTAATTTTAAGGATCCAAAAATGGGTAAAATAGCTAGAAGGCTCATATGAGCTCTAATTTATTTCAAACATTTAGGGCTAAGTTTAAATAATCTAACGAGTCTAATGGAATGAAAACCAAAGCTTAGTTTAGTTTAATTAATCTGAATTTAGCTAGGGTAGCAACTAGGGTTATTATAATACTCCTCAATGAGTAATGCTAGGTAATCCTTATTTCTCCTTACCTCTATCCAGTATGGTAAAATGTGCAAGATCAATAAGTAACTGAATCTTATGTGAATATTATCCTAATTATTCTAAATTTTCATTTCATGCAACAATGTTCTTATATGACATGTTCAAGGTAAAGGCACAAAGTGCAAGAAATACGAAAGCACAAGTAAAATAAAAGTGAGCAAGGAACTATACTACATAAGGTGATATTAGTTATTATCTATTAAATAATTATAACAATTCCAAGTTTGACAAGTTTAAGATCTCCAATTCCTACTATCGAGTGTCACTTAGAAGCATGGTCTTATAAGTTAAAAGCAATTAGAACTGATCAGGTTCTAATTTAATTCAATCAATAACAAATATAAGTTAAATAAGAAATCATCACGTCCTAATTGATGAATTTAGACATTCTAAACTAAGATCTGATCGAGATCTACTAAGCTAGGGATTATGAATTAAATATAATAAATTAGAGTTATTCACATAATCTCAAGGGTAAAGCTTATGGACTAAAGTTTAAGTCTAATTATGGACTAATGATTAAGATAAATCCTATTAAGCATAATCAAAGCTTAATAGGATGAATCTTCTAATTTTAATCTAAAATTAAAAGATAAAATAATCATAATTAAAGTATGAAAATCTAGAAGCTAATAAAATTAATGTTTCTTTCATTGAATAACTCACTTTATTCAATGAATGAAATCTAACTGAGCTTCTATTCCTAATTTTAAGGAAAAGATTCTAAGGTGAAGTGTAGATCCTAAGAAGCTCCTAATAAATGACTTAAGAAATTTTAAGATTTGATGGAAATTATTATAATTTATCTTGATTTACTGGTTTTGTTTATTTAAAGAAATTAAGGATGAGTCTTAACTACGTTGAGGTATAATAAATTTTACTTAGAAATTTTACAAGTCTTAAATTGAATTTTCAACAATTCACTTAATTTATGAGTTCAAAAATCCAATTTGATTCTAAATCAATTTTATTACTGATTTTAATGATCTAAATAATATTTTGAAGGTTAAGGGCACTTAACCTAAATTTTGGGCAAAATGACCGTTATGCCCTTACTTAAGGATCTAAAATGCTACTTTTAGATTAAGAGCTCTAAATTAGATTTTATTGATACCAAATGATTCCTTACTGTATAATATAAAGATAAATAGTAGGTACATTAAATTTGAACAAGTATTAAGTTATAAGGGTCTAATTTAAGGATTTTAACTTATAGGGGCATTTTGGTTCTATTTTCATGAAAGAGGTTGAAACTTAATTTTTCCATATTCAAAAATCACCTATATTTGATATATTTTGGCCCCATTAGGGTCATAGGGTTATTAGAATGTGACAAATAGTAAATCCGGGCAATTCTGGATAGTTCTGGGCACTTTCAGACACTTCTGGATGCTATGACGCTCTATGGCACCTTTTGGCCGAAAGCCGGGTGCTACGGTGCACAACAGTGCTTTCAGGCGCTGCGATGGATTGCAGTACTTTCAGGCGCTGTGGCAGATTGTAGCGTTGTGGTGCGTGACAGCGCTTTCAGGCACTGCAGCGATTAAATTTATTTCATCAAATTTTTTATGCTTCATTAAATTTTATACCGTCGCGACGCGCTGTAGTGTACTACGGCGCGCTATGGTGGACCCAATTTCTAAACTCGGGCGCTATGGCGCACTGTAGTGCCCGACAGTAATTTTGCATGTGCGAAAACCATCACAGGTCACTTTTCGCACTCAAATACTCCCAATTTTGGGCACCTCACAGTGGTGACATATACCGATGGAAAGGTATTTTTGATACATTTCCATTGATACCAAAATTGGCCCAAAAAAATTATTCTAACTATGCAAACAACAAATCTAAAGGTTAGGGTATGCAAAAAGAAAGAATAACAGAGCTAATTTTATTCCCTAAAATTTTTTATCTCAAGGAGCTCTAATGGATTCCATATCCCAATCACATATTTATAATGATGAAAAATAAGCATAAGAGCAAAATGAAGTAGCCGTTGAATCCATTCAACGGGGGAAAGGGAGGTACCTTAGACTTGCAAATAGAAGTTCCTTCTAGGGATCTTTGGGAACCTGAGAGTTTGAAAGGCTGGAGAGCTTCTCTTCAATAGCTAGCACAACAAAAATGGAGAATGGGGAGAGAGTTTCAGTTGAGCAAATGGAGGAAGGGAGGAGATCTAAGATTATCTTAAGGAGAAGTGAAGGCATGCTTTGGATGGGATGGGCATGACTTGTCCCATCCTAGCTGTGGAGATAAGGGGATGGCAGGGGGTGGAGAGGAGAGGTGTAACGCCTAGCCCGGTCGCTACGCACAAAAAAGACAGTTATAATCAATTTTGGCGGTAGAGCGATGCGCCACTCAGGGAGGAATAACCCGTCTCCCTGAAATAGCTGATGACAAAACCTCTCTGAAGGGCTGCTGACTCAATCTCAAGGAGAGTTGAGAGCTAATACTTAAGATAAGAGTAGCATCCTTATCCTAAGTATTAGACAAATACATATATTAGATTTAGAATACAATAGAAATCTAATATATATATATATATAAGATATCAATATTTCCAGTATACTGATCATATCACAATATTATGTATAAGCAGTGTATAACAGAGTGTGGAAGTGTAACGGCCCCAATAATTAGATAGAAGATTAATCCAATAACTGAGATGTTACCTTAGCACCCAACACTTGATTAGAAGAAAACAAATCAAGTGTTGATGCTAAGTGGCCAAGTCACTTTATGAGCATTTGTTAAGTTAAATGAATAAAAAGGAAAATACATATAAATATATTAATTCAAGCATTTATAATACAAGCAATTAGATTAATCCACTCATTCATTCCAAGTAATTTTTAAACATAGAAGATATAACACAGATAAATGTAAGCAAAAGTAACTTAAATAGTTTATAATCTAATTATTACAAACCTTTTTAAAAGTAAGAGAAAAATGCAGTAAGTAAATCACTCTTTCTCACTTATACAAGTAAATTATTTAAAATTAAGCAGAAGCAGAATTTTTATAAGTCCTTCAAGTACTTGGACCTGCATTACCTGAATAAAAGGGCTCTTGATCTATCATATTTGATATTTAAATATGATTAGCAGTGCTATAAAAGCTGTAAAGTAGGAGAAAGTGAAGTAAGCATAACTGTAAGAAAAACAGTATGAAATAAGTTGAGTAAAAAACTCACTTTTAATAAAGTTCTAGCCTATTACTGAAAATTGGTAAGGGAAAGTATTTTAAAAGTTAGAAACTACTACGTGCATGAAATGAAAGCAATATATGATCAATTAGAATATATGCTAAGTAAGCAATTGACATACAATGAAGCATTAATTGAAGTTAAGCAACATACATTATATTCAAATTAAACTGAATTAAGCAATACATAATACTGAAGATAGAGAGTGTAAAGCTAAAGGAAATGTGGAAATATCTTAGATTCTCAATCTAAGATAATCATAGTCTAGAACTATGATATTAAAGCATAACTAAATAGTTATGAAGAGATCTTACAATTTGTAAAAGAATCTCTTATATCTTTAGTTAAAGTTATATTTAGAAATACCTCATTCTGTAGGAGTACACAACAGAATGGGCGAGGAGTTAAGTAGGTCTGCTTAACCAGATACTGTGGGGAAATTGGACATTCACATTTACCCTCTCTAAAATGTGAAGTCTTAATATAAGCGCTTTCTTTTGTACTCAATTTGCCATAAATCATTCCCCTTTAAACTTTTAAGAAAAATCTTTATTTATGCACAATGCTCTTAAATGAATGTTCAAAAAAAGAGGCTCAAAGTTAGGCAAGCACTCAATAGATTGCAAAAATTGTAAATGTATGTGATATCTTTTTGTTTATATAAACTTTTAATAATCTACTCATAATTAGAGTTAATTAAACTCCAAATTGACTTATAGATATTTGATCTTAAGTCAATTCTAAAATGAATGTAAGTTTATTTTCATGAAACTTGAAATTAGGGAAAAGATAAATTAAATTCTGTCTTAAAATTCTTAAAAATTTCGGCAGAATCTCCTCTATTTTTGATCAATAAACAATTTTTCGCAATCAATATAAGTCAATTTTTATTGACTATCTCTAGTTTTAAAGTAGAGTTCAATCCTTTTTATAGGATTACTGATTTCCAATTCTAAAATAGAGTTCATTTCCAGTTCTAAAATATAGTTCAACCATTTTTACAGGATTGCTCATTTCTAGTTCTACAATAGAGTTCAATTATTTTTATAGGATTGCTCATTTCCAATTCTAAAATAGTTTCAAATATATAAAACTAAATTAAGCAGTTTACATAACCTATATTAAGCATCTAATAAAAAAAAGAAATGCTGAAATAGTATTATATGACTTTTTGCACATAGCATCTAATTTAGCATGCTTGTATTAGTTTTACAGCTTATCCTGCAAGGAATCATCATTAAAGTTAGCATTCATGAAAATACAATTTATATGAATCAACAGTTGTAAATTACAGCATTATGGTTTTAATAATTCATGGATGCCAATATGAAATTCAGCAATCGAGAAATACAGCATTAATAGTTTATAACTTTATATATATAAAGATGGCAGTAGTACAACATCATTTAAAAATGATAACAAGAGAATTAAATGACAGCATTTTATTATATAAAAAAAAGATAACAACATTTAATCATAAATAGAAGCATTTGAACTCATAAGATCTCTTTTTAGAAAATGGTAGCTCATATTTCCCATTTTATTTGATAATAATGGTAGCAATTTATCCCATTCATTTTGGGAGGAAAGGCAACATGAGATGGCGTCATCTTATATTAGCTCTTCTAAAATAAAAGCAACATGTATTTGATCTCATAAATTAAGGGATGGCAGCATATGATGACAACATTTATCCTCATATATATCCCATACTCATTTGATGGCAAGATATGATATATATATGTGGCAGCATTTGACAACATTGAATTACTTATAATCTCATTAAATTAAAGGTGGTAACATTTGATCATATGAATAATGACAGCTCTTACCCTTACTTACACTAATTGACATCAATAGATCTATATGACAAATAAAATATAAGAATCCATGCTCAACACATACTAAATAGTTTAACTAATGCATTTGATTCTCCCATAAGAACAAAAGATGGTAGCACTTTGATCTTCCAAATTTCATGACAATATTTATAATTTACCAAATAAATATCAGCATTATAATTTATTTTGAGATAAGGTAGTATTTATATTCTTTTGCAATTAATGGTAACATATATTCTTGCTCACAATTGATAGCAATTTTCTTTCTTTGCTTTAGATAACAACAATTGAATCTCAAATAATACATGGTGGTATATGATGCTAATAACAGCAACTACAACATTTATTCTCATTAAAAAGATGATATCTTTAAATCTTAATATTAGTTATAGCAGTTCTTATCACTCATCCTTATAATCATGTTTACATTAGTACAGTCACAAAATAGCAATGCTAGGGAAATCAATCACCATGCTAAGAATATTAAAATATAGTAATTGAGAAAGATGCTTTGTTTCTCATAACATAATATTTATATAAGAAAAATTTGAGAATCCTAAACTGGAATTACTCTAGATTTGTAGATCATGTTGTTGGTGATTTTTGTATTATTGAAAACAAAAATAATGCACTTGAAGCTTAAAAAGAAATGTACTTAGGGACTGCAACCAATTGAATTACGCATGACTTTACTAAATCATATTAGCATATTAAAAGTATAGCACCCAATGCCATTTTCCATAGAAAAAAAATGCTAATCTCAATAATTATTGTGTTCATGCAGATACTAAACGAGGAATTAACCGTGCAAAGCTAAATAATGCAAACACCTTGCATTAGTAATATTATGTAGCAAAAATCTGACAGAGTTATTATCTTTAGAAAAGAACGCTGGTATTATCACAGAGTTCTAACATTCTCAATGATTTTCTCACCCTAAAAAAATAAGCATTTCAGCAGCACATTATTCCTCAAATAAAAAGGCAGCCACATGCAGCACAAACCCGATAAGTAAATGTCTAAGAAGATGCTAACCATCATAAAGATTTCCTCTAAAAAGACAGGAAAGTTGTCCATATGTGTAATCAAAATTCGAAGAAAAGTATGAATTAACATAAGGAGCCCATTTCTCAGCCTTTTTCAAAGAAGACAAATTTTCCCATGAACTCATACTTCCATTGGTTGGTGTCTCGCTGGCTGGAATCTTCATAAAGTTAAAAAAATGGTGTCGATCAACATTTAAACTATGATATATTTGCTACTTCTATCTTGTTTGAAGAATGCACTCATGATTCCACGGCATATATTTAAATAAGGTAAATATTTATTTGATATATTAACAACCAGAAGCAGCCATTAACATTCAGTAATAGCCAAATGCAGTTAGTGGCTGCCAATAATAATGGATAGTTGCCAATAACAACCATCAGTAGTTAACAGCAACCAACAACATTTGGCATATACCAAAATTGATTTGATTTGCTATATTTTGAATAACAAAACAATATGAAATTATATATATATATATATATATATATATATATATATATATATATATATATATATATATATATATATATATATATATTGATAATTCAATCTTTACTAGAAGTTTCACCATTACTGACAAACTTTATACAAAAAGGACCTAATGATTAAGGACTAATTAAGGTAACCCTATAAAATTAATAGAATTTTAGGAATCAATTCAGTCCTGTATTAGAAGATGAAATCTGCATACTATATTTTATAATAAATGTCTGAACATAAGCTTTTAAATGTTCTGTTTCTATTTCTAAATTTAACTATATGCTCAGCCAAATTATACTATAAATATTAAATCAAAAATTCATTATCCTTAAGAAAATCACTTAGTTTGAACAACCAGCAAGTTATAATGATGATTGGCAAATAGATTGCTGCATCAAATTATAATAATGACTAAGAAAAATTAAAACTAAAATGTGAAAGCAAGTATTTAGGACATATTTAGGAGCCACTTTAGATATTCAGTTTTTGTCCACTTTTATTCCACAAGCTAGTTTAGACAAGCAACTTCTTTAACCAATAAATTTAAGATGACCATTTTACTTGTTTAAGCAACTTCTTTAGCGTATTCACACATTGACTTCTCTCCATTATAAAATACTTTAAGCGTATATTAATAATCACATCAACAAGAGAGTTCATTAGTTAGTTCACTATAACTATCTGCACATGAAAACATTAAAGTGCATGTCAATGAGATGATACAAATAAATCAACTTTAGTGAAATACACCGCCTTCCATAATTATTCCAAGCCACAGTTATGCTGTTGAGTTGCAAAGAACGTACACATTTTCATTTCAAAATATGCAAAAATATAAAAGTAAATACCCCAGTAAATGTTCAATGTAACTTCAAATTAATAAAATTCTTTGTACAACACAACTGATTTTTTTGAAATTATCAACAAATTAAAATAGCTTTTCTTTTAGAAATTGAACAGGATCTGTGTAAGTCATTAGGGATTTTATAAGTATGAAATTAACTGACCTCAAAGTTATTTTTTTGCAGAACACAATAAACCCAATATATCAAATAAAAAGAAAAGAATACAAAAGCCCCACATAATATGTCAATGCAAGTATTAGAGCAGTTTATTAGTAATACAAGTTTAAAATATGTATTCCAAAAGCCAAAATAGCAATAGACCATCGATCAGAGTATGCAGAAATAAAAATTTAGGGATTACTGAAATTTGTATACTTATACGAGAATGCATAAATCTTAAGCCCAAAGGTATCTTTTCAAGTTTCGATTAGATCATAGCAATTTTTGACACTAAATCAATAATCGATTTTTATGTAAACAACAATGGGTAAGAGAATCGGGTGAAGTACCTGTTAAGATGTCATGAGGAAGTTGCTAGGGTTTGGGAGATCCTTTGCTTGTGCCGATTTCAAAAACTTGCTAAGCCTCCCAAAATTGAGAGGTGAGGTTTAGATAAATAAGGAGGTAGAGACGGCTTACCTCCATACGACTAGATGAGATAGCGTTGATCCAATCCTTGATGAGGCCTCCCATTGGCGAAGGTAGTAGCGCGAGCCACACGTCGTTAGTACGCTCGAAGAAGATAGGAACGGGGGAGGGCTCGGTCGGTCTCATGCGAATGGAGGATTAGGGTTTGCCGATTTGTTGATAAGGTATGAATATATATATATATATATATATATATATATATATATATATATATTAATAAGTTTAAAATTTTTTATGAATTTAGAAGTTCTAGAAAAATTTGAAAATTGCTTTTTAGCTAAATTGAGGGTAACAGATTTAAAAATGAAGTCGAAATTTAAATCGGAAGTTAGCTTAATTATTTTTATTATCTAATTATGAAAATATAATAAAATAATCAAGAAATTTTGACCATCTCCAAAATTCATCAAAATTTCACCCCAAGCTAATTTGGGTGTGAGGAACGCAATGGCGAAGTCCGTTTTTGATTCTGAAGTCTAAATAAATTAGGCATCTTCAAAATTATCAGAAAATCAGGAAACGTTGAAAATTGTCAAACGGTCTCCAAATCACACGAAATTTGAAGTGGAGACTTTTAACTTTATTGTAAGAGTAATGAAAGAGATTTAGAGTCAATTAGAGCACTAATTGATAGGTAACAACCTCTGGGTTATTACAGGAAGCTTAAAGTAAACATTCATATACATTCATCACAGAAGCTGTAGAAAACATTTATCTCAGAAAAGAAAAGAAAGTACATCCAGAATTATTACAAATATTTTACTAAAATATAAAAAATACAAACTAAGTACTGAATTGAAAATAAACTAAGCAGAAAGTAATGCTAAAGAAGAGTCCACTAGTGCTCCACGGGCTCCTCCTAAATCTCTTGAGTGTCCTCCTGACCTGGCTCAATCTAATGTTCAAGATCTAGTAAATTGATGGATCCTAAAAGTATATCGTGTTAGACAATAAGTCTAACACATCAAAACTAATCTAAACAGTTCTAATTATTCATTTATCATTTACATAATGTAATTAAATATGCAGAAATATTATAAGGATAATTGAAAGCATAATACTATATAAAACTATACAAAACTGAAGTAAAGTAAGGTAAAGCTAAACTATAAACTGAAATACTAAAAATAAACCAAAATAGTACTGAATCTGAAATTAAGTAATCATATATGAAACTATACTGTATGTCACTGAAACTGTGCATCTGAATATGCCACAATACTGTATGCTACTGATATGCAACCAAAATATCACTGAACTGCTACTAGTAGTACAGCCAAATGTATACATACTTCCAATTGGGAATACAATTTACTGATAATGTCGATGCATCCTGAAATTCCCCAGTCAATGTATGCAATATTCCGTAACTCATAAATCATCACTGATACTCATACATCATTCTGATACTTATACATCATGCTTATGCTCATGCTCATGCTTCTAACTATATGAGGTAAATCCAAAAATCTAGATGATATTTTGAAATCCAATAATGAATTCAAGGTCTCCATTATGCAGAATCCTGCTAAAAGTATTCTGACTCCTACATTCTAGTTCGATACTTGGTTAAAGTTGATAGTTTACTTAAAACTTGTTAGCTGGGATGATTGTATACACGTATTTAGCATATTTGCAAGAAAGGTGGATTTAACCCTTAGCTTGCATAAACTGCATTTATCGAAGCGCACTACGACAGGAGGCAGAACCCGGTCATAGTTTATATATCAAGCTAAGCCATTAAATATCTTAATTACAAGCATACTTAGTATTCTACACAATGTGAGTTAAGATATTTAGTTTGCTTAAATTGCACTTATCGAAGCGCACTACGATAGGAGGCAGAACTCGGTCATAGTTTATATCTCAAATTAAAGATCTTGTTCACTAATTGTAACACTCTTAATTTTGGAAGATTTACTCTAACGGGACTGTATTCGTCTAATCCCTCAGGATAACACCTGGTCATAAGTCCACATTGGAGCGAATCAACCAATTCAGAATACTATTGAAGTAATCTAGTAATATAGGCATACCCTACTATACCCAACTAATAATATGAGTTCAGAAGATTCTATTTAATCAATAAGGATTTATCAAATCTATTAATCCTTACTCTAAGTAGGTGTATTCTACACAAGGCTCCAAGGATGTGATCAAAGAATTACTCAACATAGGTTATTACCACAAGGAATAAGTCACATTTTAAGTACTTTAGGTGATTCCTACAACAAGGTATCAAGTTCAACTTCTAAGATTATGAAGGATTATCTAAGTTTTTATCTCAAAGAGTTACAAAAGCTCTTCCTACCTCAATATGTCAATAATTAAGGTCTTTAAACATTTCAAGAATGATTTTAAAGCAAGACCCTTAAGATCTCACTTTCTTCTTCTTAAGGATTACTTGTTAGACTTAGGTTAGAGTGATCAGATCAGATGATTAATATTTATCTGATCCTTTTCTATTCTACAATTATGAGATAAAATCAAAGATCTTATTAGAGTTAGATCATTTTGTAAATCATTACAATTTTATTACCCATCTTATGCTAATAATCTTATATAAGAGAAAATCAAAGATCTAAAGTTTAGATTCAGATGGTTCAATCACACGGATTTGATATTAACCTTAGCACTTTTAATTTAATGATTTAAGATCTGTATTAAATCAGATGCATTATTAGAACAATGTCAATTAAATAATCTTTCAATCAAGTTAATTAATAAAGTGATTAAGGTTTAGATCTTAATCAAGATAAGTTAGGATTTAACCCCTAACCCTTCTATTATTAAGACCAAATATTACTTTTAAAGGTCATAGATAAATCAATGTATTATTAATGTATTATTGATGGTAATTTTAAGTTTGGATTAAGTATCAACTACTTAATCAAGTTATCATGATTGTTATGTTCAATTATTATTTAATATCAATTTAAGCACATTTAGGTGTCCAAATAATGTTAAAGTTTTCTAATATACACCATAGAATCATAAAAGCATATAAATATAAAGATGATATAGAATAAAAAGTAATTAAGGCTAGCCAAATTCTAAATTAAGACAAATGGATTAGCACTTGATTATAAATCTAAAAGACTTAGGTTTCATGTTATTTAGTTGTTGAGATATACCTATTCAATTCAAATACTTAAGATTCTATTACTTAGCATTTGGCACAAAATACATTTAAGGTACATAGTAGGTTTTGAACACTTATTAAAAATGACAAGGTTTCTGCTTAATTTTTATATAGAATTTTATGCAATGTTCAATTTTAACTAAAATGCAAAAACAGTGAAGTTTTGGTCATTTCAGCCAATTCTGGGCAGTTTTCAGAAAATTCTAGATATTTTTGCAATTTTGGGCGCTACAGCGTGCTGTGGCACGCTTAGCGCGCTACAGCGCTTCTGGCGCTGTAGCGCCCTGTGGTGCTTCTACCGTCACAGTGCGCTGTGGCATTTTTAGCGCTGTAGCACGTTGTGGCGCTTCTGCTGCTGTAGCGCGCTGTGGCAGTTTTTGCACGGCGGCGCGCTGCAGCAGTATAACTTGCAAAAATACTGTTCAATTAATTTTATTTTTTTGACTTCCTATAGTTTTCCTGAAATTCTATTACAACCCGCAGCAACGCGCTGCAGCGGTCCATATTGCGATTTACTGTTTAATTAACTTAAAAACTGATTTATAAGATTTTTGCCGAAATGCCGCTGCAGCGGCCCGTTTTGCAACTTTGTGCGCTGCAGCGCGACGTCGATTTCACCAAGATGAAACCTGGAAGGCCTACTTTTGAGCTCAAATACTCTCAATCCAGAGCATTTTATGAGCAATGCCATATATCAATGGAAAGGTCTTTCTGATACCTTTCTATCGACACCAAAATCAGCATAAATGGAGCCTCCTAGCTATACGAGAAAATTAATTTTTTTTTCAAATTTAAATATTGCCTTGCATGTTAGCTTTGAAAATTAACATATATGAAAAGCATGAAATATATAAAATTTATCAAAGGCATTTGTAACAATAAATTGATTCCGTAGACTCCTGAGCCCAAATGGGTAAACCTATAGGCATAATATATAGGAAGCTTTTCTCACTACCCGTCGGTAGTTTATTCAAATTAGGAACTGATGGTGTGTCTTTCCTCTGGATTTGCCCACTTTCTAATAAGGGCTAAATCCTTTCATATGACTCCCAGGGGCTGCCAGCCGGCCCAATATTTACAGATTCTCAGTGTTGCTTTCCATCCTCTAAAGACAAGCACCACAATAATATATTGTGGCGGCCCTGCCCCGCCGTGGTCCTGTTAACCCTTAGGTTAACATGATTACGGTGGAGGGGTCACCAAATGACAAGGTCCCTACTTAAGATTGGATTAGTCACACATCCTAATCTAATTTAAATAAGGATTTTGCCATTCAATCCAGAAATACTATCACTAAATGATCATACATGAACTCAGAGTGCGGAAGCATAAAACATAACATCCATCCAATACAGTATAAATACAACAATACAGAATAAGTAAAGTACTGAAAAAGAAATATAATCCTGTATTATTACAACATTTAATGAGATTAAAAGTACTGAAAGAAAACTCTCAATCTCACTGGAAGAAAAACTAAAGTTACAGATCTTCAAAAATGGGCTCCTCCTCCAATGGCAAACTCTCCACTGGATCTGCTAAACCAACAAACTCAGAACCTACCATTATCAGTTTCATAATGGTAAGGCCCCAGCTAACAAAAGAAAAACTGGTTAGACAATAAGTCTAAGTACATTTTAGGGCAGTAATTTTTATTAAAATAAGAAGATATCACCATATAAACAGAACTAAGCATAATAGATGCAGGAAAGCGTACAAAAGAACTGTAATAAGTTATAAACCATAGTTTATAACTAAACAAAAAGGAAGTAAAACATACCTTCTCCAAGCAACTGCAACAAGGACAGATAAGTAAAAGTAAAAGAAAGTAAGAAAAGTACAACCTAAACATGCTCATGATCAAACATATTATGCAAAGTGAAGTACAAAATTTATAAAGCTGAAACACTATCATCCTAAGCAAGCACATGAATACAGAAAGTAAAACTAGCATCCTATATAAAAACACATGTAGAAAAGCTGTAAGTAAAATAGTGCTGAAATGTAGAATATACTAGTAAAACAGTAACTGCAAACTGAAACTATAGTAACTATATAAGTCATCTGAACTGAACAAGAACTCAGTAATTCTTAGCCTGATGAACTAAGAAAACTCTGAACTGACCATCACTGAAACTCTTAGCCTGATAAGCTAAGACAGAACTGAATGTAAGTGTACTTGAATTAGTATAACCATATCAAAATCCTGACTATATAGTCAGTAGGGCAAGAGTCTATCCATCCTATCCCATGGACTAGGCATGGTATAGACTATCGGACTGAAACCCCCTACAAGAAGCCGACCCCGAACGAGTTGATCGAAGAGGTATACTAATCAAATTACACCTTACAAACCACTTGAAACAAAACACAATGCTATTTATGAATGTTCAAAATTGACATAAGATATTTACCAAATATCTTAAGTACATAATATATGTTCAAGGTATAAGGCTCAAAATCAAGGAATGCGAAGCATCAAAATCAAAGTGCAAGAAACTCTATCTAAAACACAGGTGATATCCTTTGTTATCTACTTTATTCGCTCTATCTACTCTAAGTTACATAAGTTTTAGAATTTATCAATTCTTACACATTCTGTAACTTAGAATCACGAATCCTACTTGTTGAAGATAATTAGGACTGGCCAAGTCCTAATTATAACTTAATCAAAAGACGACTATTTAGTTAAAATGAATAAATTATCGACCTAGTTTTGTGAATTTAAATCATCCCAACCTCATCTGGATTAGCCAAATCAAGATGAAAAGATTAAGAATTAGACTCCAGATGATGGGGTCTAACTACTTAATCTTAAGGTATAATCTAAGGGTCTATGGTTTAGAACCCAAATCTCATAGATTAGGTTAAGGTAACCCCTAATGATAAATCAAACTCATTAGGATAGATCTCTATTCTTAGTTCTAAAGTTTAAAGATCAAATAATTATTAAATAAACTAAGAAAAATCTATAAACTAGAAAACTCAAGGTTTCACCTAATTGAGTAACCCAATTTACTCAAAAGATGAATTCTAACTTAAGATCTATTTCTAATCTTAGAAAATAAGGCTCTTAATTACTAAGAGTATCTCTCAAGACACACATCCTAACTAATGTTATAAGACCTAAGGGTGAGTCTAAGAATAATTAAAGAATGAGAAAAACTCACTTAGGACTTAGGAATTTTCTTTACTAAGCAAAATCTGAGATTTTAATCAAAACCTAATTTAGACTTAAATTTGATTAATTTCAGTTCTAATCATTCTATTTACTGATTTTAATGATTGGAAAATTGAATTTAGGGCTTTAAAAGGGTAAACCCTAAATTTGGGCAAAATAACTATTTTGCCCCTACTTAAGGGTTCAAAAGATCAACTTTTAATCTAGGGCTTTATTTTTGAAATTTTCTTTTGGATTATGTTTCTTACTGTCTAATATAAGATTAGACAATAACTAAATTAATTTTTAAGTAATTATTAAGCCATATGAGATCAAATTAGTGAATTTGACTCATAAGGGCAATTTAGTAATTTGACTAAATGAAAGCTAAATTTTCTTTTAGATTATTGTTCTTTTCTGCCTAAGCTTACCATAGAACCTAAATTTGCTGAAATCTAATAAGTATTGGCCAAGTTATGGCCAATACAAGATCTAGGGTTTAAGGTTAATTAAAGAATTGTTAACTATAGGTCAAAAATTCTAATTTTGCCAATTAGTGTCCAAATTAAGCAAAATTAGTGGCTATGGTCTACAAATAGTCCACTAATCATAATGACATGTTGTAGACTCAATTTGGACTTAATTTGACTAAGTTAAGACCTAATTAGGGTTTAGGGTGATTAGTGAGTGATTAATAAAATTAAACACTCAAATACTAATCCAACCTTATTAATTGATTCTAAATGGTTCTATGAGTCCTCTGAAGTTTAAATCTCTCAAATTGGGTTACTAGATTTGCTATTATTCACTAATCAAGATTTAGAGCAATTAAGGGTGATTAGCAAATCTAACCGTTGGATCTAAAATATTTTTACAGATTACTGTTAATTAGGTTCTTCTGATCTAAATGGATTTTTGGATCATTAAAATTGGAGCTCAATTGACCAAGTTATGGTCAATTGAAGTTCTAGGTCTAAATAGGATAATTAGGGTTAGGACTTAAATGTGATTAGGCTCAAACTAATCCAAACAGCAAGATAAATACTATCAAATTAATCCTTAGGGTTTTCTGATCACTTTAAGACCCATATTGGGTATGTTTGGATCATTGGGTACGAAGTTATGAGCTAAATAAGGTTTGTGACACTTAATTTAAATTAAATTAATCATTGAAAAATCACCTTGCAAAATATTCATCTTACAGCAAAATTTTTGGCATCAATAAATTCCTCATATTTTTTTGATTAATTTAATATATTTAATTGTATAATTTGGATAAATATTATAGGAGTTATTTAGGTTTGAAGTTTGGTAATAATTTAATTAATAATTGCTGATAAAATTAAATTAATTTATCTGTTATATTTATATATATATATATATATATATATATGATTTTAATTATTTAATATCTGTTATAATATTATATAGTTTTGATTTAAGTGCAGGACACGTGGCGGCCTCAGATTGGCGCGGCAGACAGCGGCGGGCCCCACGGGTCAGACCGCTGACGCGCAGGCCACGCGTCGCGCCAGGGTTGGCTGGCGCTGCGCGGTGGGTCCCGCCGTGGTAGCTGAAGCACCGTGGGCTCGGGCCACGGGCCAGGCCCGGGCCGACCCGACCGGCCTGAAATGCCTTCGTCTTCACGCGATCGCCCCGACGTTGGGAACCTAAGGCTTGAAAATCGACGGCGAAGACGACGGTGCCAGACAACGAGCCATACACCGATCGAAAGGTCTCGGAGAGACCTTTCATTTGCTACCCTAAACGCCGCCGGAGAAGGCATACAACTCCGGCAAACGTAAACCCTAAATTCCCTAAGTTTGGCTAACGGTTTGTACTGTTTAGGACTTTACAAATCTGAGCTAACCCAACCTGATCGACTCAATCGGAACCGTTAGATGAACAATCAAGCATATGAAATTGAGAAACGAAACTTTAGATGCAAACTTTGATGAATATTAGAGGTGTTGTGCTTACCTTTAGACGAACGGCTGAAGAAAGTTGAAGTTCGATCTTAGGTTTTTGGACCTCCGGTTTGAAACCGGGCAAAAACTGAGGTCTTAGGGTCTTATGGAAGCTCTAAGGCGGTGGCTGGAGGCGGTGGAGAGGCTGGGAGGCGACGCGCGGAGGGTCCTCTGCGCGATATGTGTCGCTTCTCGTGACACCCGGAAGCCGCAAGGACGAAGGGCACGGACCGTTCGATCGAAGATCGAACGGTCAAGGATCACCGTCTGATCCTGACGGCGAGCTTAATTTAAACAGTAACGGCGCTACTTAATACGGACGGCGCCGTTAACTGCTAAAATTAAATAATATTATTTAAATTAAATTATTCAGTTTTAATTAATTAAATTTAGCCTATTAAATAAATCCCAAAAATTTCCAATAATTCACCCATAGCTAATTGAAGGGTGAGGAACGCAACGGCGCACTCAGATTTTTGTTTCGACAAGTATTTAATTATTTGATTATTTAGGGTATTTAAATAATATTAAAATATTTGATGAAAAATCAACGACTTCCAAATGCCTCCAAAATTTCACCCCTAGCTAATTTGGGTGTTCTGAACGCAATGGTGAAGTCAGATTTTCAATCTGAGGTCTAAATAAAAAGTCTAATTTCCAGATTTTGGGATTTTCTAGAATTCTTGTTTTGACTTTGTTGACTTCTTGGTTTGATCTAAGTTTCAAAGATGAATTCCAAATCACTTGATTAGTAACTTAGAACCTTAATTAAGACTTAAATTAGTCTTAATTGAGCAAAGTAACAACCTGGGTTGTTACATATATATACCACATTTCACTTTTTTGTTACATGCTTATTTGTTAATATTCTTTTGCAAGTTATAAACGGTAAGCAGTTAAATAATACTCAAATGAAAATGACTCAAACTAAGAATACTGAAATAAAACTTATAAGTAGATTTACGTACCTGACTATTTTGATACAATATCAACTAATTCAATTTCTTTGATCTGCCAAAAATAATTTAATTCATTAATTTAATATTTTATGCTTTTAATATGATTTGTAATATTAGATTTCTAAAATGAATATTTAAATTAATTTATTAAGTTACTAATTTTTTGAGTAATTATTATGCCTTATAAGATCAAATTATAAATTTGACCTTATAAGGGCATATTAGTAATTTTACCCTTAATGAATTTTAAAATTTATATTAGTTTATTGTAGATTATGTCCTAAAGTTTCCATAGAACCTAAAATCATCAAATTCTGATATGCATTGGCTAAGTTATAGTCAATACAAGTTCTAGGTTTAATAATTAGGGCTTAATGTGATTAGTAAGTGATTAGTGAAATTAGTCACAAAATTATTAAACTAATTACACAGCTAAGTTCTAATCTCTTTTATGAGTTTTCTAAAACTAAAATTACTTAATTTGGATTATTAAATTTGTTAATATTCACTAATCAAGATTTTGAGTATTTAAGATTAATTAAGAGCTCTAACCATTGATTCCTAAATATTTTTGTAAATTACTGTAAATCAGGTTCTTATGATTTAAATTAATATTTGAATCACTTAATTTGGAGCTAAATTGACTAACTTATGGTCAACTAAAGTCTTAGGGTCAAATGGCTTAATTAGGATTAGGTCATAATTGTGATTAGTCTAAATCTAATTCAAACAACAAAATTAATACTTCTAAAATATTCTTTAGGGTTTTCTAAATATTTTGAGACCCATATTGGGTATATTTGGGTTAATGGATTAAAAGTTATGATCAATTGATTATTTGGAACAAAATTTGAGTTATTAAAAAAAAACTAAAATGTCATTATACAAAATATTAATCCTACTGAATTTTGAATGGTGCTAAAATATTCTTTGATTTTTGCTGATTAATATAATATATTTAATTATGTTATTTGAATGTATATTTTATAAGTTATGGATTTTTAAAATTTTAGGATTTAATTAATTAATTGTATTATTAATATTAATTTAATTAATCTATTTAATTAATTTATCTAATTATTTTAAAGAAATATTCATCTTCTATTTTTAATTATATATAAATTTTATATTTTCTGAATATATCTATATATATATATATATATTATATAAGTTAAACTAATCTATATTTATTTATCTCTATATATATATTAATAATTACTAATTTATATATATATTTTTAACATTTTCTGCAGTAGGTGGGGTCTACAGAGGACACGTGGTGTCCAACAATATGCCGGGCAGACGAGTGGGGCCCACAATCATCTCAAATGAGACAGATTTTGCTGAACAAATTCAGCGGTGGGTCCCACTTGTGCAGAAGGCTACACGCGGCGTCCTCCAAATTTGACAGTGCAACTACTCGGGCCTACCTCTGCATCTTGCAGGATGCTTACGCGTGTTCAGTTCATGGAAGAGGCGAACCGGACTACTCAATTCAGTCCAGGAAGCGCCGGTTCGTCGCTTCGTCTCCTTCGATATGCAGCGAGAGAGGGGACTTTAGGGTTACTAGGGACGAGCCTTCGATCGATGATTCCGCTCGATCGAAGGCTTCTCAACTTAATCGAACCTTAGAAATTGATTGATAACACATGAATTACATATAGAAACAATAATCTTTAAAATCGAATTAAGATCGGATGTAGGGAGCCATTATGAGCCTAGGGGGAGGGTCATCATGCTTGAGCTTAAGAGGCATGGAGGCGCCGAAAATATGAAGGGGATTGACAGGAAGCATTAGAAAAATAAGAAAAATTGCAAGTATAAGACTAAATAGTCCCTTATTTATTTTCTTTGATTATTTAAAAATTCAGATTTTGAAACGCACTCCAAAAATTCCCAAAAATTCACCTCTAGCTAATTTGGGGGTGAGGAGTAGAGAAGTAGGGAGCCATTATGAGCCTAGGGGGAGGGTCACCATGCTTGAGCTTAAGAGGCATGGAGGCACCGAAAATATGAAGGGGGTTGACAGGAAGCATTAGAAAAATAAGAAAAATTACAAGTATAAGACTAGATAGTCCCTTATTTATTTTCTTTGATTATTTAAAAATTCAGATTTTGAAACGCACTCTAAAAATTTCCAAAAATTCACCCCTAGCTAATTTGGGGGTGAGGAATTCAACGGTGAAGTCGGATTTTGATTATGACGATTATTCAATTATTCTATTTTTTTGGCGCATTTAATTATATTAAAATATTCACGAAAATTCGACGACTTCCAAACACGTACAAAACATTACCCATAGCTAATTTGGGGGTGATGATCGCAACAACGAAGTCGGATTTTGATTTCGATGTCAAAATAAATACATCAATTTTCTAATTAATTAATTATTAAAATATTCCAAAATAATCGATTGAGCTCCGAATTGCTCCAAACTTTCAGGGTTTGGTTCTAATGACTAGATGAATTTAATGGAATGATAATTATGATACAATTAGGCTAAAATTAAGCTGGGTAACAACCTTGGGTTGTTATAAGAGGGGAGGCTGAGCATGACGGGGGCTGGAGAAAAAAATTCAAAATGCAGCAGGTGAAGTGAAAGCCGCGGGTCCTAGCCACGAAAAAAGGAGGAAGAAGACAAAAATGGAGATTTTTAAATTCTTTATTTAATTACTTTGTTACTTTAAAAGTCAGATTTTATAAACATGCTATGAAAAATTCTAAAAATTTACCCCTAGCTAATTCGAGGGTGAGGAATTCAATGACGAATTCAGATTTCTATTCCAACTAGTATTTAATTTTCCTATTTTTTGAGCATTTATTTACATTAAAATATTCGTTAAAATATGACGACTTTCAAACGTGTCCAAAACATTATCCTTAGCTAATTTGGAGGTGATGAGTGCAAAGGAAAAGTCAGATTTTGATTTCAAGGTCAAATTAAATATCTTAGTTTTCTAATTAATTAAATATTATTAAAATATTCGATGAATTGTTGACAACTCCCGATTGCCACCAAAATATAACCCCTAGCTAATTTGGGGGCAATGAGGCAATGGCAAAGTTCGATTTTTGATCTGAGGTTAAAATAATTAGGTCAATTTCCAAGATTCATGAAATTTCCAAAATCAGGGTTTGATTCATTTGGCCTCTGATTGGACTAGATCACGATTGTGAACTCCTAATGACATAATTAGTGCACTAAGATCAAAATCGAGACTTGGATTAGTCCTAATTTACTATAGTAAATAACTTGGGTTATTACACTTTAGCATTAAAATAATTACTATCACAAAAATAAATATAGAATTTTAGCATTTGATATCAAGCATGAAATATGATCTTATTAGGCAAGTACAAAATTGAGAAAAAGGGGAGTTCTATTTTGTGTTAAATATCTCAACTTTCTTCTCCTTATGCCTCCCGATGTCGGATTACCCTATCCTAGCAGTTGTCTGATCTGACTAAAAAAAGATTAACAATGAACCCAGCTACTAAATTATTCAAACTTTTCATATATCATTTTATGTAATTTTAAAAGTATTTTTATCAAATTTGTGTGATGCTGAGCACAAAAGCATATTAAATAAGAATAATAAAAGACATTTGGTAACTTTTCTTAGTGCATGAATCAGAAAATAAAAAGTTAAGTATTTGCACAATTTTGTACTTGATAAGCAATTACTCGAAAAACTTAATTGTTATGTTATTTAATAATGATAATTATTTATAAGAAAATAAATTGTAATACAAAACAAAATAATATTTATAATAATTATATAAGAAAGAAATAATCTCTCTTCATCCTCTCATTATCCTTTTGAATTCATCATTTTTTTCTTATATAATAATAACTATAATAATAATAATATTAAAATAATATCTTTATTATTTTTAATTATTATATAATGATAGTACTGACTTTGAGTCACAATTAGAATGGATGTATACACATGGGTGTATATTCTCAAGAAGGTGAATCTAGCACTTAGTTTGCTTATAACTACACTTATCGAGGCGCACACAAGATAAGAGGCAGAACTCTTTTGCAGTAATTATTCACCCAAACTAAGATTCTAGTTCACTCTCTTAAGTTTGGACAATTTACTCTAATGAAACTGTATTCGGCTTAACCTGCAGAAAGCATATTATTAGAAGTCCACATTGGAGTGACTTATCCAAACCTGAATATTACTGAAGTGATTCAATACCATGGGTATGCATGATCATAATCAATTAATAAACTAAGCACAACTAATTTCTATTTAATCACCAAGGATTTATGCAACACTATCAATCCTTACTCTATTTGAGTGAGTCTCACACAAAGTTTCAAGGATGTGACCAAGAGGTCACTTAATATGGGTTACTACCACAAGGAAGAATCTCAGTTTAATATCTTAGGTGTATTTTATCCCAAGGTTTAAGATAAATTTCTAAGGTTAGAGAGGATCATCTAAGTTCCTACCTCAATACATCATAATAAGCCTTCCCTTCCTCAATTTATAATATCCTTTAAGGCTTTTAGATATTTTAAGGTACTCCTAAAGCAAGATCATTAAGATCTCGCTCTTTTACCACTTAAGCTAAAGATTCAAGGTTTACTTATTAACTTGGATAAAAGTGATCAGGTTAGATGATTAGATCCATCTGATCACATCCTATTTTACAATCATGGGATGAAATCAAAGATATTATTAAAGTTAGGTCATTTCATAAATTATTACAAGTTTATTAACTATCTTATGCTAATAGTCTTATATAAGAGAAAATCAAAGATCTAATGCTTAGATTCAAATAATTAAATCACATAACTTCATTATTAATCTTAGCACTTCTAATTTAATGATTTAAGATCAATACTAAATCAGATGTATTATTGGGATACTGACAATTGAATTATCTTACAATCAAGTTATTTTATTAAGTGATTAAGGATTCATATCTTAATCAAATAGGTTAGGGTTTAACCTCTATCATTATCCAATTAAGACCAATTATTGATTTGTAGATCATATATCAAATCAATATATTATTGGTATATTACTGGTGGCAATCTCAGATTTTAACCAAGTATAATTCACTTGATCAAGATCTTAAGATTTCTTAAGATTAATTAAGGAATTATGCTAGTTTAATAAAATTGGTTAAATTAAATGTTTAAGATTCACATGATAAGCTCTTTACAATTATAGCATTGTTATGAAAGCTAAATAATAAGAATTTGTAGAAAATAGAAGGTAATTAGTGTTAATCAAATCTTAATTCAAAACAAATAGATTAGCACCTAATTACCAATCCAACTATTAGAAATTCATAAAACTTGGCCATTATGTGCTATTTATTCATATGAGCAATTAGAGACTAAGTTTACTAAGTTTGGATGATTAGAGACCCTAATTTTTACTAATCATGCAATTACAAGATTATGGAATAATTAAAAATATATAATTTAGAAAATTAAACCACCTAGCACATATATTCTACAAGGCTTAAGGAACATAATAACATCTAAATTATGCAATTTGGCTAAGTATACATGCTAATCAACCATAAGTAAGTTCTGTGAATATTAAGCTAATCCAGGAAATCTAACCATTAAAATCTCAATGTTATTTTATATTAATATTCCTCATAATTTTTAGATCAAATTGATATATTATTTCATAGAATTTGGACCAATAGATCAAAAGTTATCATAATAATTTAGTTTGTATTTTTCCAATTAAATTTTCCCATGATTTGATTAATTAAATTATTTTTCTTAAGAAAATTAAATCCAATTAATCAGATTTAATTTAAACGGGTCGGCCCATTAACCAGACCGCACGGGTCGATCGGGGTCCGATGACCCAGCACTGTCGCACAGCACGGGTCACGGGCTGACCCAACCCGCACAGTGCCATCGTCCCTGCCTCGACCCCTCTCAATAGAGGCCAAATAAGGGAACCATAATAAATGAAATTCTCTTCCAAGAGTGCATGCCATGGACTCGTTTCCCCTATGAGGAGGTATGGTTTGCCCGAACCTTACACACCCGAGAGCTCCCGAGATGGAGCTACTGTGGGGAGATAATTCTCTCCACAGAGGCCGTGATTGACCCTAGGTTCGATCCCTACACCTTCAGGGAGGTGAGATGAATTGAAACCCCTGGCTCGAGGGTCTGCGGTGGGCTGGATCGTTGGGTCCTTATTCGATTGAAATCGATCGATCAGAGCTAGCTTAAGGCACATATACCATCACAATAGGTTCGCTTTGACAATACTCATTCAAGTGAAGCAAAAGGAGACGAGTCTGAGCCTCATTGGCCCAGACCGAACAAATTGGGGTACCTAGATTGACGGGGAAGTTTGTAGACGATGCAGAGGAAGATCGAGGCACTAGCTAGCTTCCTGTAAGCACGAGGGATCCTGAACATCAGGATTACCCACTATTAGCGGTTTGCAAAGCTCTGGGTTTGCTTAAGGGAGCTCAGACAGGCGGTAATGGCGATTAGGGAAGGAGACTAAAATTGATCGGCAAACTTTACCTAAGGCAATGCTTAGGCTATTTATAGCATCAGATGGAAATTGGGAAGGTTCCATAGGCATTGGCTCGGGCTGGGGAGGCCCGAGAAATCGGGCCGTGGTTGAACACTCAGTTTTTTAATTTGAGCCTGGCCAGACCATGAGGCCTGATCGGGACTCCAAGCCATAATGAGGGGAATCCTAATGACCTGCTGAGGTGAATGCGGGAGTGGGAGACAAGGTATGTGGTCGGCAGTACGGGAGGGATTCCCTGTCAGGCACGAGCAAGAGGAAGACGAAGGTCCACAGTAGCGGAACCTTCGGATGCTGTCTGATCTATCGATCAGATGGCGCTACGGCTGGGATCGCTCGGATCCTAACAACCGATCGCGGGAATGATCATGGCCGTAGGATCCATAGGTTCATCCAACGGCGGATCTGCTATCCCGCAGAATTAAATCCAGACCATGGGATCAAACTGCTTGACGATGAGATCAGCGGGACTCCGCTGTCGCATGACCCGGGCTCCACAGCGAATTGCTTATGGTCCGCACAGCGGATCCCTATCATTTAATCGGGTATTTGGGTAATCTGTAAAATTGAATTGTTGGAAGCCCAAAAATATAATTAGACCAATTTAATTTAAATTGAATTATGGTCTAAATGATCTCCAATTATTACGAAACTTTCACTCTTAGCTAATTTTGGGGTGATAAATTCAAAAATACAATCAGATTTTAATTCTAAGATTAAAATATTTTAGGTCTCATTTAGGATATCTAGAGTGATCCAAAATATTTACTTGACTTAGAGAAGTCCAATTGACTTTAAATTTTCAAGATTTCCTTAATCTTGATATTTAAAATGTAATAGAATTGAAACTAATGCCTGATCAAGCTGAGAATTAATAGGGTAACAACCTAAGGCTGTTATAAGAAATCCTTAAGATATAAATATGGATTTTCTTGAAATACCAAATTAATGAGCCTAAAATTCCTAATTTGATTCCAAATCATTCATATTACTAATTTTAGTGATTTACTTAATATTCTAGAGATTAAGAACACTTAGATCTAATATTGGGCAAAATAATAATTTTGCTCCTACTTAAGAGTCTAAAATACTACTTTTTGATTTAAAGTTCTAAATTGAAATTTATTGATGCCAAATTGTTTCCTACTGCCTATTATGAAGATAGATAGTAGGTACATCAAATTTGGATAAGTATTAAGTCCTATGAGTTTAATTTAAAAATTTTAACCTATAAGAGCAATTTGATAATTCCACTTAATGAAGTTTAAAAATTTAGTCAATTTATTATTGTTTACTATCCTAAGATTCCATAGAGTTCAAGAATACTGAATTCTGATGTTAATTAGTTAAGTTATAGTCAAAACAATTCTAGGGTCTAAAAGTGTAATTTTAGGGATCATAAATGGGTCAAAAACTTAACTTTCTCAAATGAAGTCCAATCTCAATAAACACAGTGGCTATAACATTTCTTTAACACACTAAGTACTATGATTGGGAGTAAACCTAGATTGAACTATATTTGGTCAAGTTATGACCTAATTAAGTTATAGGGTGATTAGAGCTAATTAGGGTTTCTATATATCAAAACCTAAATTTTATTTTAGTTTACTATTAATTAAGTGTTTTTGATCTAAATGGTATATTTGATAACCTAATTTGGAGTCAAATTTATTAAGTTATGGTTAATTAAAGTTTTCTACAGTTTAGAGTTAAGTGAGGGGTCCTAAAATATCACTATATTAAATAGGTATCATATAAAAAAATTAACACTATCATATTATTCATCTCATTTTCTTGAGCAAAATGAGATATAATTTTGATATATTTGGATTACTGGATTAATACTTATGAGGGATTAAAGTTTTAGTATTTTAATTAATTCAAACATTCAAATGAAATTCATTCAAACTTTACTGTTTTAATTTAATTAATTACTCAATTAATTTAAACCGACCGCGGGACCCATACCCGACAGCAGGTGACAGGGATGGGCCCGCAGATGCGAAGCATTGGCAGGGACGGGCGCCACTAGACGCTTTCGCGACTTTACGTAAAACGGCCTGCAGAAAGCTTCACGGGTCGGGCTGGCCCGACCTGACCCACCTCGAACCTGAGCGTAGGTCCTTCGACCTCACGCTAGACTTCAATGTGCGATATAGGGAATGATGATCAGGGGCCAAAATGGCGAAGACGAGGGTGGACTCGCAAGGTAATGGACCGGGCATGAGGAGATCTTCACTCTCCTAGGTGGTTCAGTGCTGAAGATGTGGCGGCCCTGCCCCGCCGTGGTCCTGTTAACCCTTAGGTTAACATGATTACGGTGGAGGGGTCACCAAATGACAAGGTCCCCACTTAATATTGGATTAGTCACACATCCTAATCTAATTTAAATAAGGACTTTGCCATTCAATCCAGAAATATTATCACTAAATGATCATACATGAACTCAGAGTGCGGAAGCATATAACATAACATCCATCCAATACAGTATAAATACAACAATACAGAATAAGTAAAGTACTGAAAAAGAAAATAAAATCCTGTATTATTATAACATTTAATGAGCTTAAAAGAACTGAAAGAAAATTCTCATCCTCACTGAAGATAGAAACCTAAGCTACAGATCCTCAGGAACGGGCTCCTCCTCCAATGGCAAACTCTCCACTGGATCTGCTAAACCAACAAACTCAGAACCTACCATTATCAATTTCATAATGGTAGGGCCCCAGCCAACAAAAGAAAAACTAGTTAGACAATAAGTCTAAGTACATTTTAGGGCAGAAGTTTATTTAAGTTAACTGAATATCACCATAAAAACAGAACTGAGCAAAAATAGGTGCAGAAAAGCGTACAAAAGAGCTAAAATAAGTTATAAACCATAGTTTATAACTAAACAAAAAGGAAGTAAAACATACCTCCTCCAAGAAACTGCAACACAAACAGGTAAGTAAAAGAAGTGTAAAACTGTAAGAAAATACAACCTAAATATGCATATGATCAAACTGATTATGCTAAGTGACATAAAATACTGAGTACACTAACATCCTAAACAAGCTTAAGAACACAGTAAGTAAATCTAGCATCCTATATAAAAACACGTGCAGGAAAGCTGTAAGTAAAACAGTGCTGAAATGCAGAATATACTAGTAAAACAGTAACTGTAAACTAAAACTATAGTAACTGTATAAGTCATCTGAACTGAATATGAACTCAGCAATTCTTAGCCTGATGGGCTAAGAAACTCTGAATGGAAAATCACTGAAACTCTTAGCCTGATGAGCTAAGACAGAACTGAATGTAAGTGTACTTGAATTAGTATATCCATATCAGAATCCTGACTCTGTAGTCAGTAGGGCAAGAGTCTATCCATCCTATCACTCGGACTAAGCATGGCCAATAGACTGTCGGACATTAAACCCTCGAAAGGTTGCCGACCCCGAACGGGTTGATCGAAGAGGTATACTAATCAAGCTACACCTTACAAACCACTTGTGAAACGAACACAATGCTTTTTATGAATGTTCAAAATTGATATAAGATATTCATCAAATATCTTAAGTACATAATATATGTTCAAGGTATAAGGCTCAAAATCAAGGAATGCGAAGCATCAAAATCAAAGTGCAAGAAAACTCTATCTAAAACTCAGGTGATATCCTTTGTTGTCTACTTTATTCATTCTATCTACTCTAAGTTACATAAGTTTCAGAATCAACAACTCTTACACATTCTGTAACTTAGAATCACGAATCCTACTTGTTGAAGATAATTAGGACTGGCCAAGTCCTAATTATAACTTAATCAAAAGACGACTATTTGGTTAAAATGAATAAATCATCGACCTAATTTTGTATTTTAATTCATCCCAACCTCATCTTGATTAGCCAAATCAAGATGAAAAGATTAAGAATTAGATTCCAGATGATGGGGTCTAATCACTTAATCTAAAGGTATAATCTAAGGGTCTAAGGTTTAGAACCCAAAACTCACAGATTAGATTAAGGCAAATCCTAATGATAAATCAAATTCATTAGGATAGATCTCTATTCTTAGATCTAAAGTTTAAAGATCAAATAATCATTTAATAAACTAGAAAACTCAAGGTTTCACCTAATTGAGTAACCCAATTTACTCAATAGATGAATACTAACTTAAGATCTATTCCTAATCTTAAGAACTAAGGTTCTTAATTACTAAGAGTATCTCTCAAGACACACATCCTAGCTAATGTTATAAGACCTAAGGATGGATCTAAGAAATAATTAAGGAAAGAGAACTCTTCTTAAGACTTAGGAATTTTCTTAAAGAGCAAATTCTGAGATTTTAATCAAAACCTAATTTAGACTTAAATTTGAATAATTTCAGTTCTAAATCATTTTATTTACTGATTTTAGTGATTAGAAATTGAAATTAGGGTTTCAAAAGGCTAAACCCTATATTTGGGCAAAATGACCATTTTGTCCCTACTTAAGGGTTCAAAAGATCAAATTTTGATCTAGGGCTTAAATTCTGAAATTTTCTTTTGGAAAGTGATTCTTACTGTCTAATATAAGATTAGACAGTAACTAAATTAATTTTGGGTGATTATTAAGCCATATGAGATCAAATTAGTAGATTTGACTCATAAGAGCAATTTAGTAATTTGATTAAGTGAAAGTTAAATTTTCTTTTAGTTTAATGTTCTTTACTATCTAAGCCTTCTATAGAATTTAAATTTGCTAAATTCTGATGAGTATTGACCAAGTTATGGCCAATACAAGATTTAGGGTTTTTAAGGTTTAATTAAGGAATTATTAACTATAGGTCAAAAATTCTAATTTTGCCAATTAATGTCCAAATTAAGCAAAATCAGTGGCTATGGGTTACAAATAGCTCACTGATCATAATGACATGTGGTAGGCTCAATTTGGACTTAATTTGACTAAGTTAAGACCTAATTAGGGTTTAGGGTAATTAGTGAGTGATTAACAAAATTAATCACTCAAAAACTAGTCCAACCTTATGGATTGATTCTAAATGGATCTATGAGTACTCTGAAGTTTAAAACTCTCAAATTGGGTTACTAGATTTGCTATTATTCACTAATCAAGATTTAGAGCAATTAAGGGTGATTAGCAAATCTGACCGTTGGATCTAAAATATTTTTTATAGATTATTGTTAATTAGATTCTTCTGATCTAAATTAATATTTGGATCATCAAATTTGGAGCTCAATTGACCAAGTTATGGTCAATTGAAGTTCTAGGGTTAATTAACCTAATTAGGGTTTAGTCCTAAATATGATTAGGTTCAAACTAATCCAAACAGCAAAGCTAACCCTACTGAAATGATCCTTAGGGTTTTCTGATCACTTTAAGACCCATTTTCAATATGTTTGGATCATTAGGTACAAAGTTATGAGCTAAATAAGGTTTGTGACATTTTAATTTAAATTAAATTAAACCTAAAAAATCACTTTGCAAAATATTGATCCTACAGCAAAAATTTTGGTATCAATAAATTCCTCATATTTTTCTGATTAAATTAATATATTTAATTGTATAATTTGGATAAATATTTTGGGAGTTATTAAGGTTTAAAGATTTAATTTAAATGATTAATTAAATTCTGTTTAATTGAATTAATAATTCTGTTATTATTATTATTAATATATAAATTCGTTTATTTAAATAACGTTTTTAATTATAATGTTATATATTAATATCTGCAGGACACGTGGCGGTCTGGCATTCGCCGGACTGAGAACAGCGGGGCCCACCGCTGATCTCACAACAGAGACGCGTCAGCTTCACGTGGGTCCCTCGCCTTCGCAGTTCGTGCAGCTGTTTGACTGACCCAAAATCCATTCTTCGTGGGTCAGCCTCTACCCGACCCGGCCCATTCGCGATTCATTCCAACGTCGCCTTCTTCCCCGACAAAGGAGCGATTTAGGGCTTCTAATCCCTCACAACACCAGGCTCCGTTTGGTGAGATCAATATGCTATTCGATAGGTCTTAACAAGATCTTTCATTTAACATCGAGATCGACATGCTTGGACTATGCTATCATCGGTAATTATGATGCCCTAGAATCGACCTAAGGTTCAGGGAAAAATTCCCTTTTGTTGAATCGGTGGAAACGTATCGAGCTCCATTGAACTCGATGAGATCACAATTCAACCATACTATCAATAATTGCTTACTTAATTTAAACATTCATTAACTGAACTGAATGGATACAAGTTGAGAAAATAATTGGATACCGCTCAGATTTGATCAAAATCATAGAATTAAATAACTTTATAAATTGATAATTGATAATTAGGATACAGAGATTGAATGAAATTATACATACATAAGCAATTCTTTGAATTACGGGAATGGTGAAGTACCTAAAATTGCAGTCAAGAGAACTAGAGATCGATCGAAGGCTGCCTTTTACTTGTCCGGATCAGGTCACGCAAATGAGATAGCTGAGTCGATTAAGGGTCTTTACCTATCCTTAAACGGCGCTTTTCGTCGGTGGAAGAGGGCACGAGTCGAAGGAGAACGCCGCGTGCATAGAGGAGGCGACGCGTGCGATTCCTTCGTGACACACGGAGGATCGAGCGAGGAAGACGAAGCTTCACCGTTTGATCAAATGATCAAACGGGTTAGATGGACCGTTTAAATTAACAGATGCATCTAAGATAGAAGAGACGGTGTTATTTAAAGGAGACGGAAACTGTTAATGGATTTAAGTAAATAATAATTAATTAATTCACCTTGATTTTCTTAATTAAAATTAATCAATTAAATGTGTTTTAAAAATTTCCAATAAATCACCCTTAGCTAATTGAAGGGTGTGGAACGCAACGGCGCACTCGGATTTTTGTTTCGATGAGTATTTAATTATTTGATTATTCCGGGTATTTAAATAATATTAAAATATTCGACAAAAAATCAACGACTTCCAAATGCCTTCAAAATTTCACCCCTAGCTAATTTGGGTGTTCTGAACGCAATGGTGAAGTCAGATTTTCAATCTGAGGTCTAGATAAAAAGTCAAATTTCCAGGTTTTGGGATTTTCCAGGATTCTTGTTTTGACTTTGTTGACTACTTGGCTTGACCTAGGTTTCAGAGATTTGCTTCAAATCACTTAATTAGTGACTTAGAATCTTAATTAAGACTTAGATTAGTCTTAATTGAGCAAAGTAACAATCTGGGTTGTTACAGAAGATCACCAGGATCACCCGTAGATCTAAACCATAGTGGATGACCTACGGAGCACCCTACGACTGTAGAGGGTTTGTAGGAGTCAAACAATCGGGCCAATAACTAAAAGCGAGGATCGGGAAGTACCTGAATGTGAGGTCAAGGTCGATTCATATGCTTGGGCTTGGGTAGCTGAAGGGAGGAGGCTCAAACTCCAGAGATTTAGGTCAAGACAACAGGCATAAGACATAATACGAGGCTTAAGGGAGGTGGCCGACGAAGCCTATGAGGAGGCCGCAAGCGGGGATTGGTCGTGGCCGTGGCAGTGCGACACTTGGGGAGTTCGCAGCGGGGAAGAAAACAGTGGGCTCATAGCTGTTCGATTGGGCCGATCGAACGACCCCGATCTCCTGTTCAATCGAACGGAGGATTGGACTATGGGCGACGGAAAGGGGACAATGCAAGTAATTAGTAGACGACGTCGTTTGAAGGAAATAAATTAAATAATATTTATTTAGTTATTTTCAAAAATTTTAATTAAATTAAATAATTAAATGACTTCCAAAAAATTCAAAATATTCACCCCTAGCTAATTGAGGGGTGAAGAACACAACGATGAAGTAGGATTTCAATTTTGACGAGCATTTTATTTTCTCTTTTTATGAGATATTTTTAAAATGTATTAAAATATTTGCGAAAATCTAATGACTTCCAATTACTTCCAAAACATCACCCTAATAAATTTGGGGGCAATGAGCATAATGACGAACTCCAAATTTTAATTTGAGGTCAATTTAATTAGGTTAACTTTTAGGATTCCTGAAATTTTTGAAACTAAGGTTTGATCCATTTGACCCCAGATTTGGACCAAAACTTCAGGCTGAAGTCCTAATGACTACTTAAGTGTGTTAGAATCAAAATTAAGACCTAGTTTAGTCATAATTGACTATGGTAACAACTTTGGGTTGTTACAATTAATACTTGACAGAATGACTAATGTTGGGTAATTCTTCCTCATAGAGTCTTCTCTTTCCCATTTGGCTTATTCTTCTGATAAATTTTTCCACTATAATCTTACAATTGGGATGTAACGACTCCGCAATTTCCAATTATCTGAATCTAATATTTTGAGCGATCATTCTTTGTAAGTTAGATTAGCCTGCATATTGATGGAAGGAATAGATACTTGTTGGAACGATTTTTGTAGACATCTTTGTAATGATGCAACATGGAATACATTATGAACGACAAAAAAATTGTCTAGTAGTTTGCGCTTATAAATGACGTCTTCAATTTTGGCAATTATTACAAATGATCTAATATACGTTGGACTTAATGTAGCAACCCATAGTTGTTACTTAGCTTAAATATAAGCTTAATCATGTTCTCATTTTTATTTTGTTATATTTATTAGATCATTATAAGCTAATCTTGAAAATTTGAGGCCAATCGGACCACTCTTGATCAAATGGCTATTTTGGTCCAATTAGGTACCATAAATAATAGCCAAAATATTTGGATCACTGATCCAAAATTTGATTATATTTTTGAATTTCTCACCCCCAAACTAGCAAAGGGTGCAAGTTTGGGAATTTTTAGAGGTCATCTAGACATTAATTGAATTTAGTTTTAAATTGGAAAAATTGCACTTAAGGGTTCCTAATAATTTAAAATTGCAAATCTACCCTTACCAATTTTAAACTCGTGGGCTCTGATGTGTGGACTGCGAGCGATCCGTTGTGGAGCAGTCACGTGACAGCGGAGCCCCGCTCCATTTCATCGTCAAACACGCGGTCTCAACGGCTTAGATTCAGATCCACAGAAATGTGGATCAGCCATCTGATCCACCCCGTGGATCCTACAGTCCAGATCGCTCCTACGATTGGCCATTAGGATCCATGAAATTTGAGTCATCGCATTTATCTGATTGATATATCAAACGACCCATAGTGCACCCGCACCGTGGATCATCATCCCGAGCGCTCCCCACTCTCGACAGGGAGTATCCTTCGTACCCAAGAAATCCACCCTGTTCCCCACTTCTCTGGCTAGCTCAGCCTAGCTGTTAGAGGCTTCCCCATTTTGGTTGGATGCTTAGATTGGGCCACGTAACCTGGCCGAGCTTGAATTGGAATTCATGAGCTCGGCCATGGCCCGGTCTCTCAGCTCTGCCCCAGCCCGCCAGCTTCACCCAAGCTCTTTCTTGAGGTTATATATAGCCTCAGGAATTATCGAGAAGGCTATTTACAATATGTGAACTTGCAATTAGAGCTCCCTCCCTCTCAACTAGCCCTATCCTCTTGAGCTCTCCCAGTGCATCAAGACTTTCCAGTTGTCATATGAGGGTGTGCACTCGACATTCAAGTCCCCTAGCATCTTCTGGAAGCTCAGCAGCCCCTGTATTGCTCTTTGCCAATCGATCCAAGCTTCTTCCTGTCTATCCAAATACCCCATTATTGTGAAGAGCCATTTAGGCTCAACACTTAACTCCTTTTGATTTGTTATTGCATGTTTAGGCTAGATGAGCTCAATTCGCTCGATTCTAAGGTCTGAGCTAGCCTTGATCGATCAGGATAGTTTTTTCTGCCATGTTTGGGTATGAGTAAGGACCCACTGATTGGGCCACTCCTAAACCCAGTGGATGAAGGGCTTCACTTCTCCATCACCTAGGGATGGTGTAGGGATCGAAAGGGACACTAATGATGGTCTGTGAAGGGAGAATTGTCCCTCCATGAGCCAAAGGCCAAAAAATCACAATTAGGGTCTCTAGGTTAGGGCCAACCTTTGAGGGGGATTTTGGGTTCCATAGGTGCGTCTCAGCATAAGGATGGAATCTCGATCAACCAGAGGCCGTGGCATCGTTTGGTGTTTTAGAAATTGGCTAATTAAGGTTACTCTAATCGGCCATGTATCGGACTTAAGCGCTGCGAAGGAGAAGCACAGTGCAGGTCGGGCCAACCCGTGACTCGCGCTGTTCGACAGTGCCGGGTCATCGGGCTGAGCCAACTCACATATTTTGGTTTACGGGCCGAGACCCGTTTAATTAATTATAAATCTATTTAGGAATTATTTTTCTTAAGAAAATTAAATGGAATATTAGAAATTTGATTAGAAAAATGCAAATTAAATTAATGTAAGAACTTTCTATCCACTTATCCAAACCCTATAAATTTATATACCATTTTGTTTAGAAAATTATAAGGAATAATAATATAGAATAATATTGAACTTTCTATGAATAGATTTTCTAATTTAGCCTAATTACTTTAGAACTTAATTAGGAAAGATTTGCACGTATACTTTGCCAAATTGCATGATCTAAGTTTCATTATGCTCCTTATGCCTTGTAGAATGTATGTGCTAAATGAATTGTTTTTTTTATTTATATTCTGTTAATTATGCTCTAATCTTAGAAATGCATAATTAGTGAAAATTAGCATTTATGCTTAACCAAATCTAGTGAACTTAGTATTTGATATTCGTATGGATAAGTAGAACTTAATTATCAAGTTTTATGAATTTGGATGGCTAGATTTATAATTAATTGTTAATCATTTTTGGTTTAATTTAGAATTTGATTAGCCTTATTTATTTTTTATTTTTATCAATGTAATTTTTTTATGCTTCAATAACAGTAGTATGCATGTTAAAGAACTTAAACTCTGATTTGGACACCTAAATTAATTGATTGGACATTAATCACCATTTAACTCTAAAGAATCTTAAGAAAATACTTAATTAAATCAATAATGGAATTAACCTTGAATTGGACATCAATAATGGATAATTACTCACCGATTAAATTATTGATCAATAACTATGTAAGCAACCTAGACTCAGTCAAGTTAGGAGTTAAACCCTAATTTGATTAGATTAAGTTCAAACCTTACTTAAACTAAACAAGAAACTTGATTTAGATACTAAATAATTTGCATGATTTTAATAATACTTATTGATTTAACATTGATCTTAAACTAGTAAATTAGAAGGATTAAGGTTTATAATAAACTCATATGATTGAGCATATGAATCTAATTTAAATCCTTGATTTTTTCATAAGAAATATTATTAGCATGAACTGAACTGTAAAATGATAATGATTTGTAAAATGATAAATTATATAATTATATCCCATAATTATAGTATAGGTTGAGATCAAATGGGTTTACTCATTTGATTTGTATAATTCAACTTAATGTATTAAGGATTGTGGATTTAATATAATTATGTTAGCTTAAATAATTGTATATTTTAGTACTTAGATCCTAAGATTGAGATCTAGTTGTTTCGATTAATATTTGCTAAACCTTATTAATAGATAAGTATTTGAGGTAGAAGATAGCTTTCTAGTCGCATCCTGGGAGTGCTCCCACATGAGCACGCTTAACTTTGGAGTTCTTATCAGAAACTCAACCGTTATCTGAAAATGCATCTCGATGTTTAAGAATTTCACTTATTACTACTTAAGTGGTTCTTCACAATCTCCCCAACTTAAGTAACTGATGTCCTCATCAGTATCCACACATAGATCCAAGAACCATCCATTGGGTAGATAGGACTAGAGGTGACCCCTATAGGCGCAAGAAGTATCCACAACCATGTAGCACCTTAACCATCATGGGTTTAAGAGGCTGCTCACATGAAGACATACTTTGCTCTGTATAACACTTAGCTCCTATCTGACACCCTATGGTTTGCTCTAATACCATTTCTAACAGCCCAAACTCTTAAGTACCAAGGTATTGTCTGCTTTAGCTTGAAAGGCCTCATGGTTATTCCCTCAGAAGATAACCTTCCAATAGGTCACCCATCCTGGGAGTGCTCCCACCTGAGCACGCTTAACTTTGGAGTTCTTATCAGGAACTTCACCATTATCTGAAAAGGTGCCTCGATGTTTAAGAGTTTCACTTATTACTATTTAAGTGAGTCTTCACAATCTCCCCAACTTAAGTAACCGATGTCCTTGTAAATACACCCCAAACTCCACTACAGCCTCCACAGCCAAATCTGAAAATAGTCTGACCTAGTCTTATTTCATACCCCTCAACACCAATCTAAGCACTATTAAACCTAGCCATCTACTCCATAACCAAATTGCACATTTTAGGCTATCTATATTAATTTATTTCTAGCACTTTATGTAATGTCCTGTCCCATCACCATGTGCAGCTGAGGTATTTTAATAATAATTAGCTATATAACAGTATGTTTATGACATCCCAAACTCTTAAGCACTAAGGTATTGTCCGCTTTGGCTTGTTGTTATATTTTAAGTTAAGAACTATGGGGCCTCGTACCCTCCGTGACCATGTTAATACTGATATTAGCAAAGTCACGAGGAGTGCAGTGCTCCAACTATGGCAAATTCCCAACCTAAGTAGGGTCAGGGAGGGTACGGGGCCCCAAAGTTGAAAGTATAGGTTGAAAGAATATTAAAATTTCTAATCACCTCTTAATTACCCTAAGACTTAATTAGTGAATTAAGTCATATTTAACCTTCTAATTTTGGTAAATTAAGTTCCTAATGCTTCCTTAAGTATATTAGATCTCTCATATGTGTTTGGATTACCCTAATGTGCCATAATTCTTTTAATCCTCTTAAGTTGGGGAGATTGTGAAGTATGGTTTAATCTTAGCTAATACCATTCAGTGGACTAGAATCAAAAGTTAGAATTCACTTAAATGAATTTTGCACAATGGAGATAAACAGAATCATTAGTTGTTAATTTTTGGATTTTAATTATTTAAAGCATATTGTCATTAAAGCCTTGGCATATTATAAATACGTAAATCATGTTAATATTGGCGGAGCAATTTGGCTCACCTAAGGACTCTGTTAGTAGAGCGCTTGCTCACCGAAGGACCCATGGGATGTCATGTGATATTGAGTTAGCATATTTGTGGCATACATTTCAATGGAATATTCAGATGCCTTTGTATACATATTCAGTGGCATACACTATAGTATGATTTATCATGTTTTAGTTTTAGTCCATTTATAATTCTCCTTACTTTCAGCATCCAGCTTTCAATATTCAACTTTTAATTTTAGCTTTACTTTACTTTCATCTTTACTCTGTTTGGATTTTAGTTATTTTTAATATTTTATATAGATTTGTTACGTTACTTAAATGTTAAACATTAGATAAATATAACTGCTTAGTATAGCTTTTGTTGTGTTAGACTTATTGTCTAACACGTGGTACTTTTGAGACCCGACAATTTGCTAGATCCAAAGCAGTTTGTGGAGCAAGATCAGAGGGATACATAGGAGATCCAAGAGGAGTTCGTAGAGTACTAGTGGATTCTCCTTCAATATTATTTTTCCTTGCTATAATTTACTTTTAGTTCAGCATTTTGACTATTTTTTGTATTTTCATTAGGTAAACTGTTTGTAATAAGTCTGGATATATTTTCTTTTTTTTGATGAGATGAATGCCTTATTTAGTTTATGTGATGAATGTTCTGGATGTATGCTTTAGCTTCCTCACTATGTGTTTACTATTACTTATACTTAGTATTGTGATGTGATCGGCATTAGAGATATGCTAGTACTTGTGTAACTTGGATCCTTCTCCCTTTCATAATCCAATGTACATAAGTACCTTACATAATACTTAAGATAAGGGATTTGCACTTATCTTAAGGATTGGCACTCAAATCTTTCTTTTGAGGTTGAGTCATAATAGCTTCTTACTCAGCGGATATTTGGGGAGGCATATTATTCTTTCTCGAGTAACGCACCATCCAGTCGCCAATTGTTATTCCTTAAATCAACTTTTTTTGCGCGTGGCGACAGGATGGGTTGTTACACTTAACTTCTATGATATGCCAAATATGTGAACTCCTTTTATCAGGCTTACCTTTAAATAAGCATGATCTTCTACCTGAAGTTCAAGTGTATGATGTTTTGCATCATGATATTTCTTCTGCATGTCTTGTGCGGCCAAAATTTTTTTTTTGATGAGACTAATTTCTCATTTATTTATGCTACTAGCTTAGATTCATAGAGTTGTACGTCTCCTACTTCTGTCCATTCCAGTGGAGTGCTACACTTTCTGCTGTACAATGCCTCGTAAGGTGCCATGCATATACTGGATTGGTGGCTATTATTGCAAGCAAATTCCCCAAGTGGCAATGTTCCTCCCTATTTTCACCAAAGTCTAACAAGCATAAACATAAGAGATCTTCTAGTATTTGATTGACTCCCTCTGTTTATCTGTCAGTTTGAGTATGGAAGGTCGTGCTCATGGCTAAAGTGGTTCCCAGATCTTAGTGTACTACTTGCCAAAATCAAAAAGTAAACTTGCCATCTTGATATAAAATTATACTTTTGGGAATTCCATGTAGTTTGATGATTTCATTGATATATAATCTTGCTAGTTTCTCCGCTGAGTCTATTTGCTTTATTAGGATAAAGTGGACTGACTTTGTTAATCTGCCAACTATGACCCATATAGCATCTGCTTTTGATTTTCCTTTTAATAGTCCCATTATGAAATCCATGGATATATGTGACCATTTCCATTTGAAGATTTCTATTGGGTGCAAAAGTCCACCATGTTATTGGTGCTATGCTTTGAATGGACAATAAACATAGCACTTAGCCATAATTCAACAATATTTCATTTGAGTCCAAACCACCAAAAGGCTAATTTCAGATCTTGATATATTTTATTACTTCGAGGGTGTATTATATATCATGTGTTGTGGGCTTCATTTAATATCTGATTTCGAATGTAAGAATTCTTTGGGACCCAAATTCTATTGCCATTATAGATATAAATTTCTTTTCGTAGTTGTAATTCTGCTCTAAGACCATTTTTTATTTTTTATTTTAGCTTGGGATATTTCTCGTTGACTTCTTAAATGTCCAATATGCTTTGTACTAAGGTAGGTCCTGTAGTATTAACATTAAACAATTTGATTAACTGATCCTTAATGATGGATCTTATATGCTTTCAGAATTTTTCTCCAAACAGTCTTGCTGAGATAAACTTGTGGTGCCCCGCCCCACCGCTCCCTGCAGAGAGAGTGTAATCAAGTGGCGGGACGGGTTATCACTCGGGGATAAACTTGGATTAGCATTAATTAAGCAAGTGTCTACTAAGAGGCCACTTACTTTGCTAATGTTAAGACTCTTAAGGTGTCCAAATACTCAACTACTTAGACACACAATTGTACCCTGAATTTTATACAAGTATAATTATAATTCAAAGTACAATAAGGCAGGTGCAATAATTAAGCAGTGCTGAAGTTGATTGAATTAACTACATCCATTCATCACATTGTATAAATAATAGAAAATATAAAGTAAATATTACATCCCAAATATAGTACTAAAATACAGAAAGCATGTAGTGCAAAAATTAAAATTATTACAAGCAAATAAATAGTTCTAAGGAAAAAAAAAAGAAATTGAAATAAAATACTCTCTCTCCAACAAAAATAAAATCTAAACTACAGCAGAAGGGTTTTCATCATGCTCCTGCTCTTCACCTGAATCTGATTCTTCAAATTGTTCTAAGTTTGATATGTTGATTTTACATGCCAGGGCCCCATCCAAGAAAAGAAAATCCTGGTTAGACAAATTATCTAAGTATATTTTATGCTGATAATTTCTTATATTTTAAGATTTCACAAATTATCCTAAGCAAATAGGAGCTACAAAGTATCAATTGAAAAGGTAAAGCTATAAATAATGCATTTATAAGTAAAATGTGAGGTAAGAAAAGTTACTTCAACCCAAAGTTACTAAAAAGGTTAAGTGAGATATGAATATAGACTACAAAGTGCAAAGAAAGATCATAAGAAAACATGATCAATATACTTATGCTGATTATTTGATAAAAATATAATGTAAATAAAATTGTCCTAAAACTAGCATCTTAACATGCTTGCACTGAAAATAAAACCAAAAAATTACTGAAAATACATAAATACTGAAATGCTAAAAAAGTAGTAAATATTAAAAATGCTGAGCTAAACTGAAAGTAATTGAAAATTAAAAATAACTGAATTGAAAATAACTCATTTTATTTTAATTGGACATATGCCTAGAATAGTCCTGTCATAACAAAAATTAACTAAAACTAGCTATAGAACAGAAGCTAAAGCATCTAGAATACTGATGTTTAGATCAAACATACAATATCCAGAACATTAATATTTGGATCTAAGCTAAAAATTAGAATTATCGAGGCAAACTAACTAAGACATATTTCACTTAATTATTATTCGATTTACTGATTTATACTAATTTATTATTACTCATGATATATGCATCTCAAAAGTAACATAGAATATTTATCAAATACTCTATATTCAGCTAATGTGTCAAAATAATAAAGGCTCAAATCAAGAAAGCAGTGCGTACAAATCAAGGAATAATAAGCAGTACTACAACAAAATCTGTGATATTATTTATTTTCTAATTTAATCGTTCTAACTATTCTAATTTTATACAAACTCAAAATCTCGAATATCATATTATCTAATATAAACTCAGGGTCACATTCTTATAAAGTTAAACGATTGGAACTAATCAAGTTTTAATCTAAATCTATGGTGTTGCCTACATAAGTTATATAATGAATTACTCGTCTTAATTGATGCAATTATTAATCCAAACCAATCTTGATTTAAAGAAAATCACGATTTCACATTCACCGATCTGTGTCTGGGCACGCCCAAGTGCTATGCCTTTACTTTACAGTTTCATGTGATGGCACCTAAGCAAGCACTAACGTCAGGCTCTTGGGTGACTATATCAAGTAATGGTTCCTAAGCGCGCCCTAATGCCTTGCTCTTGGAATCTTCCAGGTGTTTAATAAATACATAGAATGCTTGGGCATGCCCAAGCCTCTGTCTTGACACCACTTGATTTTGGCTACCGACAGTTGAGTTGGCATAGGCGCCTAAGTCTCTGGTGCTTGGGGGCGCCTAAGTGCCCAATTTTCAGCTTAGGTTAATGCCCTAGCCTTGGCTCCCCGAAGTGCCAGGAATTCGGCTCCATGCAAATCAAGAACACTATCCCGACGCCTGAGCGCGCTTGGGCACCGACTCCTCTGTCTAGTTTAGGATCTCCAACATTCCTTAGCCAGTCTTATACTGTTTTGAATCTATGTCACATTCGGTTGGTATGTGGCCAGCCCAAAGCTACTCCAAGCTTTGTTAATATTCCATGGCTTGCTCCAAGGTCATTCCATTGTGCTCTAGGCTCCGTTATGTTCGGTTCCAACTCACTCCGTATTAATTGCAAGTTCTGGTGTACCCACATGGGTTCACTACCTCGTGCTGCCCTTAAAGCTCTACTAAAACACATTGAAAGGGATGTATTTAATCTCATTGATAATGAGAGAATTATACCATCTTTCAAAACTTGAATTCCACCATAGATAAATTATGATTTTTATAACATGTTCTGTATTTTCAATTTCATTGTATTTAAGATTTTTATTTTATCATTATAGTTTTATTTTATCAATTATTTTCCTGGCTCGACTACCCTCCGATGATTAAAGCTGACGATATTATAACTTTTTTGTGATATCTTAATTTTGATTAAAGCTTAAACAATTAAAAATATAATTCATCAAATAATCTCATCATTAAATTATTTAAAGCATGACAATATACAAATTACTGTATTCAAATAAACAAACAAATAATTACAAATTAATTAAATAATATTATAATTAAATTATAATACAAATCTCTTATTTATGACTTATGAAGAACTGATGGACCACCTTCCATTTGATTACTATAATTTTAATAGATTTCTATCAAACAATTTAAGAAGTCTGTTAAGAAGTCGTTCTTTTATAAAGTTTCTGTTAATGGTGATGTCAATTGTCTAATTAACAAACTGTTGATTCAGTACTTGTAGTGAAATAAAATCATTATTATGAATAATTATTGGATCCAGCTCTCAAGCTGTTGAAACGGAATGAAATTAGTATTATGAATAATTGTTTGGTTCAGCTCTACAGCTATTACTGGCGCACTCAGGCTTGGATTGGCTGCAACCAACTTGAGAAGCGGGCACCCGGGAGCACCTAGGCACTTGGCATGCTATTGCTGGTGAGTGTTTTCCCAAGGTTTGGGTATCATGGTGCTACAAATGTTCTTACACAACATCCACATGCTAGTAATGTTATCAGGTATCAGTTAACCCATAGGTTGGGCACTTGGGCGTGCCCAAACACATGTGGCGCTTATAAATTTGTGACTAGTTCTAGGCTAATTTTTTTGGCCATTTGATATTATTAGTGGCTGCAAGGGTGGAGAAGATACCCAAGAGGAAGGAGGAGGAGATAGGTCATTGTTTGGAGATCTTCTTGGCTCCAGCGAAGAGTAAAACAAGACCTAGATCTAAAGCTAGTGAAGAGTGTTCCTCATCATGGTGTTTGGTCTGTTGTTGTGTAAGATCTTGTCTCTTCTTCAAGTTTGGTTTTTTCTTTGGGAGCAAAATGATATGAACTTTGTGTTGTACATCGAGACAGCTACATGAGTATCGCAGTGGAAATGATCTTACGCTCGAGGATTGGGGTTACATTGACGGTTTCCAAGAAAAAAACGAAATCACATGCACATAAAAATATAGATCACAGCACAAGCACATACATCTACACACAAGCATCCAAATAACAAGAATTTTAAGTGAAAAACTAAAAGATGGGAAAAACTACAGAATCACACAACACAGAAATTATACTATGTATGAAGAAGGATTACAAAGTTACAAAGAGTCTTACCTTCACAAGAGAAAAAAAGATCTATCGCTTACAAAGCCTCTCGATCGATTTCTTCGCTAACAGGGAGCACTAGCTCTTACTCTAGGAAAAAGAATGAGAGCAGCAGTCATCTCCCTTAGGGTTCTCTCCAACAGCAGCCAAAGCCCCTAGCTTGACCTTGCCAATATTATAAACCCCTACAATAATGTTCCCTTAAGTACCCAGCTTATATTCAGACTCCAAATAGTTCAAAATACCCCCCAAATTGTTTAGGTTGTAACCTGGACCGAAGCAAATTTCTGTTTGACGCTATGGCATGCCGTAGCACCCAGATTTTGAACAATCAGGCACCAAAGCGAGCTGTAGTGCCCTGATCTCTGGATTGCCTGCAGTTGGGGAGTGCTACTGAGCCCCAAACTCTGTCTGCTTCCCACTGGGGTGCGCTATGGCTCGCTACGGCGCGCTACAAATGTGACGACCCCACCTTAGTTCCTAGGTCCAACCTTGATCCTGGATCCTTGATAAATCTTGGTTAAGTTGTAGGGACCAGGGTGGCGTCATCATTTTATGCCGAGAATTGTAGTCGGGAGTTTAGAATAATAATATAAAGATCACAGACATTTGCTCAAATAATTAGAGAACATAAAAGTAAAAATTTTTATTCTAAAAAGAGTATTATTACAAGAGCAGGTTTCTCTTTTATTTATAAATACAATAAGAGAATAAAAAGTGCAGCGATAGATTGATCATGCTATCTCCAAATCCTCAGCAGTGACCTGACCTGACATTTACAACGAAAATGCCCGAGTAGAACACCTGTTAGAAATAAACTCTAGTACTTTGGATATCATTAATTATATTATATATATATGAGCAAAAGCATAAAATTTAAGTGCAGGAAAAATTGCAAGGAAGCATAATAAGAAAAGTTTGAAAGATAGAATTTCCTCATTTGAAGATTATCACGATTTTTCTTGCAAATTAGAATTTTAACGATAATTTTGAAATAGCAATAAAAGTACATGTCACAAGTAAGTCATACTTATCAAAAATTGATATCTCTATCTCGAAAGTAAATAATATATATATATATATATATATATATATATATATATATATATAACATTTTCATTCGAGTGGGCAATTTCTCGAATCTTGAGGAAATCAAGCACGTCTGCTATGATTATCATAATTTGGGTTCAAATATTGCTATTCAGGCATTATATGCTAGCCCTCCTCATAAGCATAGTCATAATCTTCTTATATCTTCACGAAATAGTATGATAGTGAACCAGCCTCGTTCTTATTACATTCTGTACAAATTGTAAATACTCTTTTTGGAACCCATTTAATTTAATCAATCAAGATCCATTATTTATCTTTGGAAGTATCTCATACAGTGACAATAAACTTTAATTATAGCAGAGTAAGAAACTAATTTGATAAAATTTGCGGAGCAAAAGCGTATAATCAAATCAACATATATAAATGTAGTTCATGATATCTGGGGTACCTATTTTCTTTAGCTATGTTAACTTCTTTTGAATCTATACAAATTTGTTTGTTAGAAAACTTGTCGAAGGAAAAAGAAGATAAAAATATTTGTATTTATCATATTTCTAATTCTCTCTATCTGTGGTTCTTTCTCTTAATATTTCAATATTAATGTAAATAAGATGATAATTATAGTGATGCAAATAGTAATGATGGTAGTGATAATCTTAGTTGTGACGATAGTGATAACGTCAATAATAATAATAGTAATAATAATAATAATAATAATAATAGTGCGATGTTATTATTTTACTATTATTTATATTTATAAGTAAAAGAATGAAAGTTGTTATGAAAAAGCAAAATCACGAATGATAATAATGATGCTAATATACTTTATTATTATTATTATCATCATCATTTATAGAAGAATTTACACGTAAAAATATTATTTTTATTACTTTATGTAAAAAAGTATAATAAATGGAAGAAAATAAAATTATTATTTCGGGTGATAATTTTATGCACATTAGTTTATTTTGAAGAAAGAGAATATTATGATAATATTAATAGGATAATAATAATAATATAATAATAATTATTATTATTATATGAAGAGGATAATAAGTATACACTTATTATTATTTTAAAAAGAGAGATAATATTATAATATTAATATTTTTATATTTATGATTATAGTAATAATATAAGTATTATTGCTATTATTATTTAGAGAATAATAATAGAGAAAAAATATTATAATATTAGTGAGAGATATTTATAATAATATTATTTAAGTAATAAATATTATAATAATAATGATAATAATAACATATTTAGTTATTATTATTATTATGGCATAGTTATAATATGACATATTATCATATTATAACACATATGTATGTATATATATACAAGCAAAAATTAAAATTGCTTAAAGATAAATATAAAAATTATATTGCAAAAAGAAAAGTTAGCTATTAGTTGCATAAAAATATATGTAAGAATTAGTGATTAATTAATTAGCTTAGTTAGTTGTCAAATTAAATTTTTAATTATTTTTAATTGCTCATTAAAAATTTTTATATTTCAAGTGACCCATTTAATTTTTCTGACTCACATTTTTTCTGAATTTTTGTGGGCCTTCTCCCTGTTGAAAGTGGGCTTGCCGAGGGCGGCGGAGACTTGCTAATTAGGTAGTAGACAACTCGTGGGAATTTTGGCAATGTGCCGGCGTGGCGTTGGCACGGCGAGGTGGTGGGGCGAGGGGCGGCCGTTGGCCGAGGAAGAATAAGAAGAGGAAGAGAGGTGGGGGGAAGGCTTTGGGGTTGCCGAGGGGGAGAGAGAGGATGATCGGATGTTGTCGGCAAGGTAAGGAGGTGGATGATTGGGGTCGGCGGCCAGTCCGAGGTGGAGGAGGACGAGTAGCTTGAGGGAAGATGAGAGGAGTGCAGCCCTATTTATAGAGAGGAGAGGCTGCCCCGGCCTCCGGTCAGCCCGGGCAGGGGGCGGCGTGGCTGTCCCCAAGGGGAAGAGGGGTGGGGGCCGGTCCTTCATTGCTGTGTGCAAAGCATGCAACGGCTAGGGTTAGTAGGCTTAGGAAAATGATGGGAGAAGAAGAAATAAGGAGAATAAGGAAAAGGAAATTAGAAAATAAAATAAAAATAAAAATTTGATTTAAATTAATCGAATTTTTTTTGTTGTTTGAATCCCAAATTCGACGAAACTTGACTCGGAGGTTCATCTTAACGAGTCGATTGTCCTCGAACAAAAATTTCTTGATTCAGAGCTATATTTTATTTTTAATTAATTTTTGAAGGTAAGAAGTTCAAAAAATAATTACGGAAAATCCGGGGCTCAAAATTCATCGAAAAATTTTGTGTAGCCTTATTTTATTATTGCAAATCCAACGGCACCAAAATTATTGAATTTAAAATTATAATTAATTTTCATAATTTTTCTTATTTAAAAATTCAATAATTAATATAGGAATATCCGTCCGTCGGATCACCTCCAAACTTAGGCATTATGATCACAAAAATATATACTTTGTTTGGTTTAATTTTGAACTTGCTCGAGAACCTGATTTTATCCTGATTTGGTCGATATTTTGGTTTTCTAAAATTTGGGTTGTTACAACAGCTCCCCAATCTTTGGAATTCCACCCGCCAGGGGGCACCACAGCAATCTGGTGTAACAATCCAATGCTTGTTACTTAAGCTAAACCTAGTCTAATTTACCCCCAACCTCTACAATTAGTCTCTAACTATCATTAGGAGTAAAACCCAAAGCCTTTACTAGAGGTCGATGGAAAAAACTAGTAGTTGATGATGAAGAAGAGGGGGAGATGGGAGGAGAAGAGAGGTGGGGGAAGAGAGGGAGTGGGGGAGGAGAGGAGGAATGGGGGAGGGATGTGAAAATGGAGGGGTTGGGGGTGTATTTATAATTTTTTTAATTAATTAATTAATTATTTTCTCTCTCATCTATTAATTAGATGAGAGAAAAATTGTCATAATTGTTAGAGTATTCAATTTGATATTCACTTCCTCCTTCTTATCCCTTCTTTCTCTCTCATCTTTCTCTCTCTACTTTCTCTCTCTTTCATTTCTTTTTTAGAAAATAATGAAACTTAATATGGAGGTGTGTATCTTGATGAGAAAAACACGCTCATGCAAAACTTTTTTTCTTAATTTGGGGCAATATTTTATTTTTTATTAATTTTTGAAGATAAAAATTTCAAAAATTATTTCTAGTCAATCCGGAGCTCTAAATTCGACGAAAATTATTCTGCAGCATTTTCATAATACTCTTAAATTAACGACACTAGAATCGCTAAATTTGGACTTGTATTTAATTTCCCAATTTTTTGAATTTAATAAATTCAGAAATTAATTCATGAGTATCCGTTATCTAGATTGCTCCCAAACTTGAGCATTACGATCACAAAAATATACTCTATCTAATGATATTTTTAGTTTGCCCTAATTTTGAAGTCACTTGGGATCCTAATTTTTGAGCTAGGTTTAGTCCTAATTATCCTAATAACGACTTGGGTTGTTACATTAGGTTTGATTCTTAATAAATCCGATCAAATATAAGCCTTAAATGTTATACTTATATAGCTGAATGATTGATTTAGTTGAAAAGATGAGATTGATAAGTTAATTCGATTTGGATCTGTAATGTTAAAATAAGTTATTAATTGAGGAAGATCACAATGTTTATTTAAGATGTTAATCATATTTGTAGTCTTGTATTTAGTCTAAAACTTGCTTATGTGTTAGCACCTATGTAGGCTATTAAATTTAGGTTAAATATATAGCAAAAAGGGATATTGATTTGTGCTTTCGATGATTTCCAATTTTACAATACTTTCATATTTCACATGGCATTTCAGCATATTCTGTTTTGATGGATTTCATGATTTATGCATGTTTTGGAATGGCATATTGTAATAACCCTAAGTTATTACTTAAACTAATGTTAGCTTATTTGCATCCTAGATATCATTCCATTGAGTTCATATAGTTATTAGAACCAATCCTCGAAGATTTGGAGCGATTCAGAGCTTAATCGAATATTTGGAATAATTTAATAATATTTAATTAAAAAAATTGAGGGATTTATTTTGACCTAGAAATTGAAATCCAACTTCGTCATGGCGCTCGTCACCCCCAAAATAGCTAGGGGTGATGTTTTGGACGTATTTGGAAGTCGTCGGATTTTTGTGAATATTTTATTTAAATACCCCGAAAAAAATAGAATAATTAAATAATTATCGGAATCAAAATCCGACTTTGCCGTTGGATTCCTCACCCTCAAATTTGCTTGGGGTGAATTTTCGAGATTTTTCGGAGCCCGTTTATTCATCCAAATTTTTATTTAGAAAATAAGATTAATTAAAAATTAGAAATAAATAATTAAATCCATTTTCTTTAATCTCCATTTTCTCTTATCTACACTTGAGACCCACCCGCATTCCTACATTCGGCATCAGTATCCTCCCTTACACATGCAAGGGCTGAAGCCCCCTCTCCATTCTCCATTTTTTTGCTGAAATCCTCCATTCTCCCCTACACTTTGGATGGGATGGCTCCTTCTCATCCCATCCAATGGCTCACTGCTAGATCCATCCTCCCCTCTTCCTATAAGAAGGAACCTTAGCCCTCCTCCATCTCCATTTGCTTAGCTGAAACTTCCTCCTCCCTAGAAACCTCAATCATCTTTCTCCTCTTGCTGGTAGCTGAAGAAGAAGAAGGAGCTCCTTCCTACAAGCTTCTGCAAAAATTTGAGTTATATTCCTCCATTCATCCAAGATTAAGGTACCCATTTACTACACTCTTCCTTGGCTACTGTCTTTATTTGATTTATCAAAGTATTGTGAATGGTATTTTTATTAGCTATTGTATGGAGTCTGTGTGTGATCGTCGAGCCTTAATCGAACTCAAATGAGTCCGATCGACGCTCGTTTCTCCATTAAAATTACTGTCAAAAGCTGTTAGATTTTTGTATACTTGTAGCTAGAGCATCATTTTCTTTTCGTTAGAATGATCCATTCACATTAATTTTAATATCAGTGGAAAGGTCTTGGTAAGACCTTTCCATCAGTATATGACATTGCACGTGAGGTGCTTTAAATTGAGAGTATTTGAGTGTGAAAGAGGACATATTACAGTTTTCTCATAGGCAAAATCATTGTCGAGCGTTACTGCGCGCCGTAGTGCCTGGCTCTCGGACAAAGACCACTACAGTGCATCGCAGCGCCCGCGTCTCGGGTTGGCTACGCCGTAGCGCGTCGTAGCGCCTGGCTCTCGGCCAGGGAGCGCTACAGCGCGTCGTACCACCCAGCTCTCGAGAAATATGGTGCTGTAGCATGTGAAAGAGCTGCAGCACGCCACAGCGTTGAAATCTGCTCCAGCGCGCCGTAGCACCCATATCTCGGGAAGTTATGGCGCCGCAGCGCCTGAAAGTGCTATCTTAGGTTATTAATGCAATAATTGTTAAGCCTTAACAATTGTTATGATATTGAGGTAGGAAGATCTTAATGTTGAAACTTGAGGTAGGAACCTAGATGCTCCTTCTTAGTCTTAGATGTTTGGTCTTGGACCCTTGTGGTAGGATTAACTAAAACATGTAGAATGAGTTTCTCCCATATAGTAGTAACCTATATTGAGTGACCTTTTGGTCACATCCTTAAAACCTTGTGTAGGATTCCCCTCGATGGAGTAAATAGTCATAATTTTGATACTCCTCAGTTATTAAATAGAATTGTTAGAACCCAAATTATTAGTTGGATATGATAGTGTATGTCTATAGTGCTGAGTCACTTCAGCAAAATTTCAAGATTGATTAAATTACTCTAAGTAGGATTGTAGAGTCTCGATCTTATCCTATGTGACTGGATAAGTGTAGTCCAACTTAGATTAAATATTCCAATCTTGAGAGTATTGTGATTAGAGAAATAAAATCCTTAATTTGAGGAAATAAATTGTAATCGGGCTCTGCCTCCTATTATCGTGCACGTCGATAAGCACATTTAAAAGAAACTAAGTATCTCAAGTCACCCTTCTTAGAATACTCAGTATGCTTGTAGCTAGGGTATTTAATAGCTCAATTTGAGAGAATAAACTGTGACCGGGTTCTGCCTCCTATTATCGTGCGCCTCGATAAACGCAGTTTTAAACAAATTGAGCGTTAAATTCACTATTCTTGGAAACATACTAACTATATGTATACAACTTTTCTAGCTGATGATTTTAACTGAAATACTAAGTAAAACCACCTAATAATCTAGAGATAGGAGTCAGAACCCAATTAAATGGATTCTACACAATGGGGACAATGGAATCATTTTAGTAATTCTTAAGATTTTTGGATTTAAAGTACACAGTCTTCTTAGCATAAGCATAAGCATAAGTATCAATAATTATTTATGGATTATGGGATATAGCATACACCAAAGAAGGAATTACATGATGCAATGGGCATCAACATATCATGATTCCTAAGGGGATGCATGTGAACATCAAACTATATATTCATTATAATTCAGTGATATTGCAGATGTATATATAGTGGCATACAGTACAGTGGCATATTCAGATGCATAATTACAGTGGTATACAACATAGTTTTACAGCATTACTTACTCAGATTTAGATTATTTATTATTTTACTTACTTTTAGTATTTAGTTTATAGCTCAGTTTTACTTTACTTCTGCCTTATACTATTTTCAAATTGTTGGCTCTTGTATAATTTTTCTACAGTTTAAACTATTTAAATGTTAAGTTTTAGATAGTTGTAACTGTTTAGAATAGCTTTCGATGTATTAGACTTATTGTCTAACATGCGGTACTTTTGGAATTTGGTAATTTGCTAGATCCCGAGCAGTTAGTAGAGCAAGATCAGGTAGATACTCAGGAGATCCAAGAGGAGTTTGTAGAGCACTAGTGAACTCTTCTCCAACCTTTACTATTTTGCTTAGTTATTTTTCTGTTTAGTATTTAGACTCTATTTCTATATTTCAGTAAACTGTTTATAATAACTCTGGATGTACTTTCCTTTTCTTTTCTAAAATTAATATTTTAATTAGCTTCTGTGATGAATATTTTTAGATGCTTGCTTTTAGCTTCCACACTCTGTCTTTATATTACTTATACTTAGTATTGTGATGTGATCGACATATTAGAAATGCTGATGTTACTATACATAGATTGAATCTCTCTTTCTTATACTCATAATCCAATGTATGTATTAGCTTAATACTTAGGATAAGAATACTACTCTTATCTTAAGTATTAACTCTCAACCCTCATTGAAATTGAGTCAGCAACCTTCAACTATTCGAGGAGATGTGGAAATCCCTCCCAGAGTAGAGCACCGCTCTACCACTGATTGATTATCTCTTTTGCATGCGGTGACTGGGTGGGGTGCTACACATATCATACATAACATGCTGTTGTTGATCAGGTTCCATCGAGGCACAACCCTTTTAATTCAGTGTATTATGAATAATTTCATATACTGTTATCAGTGTGTTGGGCATAATTTTGATATATATATATATATATATATATATATATATATATATAGGTGAATTGGGCACAACTTTGGACTATTTATAGCAAAGCGATGGGCTCACCTAAGGACTATTATAGGTGTGTTGGGATCATACAATGTAGACTTGGGCTCAACTAAGGACTATTATTAGGGCATTGGGCTCATTTATTTTGCTATGTTGGGCAAAATATCTTGACTTGGTGTGTTGGGCACAACTTCTTAGCTTGGTGCATTTGGAACATTTCTTGGTTCTGTGCATTGGACACATTTCTATTGGGTGCTATTAGAGCACATTTTGGTAACATATTGTAACATATGTAAGTTGATTGAGCATATGTATTAGAATTAATATTGCATATTATGAATTTTGGTTTATTGCACATATTTTCAGTACTTTCTGTAGTTCAAATTTTTGTTTTACAACAATTTAATTATTTTTAGTTGTTTTCTTATAATTTCAGTTATCATTCTATTTATTTGTTGCTTTTATGTTAAATATCCATGTAATATAATAAATACATTTTAATGAGTCTAAAATGTACATAGACTCATTGTATGAGTAAGATTTTCTCTTTTTTTGGCTGGGGCATAGCATTTTGAAATCGACAATATCAGATTCAGATTACTTTGAGGAGCCTTTGTTCATGGAGCTGCATGAAACTCAAGAGGAAGTGAAGCATGGTGTTGCTGAGTAACCGTTATGGCCTCCTTTCTCAGTTATTTTCCTATTTTAGTTCATTTATGCTTTTATTTATTAAAGTCTATAATAAGCCAAACTATTGAATGTATCTTCTGCCTTCTTTCTGAGATGAATGTCTTTACTTACTATTATAGATGAATAAATGTATGAATAATGTCTTTAGCTTCCTAACTTTATTCTTTATGTTATATTATACTACATGCATTGTGCTATGATCATTAGTTTAGTAAACTTGCATTGTTAATCAGGTTAATGAAAGATTTAACTTGATTAAAAGTGAAGTTCCCAACTCTTCTCATCCCACCTCTTGTCATGATGTTCTAGGCTAACTATCATTGTTTATCTTAGTGACAGATGAAAATACGTCTGCATTTGCACGCAAGTGTACGCGGTCTGAAGTAATAAGTGGAAGTTTTAATTCTAGGATTTATCATCCTCTGGGAATGGTGGTTTTGATATCAAGTTCTATTTTCTTTTAATAATGTTTAGATGTTGATTTTTGGATTGATTTTTGGTTCCTAAATTAGCAATACAAATTACCTTAAGTTAAGATATGATTTGATTAAAAGGAGAGAGTTGAGTTTTCATTGTAATAGTTGAAAAGGATTGGTGATATAACTTTATTGTTGAATGCATACTTTAAATCTTTATGATTAATTCAATCAAGTGAACACTATTGGAATCGGAGTTACCCTCTAATTACAATAGGTTCAAGTTTAGTGCACAAAGAGAACTCCCATTGGGATTCTTCCTTAGCCCATAAGCTTTCATGAGATCATGATTTATTATTTAGGCTCAATTCCCGACATCTAGGTTACCAAATGATATCTTTTATTCCTATTGATCTCACAAATAAGATTTCCATTAACCATACATCATGCACTTCACACGTGGTTTAGCTAGATGGGAGGATGCGTTGGGTCAATGGACTATGTCACATCATGTAACAACCCTAGTGTCGTTACCCATCAATTAGTGACATAATTGACTATAATCCTTTTCTATTAGTCTTATAATAGTATTAGGAGTTTCCATTTCAATTTTTGTGCGATTTAGAGATCATTTGATAATTTCCAACATTTTCTGATTTTCTGATAATTCTGAGAATGCCTAATTTATTTAAACCTCAGAATAAAAAATGGAGTCCACCATTGGACTCACCATACCCAAATTAGCCAGTGGTGGTATTTTGGAAATGTTTGGAAGTCGTCGAATTTTCCTCGAATATTTTAATAATATTTAAGTACCCAAAAAATTAAGATAATTAAATTGACCTCCGATCAAAAATCTGATTGTATTTTTGTGTTCCCCACACCTCAATTAGGTAAGAGTGAATTTTTGGGATTTTTCGGTGTGCTTTTGTATAATTAAAATTAAGTAAATAAATAAGTATTTATTTAATATAATATAATATTTAATTAAATTAATATATATTATATATTTGAATTATTTAAACGGATAAATAGAAAAGGTGGAGATCCCGTGTGGCAGGCCGTGCACAAATCAGTGATTCGGCAAGATCTGAGCCGTTGCACGTGATTTGGATTCGATCTGACGGCAAGGATTAGATCGAGGAGATCTAGCCATCGGATCATCGTTCTGATCCGACGGCCCTGGTGAGTCCCCCGTACGCCCTCTCCCACGATCATCTATCGCACCTTGGAGATGGCAGAGGCATATGCTGCTCGTGCCAGCTGCCCTCTCGAGAGCCTAAAGGCCTCAAATTTCCCTTCCTTGAGGTTGAATCTTCATTCTCTTATCGCTATCTTGTTGCTGGGGCTCGGTCGGAAGCTGCGAAGAAAGTTTTTGCCTAACACTAAAGCTCGGCGAATCGAAGATTGGCGAACCGACATGTACCAATCTATCCATTCCCATCCTAACTTGCTTTGGCCAAACATTATTCCAAGCTTAGAATTATTGTTTCCAACCTCGATCGACCTCGATCGAGGTCGACTAGGCCCTAAATTCTCGAACCGTTAACAGTGGACTACAGGAAATGCCCTGGTCCAAATCGTGTGACCTAGGGCTTAACCTTGTAGCCTACCTCGCCATCGTCTAAGTCCAATCCGTAGTTCATTGGATCGATCTCGGCGAGGTCCATCCTCCGGTATGCGGGCCGCGCCCTGAGACCCTCAGACTCGACTGAGAGGTCAAACCATAAGTACAACTCTCTCTAGTTTTATTTGGGGATGATGGGGTCTAACATCGCGACCGGTTGGTTCGGGCCTGCTCCTTGAACTAGATTGGTTCATCCTGGATCGTGTCGATCCCACGAGCCGCCGCGTCTGTGAAGCACGGGATTCTGTGCCGCCCATTTTTTGACGCCGCTGACCTGTCCCAAATTTAGCACTGTCTTTTACCGGGTTTCAGCGCCAATTAATTCCATGCTATGCCTTTAATTATGTGCTGTGTTGATTAAATGATTTGCAATTTAATTTCAATGATTAATTATTATAATTTCAATTAATTATAACTTTAAAAATACTACTCCAAATAATACAAAATTATATATTATTTTGTTCACAAAAAAAAGTAGATTAATAATATACAATCTAATTTATGTTTTGATAATTAATTTAATTAGTCAATATTTAATATTAATTAATTAATAACAAATTAATTTCAACATTTCATGTGACCTAATTTGATCATTTAATGTCCAAAAACTAAATGATCAAATAGTCAATTTTACTCACAAAAATGTGAGGAACAATAATATGAAATCAAATTTAACATATGAACCATAATTATTATAATCACTTTTTAGCCCTAATTAGGAGTCATAAAAATCCTAATTTTTCAATATTGACATACTTAGGGTTATTTTTCTCCTTATGATATAAGAATTTTAATAATATATAAATCATTTCCATTGAATAATAATTAGTGATTTTAAGTTATTGACTCTTAATTAGGTATTATTGTGATAATTCTAATTTCTTAGATAGCATGTATTATGTTTTATAAAACCCTAAGATATATAACATGTCATATTTATTGCTCCCCATGTCAAATTAGATTACTTTTATTTGAGCTTAGTTCTTATCTTCTCAACATGTGAATAAATTGCAAATTACTTGATTTACCTTTCAACCCTAAGGTAGAAACCTTAGAATTGATTTAAACTTAAATTGTAGTTGATCTCTAGCATCTATTAATTATACCCATTAAGAGTAATTAACCTTAATGCCTTTGTGATTGTAGATCTTTAAATCAACTAGATCTAGCTTTAGTGATTAGATTAGGACTTAGTTCATTCTTCCTAATCCCTAAAGCCTTCTCTTGAATATTTTAAGATTCTAGTAATAGGAACCCATAACTTATTTAAATTAGTTTAGGAATCCTATTAAATTCCTTAAATATCAACTATTAGAATACTTAAAACTTATAGTTCTTAACTCATATCAATTGCTTTCTTTAAACCTTTCACTTCCTTATAACCAAGCTAGATTAGTACTTGATTGGTTAGATTCTTCAAACTATAACTGTAACAACCCAAGATTGTTACCCAGCTTAATTTTAACATAATCATAGCATAACTATCATTCCATTAAGTTCATCGAGTTGTTAGAACCAAACCCTGGAGGTTTGGAGCGATTTAGAGTTCAATCCAATATTTTGGATTATTTTAATAATTAATTAATTAGAAAATTGAGGTATTTATTTTGACCTCGAAATCAAAAACCAACTTTGCCGTTGCGATCGTTACCCCCAAATTAGCTAGAGGTGATGTTTTGGACGCATTTGGAAGTCGTCGGATTTTCGTAAATATTTTAATATAATTAAATGCGCCGAAAAATAGAATAATTAAATAATCGTCGGAATTGAAATCCGACTTCGCCGTTGAATTCCTCACCCCCAAATTAGCTAGGGGTGAATTTTTGGGATTTATCGGAGTGCGTTTCAAAAATCGAAATATTTAAATAATTATGAAAAATAAATAAGTAATTAGGCAATCCCCAAATTGCAATTTCCCTATTTTATAATTTTTATTTTCAGCTGGCCATCACCTCATCCAGCACCTCCATGCTTCTTAGGCAAGCATGATGTCCTCCCTACTCCTCCACCCTATGCTCATGATGGCCTAGCCCCTACACCATCCTCCCCCCTTCCCCTTTATTAAGGAGGAGCTTAGCTCATTCTCATGCTTGCTAAAACTTTCTCACCTCCATTTTCCCCCATTGATAAGTCCTTGAGCTGAAGAAGAAGACTCCTCCCCTAAGGTCTTGAAGGAATCAAAGGTCCTCCTCTTCCTCTCCTTCCAAGATCATAAAGGTACCCCTTTACTCATCTCCTTATCTTTCTCGTGCTGTTGTAATGTTAGAATGTAACTTTGGAAGCCCATAAGCATGTATGTAAGCCATTATGACTCTTAAAAGCTTCACAAAAATCTGCTCTATTTTTGTCTATTTTGCACACCCTATCATTCATCTACATTTTTAATATAGCTAAGATGCTCTGTTTATGACAATTTTGATGTCGATGGAAAGGTATCAGAAATACCTTTCCATTGATATATAGCACCTTTCATGGAATGCTCTGGATTGTGAGCATTTAAGCGTGAAAAATGGGCCTTAAGTTTTAGTCCAGACAAAAAATGCCGTCTATCGCTGCAGCGCGCTGCAGCGCCCGAAGTTGCAGAGCTAGGCAGCTGCAGCGCGCTCCAGCACGCTGCAGCGGGCTGCAGCGGCTTTTTGGTGGAAACTTATGTATATATATAATAGAGTAATTAAACAGTAAAATTGCAAAACGGACGGCTACACTGCGCGGTAGCGCGCTGCAGCCCGCTGCAGCGCGAGGTAGCGGGCTGCAGTCCGAGGTAGCGGGCTACAGTCCGAGGTAGCGGGCTGCAGTGGAAATAATTAGGAAACTTAGGAAAATGTGAAAATAAATTAATTGAACAGTGATTTTGCAAAGTGAGCCGCTACAGTGCGCCGCAGCGGGTCACCGCGCTGCCGCGAAAGACGCTATCGTGCGCTGCCGCGCGAAAAGTGCTACTGCGCGCTGCCGCGCTAAAAGTGCTACAGCGCGCTCCCGCGTGAAAGGCGCTACCGGGCAGAAAGCGCTACAGCGCGCTCCAGTGCACTGCAGCGCCCAAACTTGCAAAATTCCCAGAATCCTCTAATAAGTGCCCAGTTTTGGCTGAAATGGCCAAAACTTTACTGTTTTGGTATTTTAAGGTCCCTAGGACCCTAGTGGGGTTAAGTTATACTAAATTTGAACATTGCATAAAGTTCTATGTTGAAATTTAATTTGAAACTTTGCCATTCTTCATGTGCTCAACAATCTACTATGTACTTTAAATGTAGGTCATGCCAAATGCTAAGTAATAGAATCCTTAAAAGTATGTATCAAATAGGTAAACTTTAATAACTTAAATGGTATGAAACTTAGATCTTTTAGATTTGTGATTAAGTGCTAATCTCTTTGACTTGATTTAGAATTTGATTAGCATTAATTACCTTTTTATTCAATGTCATTTTTTATGTTCTTATGTTTTTATGATTTTTAAGATGTATGTTAGAGAACTATAAACATTATTTGGACATTTAAGTACACTTAGTGGACATTAAACAAAACTTGAACATAATAATCTTGATAACTTAATTAAGCAGATGATACTTAATCCAAACCTAAGTTTGACATCAATAATACACTAGTAATACTTTGATTTGTCATTGACATTTAAATTAACCTTTGATCTTAATGATTGTAAGATTAGAGGTTAAACCCTAGCTTGTCTTGATTAAGATCTAAACTTAAACACTTAATTAATTAACTTGATTGTAAGATAATTTAATTGGCATTATTCCAATAATATATATGATTTGATATTGATCTTAAATCATCAAATTAGAAGTACTAAGGATAATATTGAATGTGTGTGATTTAATCATCTGAATCTAAACTTTAGATCCTTGATTTTCTCTAAATACAAGTAATTTCATTTTTGTTTCATTCTTGCAAGAGTTATATCAATTAGGAATAATAATGGTAGCTGCGTTCGTCGATCGTTATTATTTTCGAAGCACAAATCTAGGGCTCGTGATTTGTTCTTATTCATTATTTCTTAGATCAAATTTTTATATTCAATCAATAGCTGTCTCTTATCTCTTCATTTTGATATATCGTTTGATGCTTAAGTTAATATATGCTTCGAGTAAACTAAAACCCAAGGAGCTAGAGTTGCGGTCCCCGACGAGGACGATCTACAGTAATCGGACCGGTCCATGCCAGACCGGTCAGGTTTAAGCCATGGCGTAGCGGGCCAGTTTTCTTTTTTTTCTGCAGTGATCCACATGTCGACACCATATAGCGCCACGTGGCCCCAAATGTGGCAACTGCGGTGATGAGATCTGCGGTCTCATCTTTGGCAGGCAGGGCCCACCTGGACAAGTGTCGTGCTGAGGATGTTTTGGACTGATCCATGGGGCCCACTGCTGTCATTGCAATTATTAAAAACATAGAATAATAAATTAAATAATATATATTTATATATTAAATACATAAAGAATACAGAATATAAACTTAAATCAATATTAAATAAAGTTAATAATTTTTATGATATTAAGGCATTTTTAATTCATTAAAATGTCAAACTTTAAACCCTAATAACTTGTAAATTATACATCCAAATTATGCAAATAAATATATCAAATTGATCAGAAAAATATGAAGAATTTATTGATGCCAATAATTTTGCTATAAGATCAGTATTTATCAAAGTGATATTTAGGGTATTATTTATGTTAAAAATAATGTTACATAACTTAATTAACCCATAACTTTGTACCCAATGATCCAAACCTATTGAATATGAGTCTTAAAGTGATCAGAAAATCCTAAGGATCATTTTGGTAGGGTTACCTTTGCTGTTTGGATTAATATATGCCTAATCATTTTTAGGACCTAATCCTAATTACCCTAATTAGACCTAGAACTTCAATTGACCATAATTTGGTCAATTGAGCTCCAAATTGAATGATTCAAATATCAATTTAGATCAGAAGAACATAATTAACAATAATCTGTAAAAATATTTTAGATTCAGCAGTTAGATTTGCTAATCACCTCTAATTACCCTAAATCTTGATTAGCGAATATTAGTAAATCTAATAATCTAAATTAGACATTTTATGTTTCAGATAACTCATAGAGCCATATAGAATCTATCTGTAAGGTTGAATTAGTGTTTGAGTGATTTATTTCACTAATCACTCACTAATTACCATAAACCCTAATTAGGTCATAACTTAGTCAAATTAGCTCCAAATTGAGCCCACCACATGTCATTTTGATCAGTGGACTAGTTGTAAACCATAGCCACTAATTTTACTCAATTTGGACACTAATTGACAAAGTTCAGATTTTGACCTTAATTAAGAATCCTTTAATTACCCTTTTAACCCTAAATTTTGTATTGGCCATAACTTGGCCAATACTTATCAGAATTTAGCAAATTTAGGTTTTATGAAAAGCTTAGACAATAAATAACAGTAATAAGTAAATTACTAAATTTTCCCTATGAGTTAAAATTACTAATTTGACCTCATAAGGCTTAATAATCATCCAAATTTGTGTAGTTGTTGTCTAATCTTACATTAGACAGTAAGAAACTTATTCCAACAGAAAATTTTAGATTTAGAGCCCTAGATCAAAATTTGATCTTTTGAACCCTTAGGTAGGGGCAAAATGGTAATTTTGCCCAAATTTAGGGTTTAGCTTTCTAAATCTCTAAAATCATTTTATAATCATTAGAAATAGTAAATATAATAATTTATAGCTAAAATTAATCAAGTTCAAGCCTAAATTAGATTTAATTAAAATCTCAATCTTAGCTCTCAAAGAAAATTTCTAAGTCTTAAGTGAGTGAATCTTCTTCCTTAATTCATTCTTAGATCTTTCCATAAGTTTTATAACTTTAGCTAGGATGTGTGTCATGAAAGATACTCTTAGTAATTAAGAGCTTAAAATTTCTAAGATTAGGAATAGATCTTAAGTTAGAATTCAGCTGTTGAGTAAATTGGGTTACTCAATAGATGAAACCTTGAGTTTTCTAGTTTATAGATTTTTCTTAGTTTATCAAATGATTATCTGATCTTTGAACTCTAGAATTAAGAATAGAGATCTATCATAATGAATTGATTTATCATTAGGATTTTCCTTAACTTAATCTGTGAGATTTGGGTTCTAAACCTTAGATCTTTAGATGTACCTTTAGATTAAGTGATTAGACCCCATTATCTGGAGTCTAATTCTTAATCCTTTCATGTTATTTTGGCTAATCAAGATGAGGTTGGGGTAATTTAAATTATAAAATTAGGTCGATGATTTATTCAGTTTAACCAAGTAGTCGTCTTTTGATTAAGATATAGTTAGGACTTGGCGAGTCCTAATTATCTTCAACTAGTGGGATTCGTGATTCTAAGTTACAGAATGTGTAAGAATTGATGATTCTAAAACTTATGTAACTTAGAGTAGATAGAACGAATAAGTAGACAACAACAGATATCACATGTGTTTTAGATAGAGTCTCTTGCTCAATTTGTTTTTGATGCTTCGCTTACCTTGATTTTGAGCTTTAAACCATGAGCATATATGAGGTACATAAGATAATTAATAATTATCTTATGTCAACTTTGATCATTCATAAATAGCATTTTGTTTTCTTCTCATATTTTTGTAAGGTGTAGCTTGATTAGTATGCCTCTTAAATCACTTGTTCGGGGTCGGCTTCATTGTTCGGGTCAGTCCGATAGTCTATGCCATGCCTAGTTAGTGGGATAGGATGGATAGACTCTTGCCCGTACTGACTGAATAGTCAGGATCTGATATGGTTATACTAATTCAAGTACACTTACATTTGGTTTCTGTCTTAGCTCATCAGGCTAAGAGGTTTTTCATTGATACTCAGTTCAGAGCTTCTTTCTTGGCCCCTCAGGCTAAGTATTTTACTGAGTATGCCTTCAGTTGAGTGGCTTGAATAGCCATTTCAGTTTTCAATTTTCAGTTACTGTTTTACCTTTCATATTCTGCATTTTAGTACTGTTTTTACTCATAGTTTTCCTGTTCTTTTCTAAGCCTTGTTTACATATAGAATGCTAGATTTACTTGTTGTATTTAGGATGCTAGTCTTGTTCACATGTTTTTCTTACTTTATGTCGATTAACATATAATTGTTTGATCAATAAACATATTTAGGATGTATTTTCTTTACAGTATTTATTTAGTTTTTGCTTACCTAACTTTGTTGCAGTTGCTTGGAGGAGGTATGTGCTTACTTCCTAGTTGTTTTAGTTATAAACTGTTTGTTTATAACTTTATGCCGTTCTTTCCTTACGCTTTCTGCACCTACTTGCTTGTTGTACTAATTTATGGTGATATTCAGTTAACTTAAATAAACTTTTACCCTAAAATGTACTTAGACAATAGTCTAACCAATTTTTCTTTTGTTAGCTGGGGCTCTACCATTATGAAACTGATAATTGTAGGTTCTGAGTTTATTGAAGCAGTTGATCCTATGGAGAGCTTGCCTTTGGAGGAGGAGTCGGTGTTTGAAGAATCTTAGCCTTAGTTTCTCTTGCTTGTGAGATTGAGAGTTTCCTTTTCAGCTCTTTAAATTTATTAAAATATTGTAATAATACAGGTTAATCATTTTCTTTTCAGCACTTTTCTTATTCTGGATTATTGTATTATATGGTTGGATGTTGTATTTTATACTTCCGCACTCTGAGTTCTTGTATGATCATTTAGTGATGGATTCTGTGAGTTATTTACTTTATGAATGGCAAAGTCCTTAGTTAAGTTGGATTAGAATGAATGTCTAATCCAATTCTAAGTGAGGACCTTATCATTTGGTAACCCCTCCACCGTAATCATGTTAATTTAAGAGTTAACAAGACCACGGTGGGGCAGGGTCACCACAGTTGGTATCATAGAATTCTATAAGGTGTCAGATTGGAATTTGTATTCCTCTCTACCTAATGAATTGTTCTTTTGCCACTTGATCACTAAATGAGTACTTGAGATAACATCCATGTCATATTAAATATAATTTAGAATAAATTGAGGAATAATAATAATATTAAAAGTATTAATATATGAATATATATGTAAATACATATGCTAAATATACTAAAGGGATTTAGTCATAATTGTAGGTTTAAAAGATCAATCAAGAAATGACATTCATGACATATCTGAAGGAGTTCGAGACTATTTGGAAATATGAACATAAGTTAGGAATAAAGCAAGGAAGAACTATTGAAGGAGTGTTAGAACGAGGATCACAAGTAATAAATAAATTACTGAAAGAAGGCGTCTATAGAGGCCTTGATTTTCTTGTATTAGCTAAAGAGTGGCTCGCGAGAGTTGACCATATATTCGGTGTAATGGAATGGCCTAATCATATTAAACTAGAAGTGGTGCTATGTCTTCTTCGAGTTTAAGCAAAGGAATGGTGGATTATGTCATATGAAGAATTATTCCACAAGGCTCAGGAGGAGCATCGTGAAGTAACTTATGAAGATTTTCGTAGAGCATTTTTCACTAAGTATATAGGATGTGAGTAGTATATAATCCATGATGTAATAAGTATGACATATTTCACTATTGTAATAAAAGTTTAATGATGAATAAATAAGAATTTAATCTTTGTCGTATGTCTCATTTTAAGTAAGCTAAATATACATATTTTGATTTCAGAAAGATGAATTCGACAACATCTCCGAATAATACTCCAATCAACGCTCAACCCTCTTCTAGCGATGCTCCAATTAACACTGTAGCAGTCACCAACAATAATACTATAGATGAAGTAACCTCTTTGAGAAATATGGTTAGCACAATGCTGGAAAACCAGAACCAGCAAGCTCTAGGCAATCAAAAGTTAGTGGCTGCATTACCATCTACCAACGCCAACACTTCTTTAGCATCTCCTACTCCAAATTTTGCTAGCACATCTCGACAGTCTGGAGATGGAATACTCCATAGTTTCTTGAGGTTAAGACCACCTACTTTTGATGGATCTGAATCACCTATAGAAACTTTAGCATGGTTAAAAGCAGTAGAGAAGAATATTGCCAGTCTGGGGTGTTCAAGTAATCAATCAATAAGATTAGCTACACATTTGCTTCAAGGAGAGGCAGAACATTGGTGGGAGCAAATAAGAGCAACATGTTTTGAGGAATTTGAATTAAATGAGATAGAATGGAGTTGGTTTTCTCAGGCCTTCAGAGAAACATTTGTACCACCATCAGCTAGAAACATTATTGGTGAATCTTTGCTAAAATTAACACAAGAAAGTCAATCAGTAGCTGATTATACTGCAGAGTTCCGGAAACTCATCCGGTTTGCTCCACATTTAGCTCCTACAAAAGAAGATAAATGTTTTAGATTTGAAAATGGATCAAGGTGAAAGGAAGGTCAAATGTTGAGAAGGATGCTATAGGCTGCATTATATGCCACTGAAATAATACTCACAAATATGCCATACCAGGGTATATCACAGAACTATCACTGAAGGTTTATGAGTCGTACGGTCCAATGTAAGAACAACAATTAGGAATTCAGTATGGTGACGCAGATGCACCATGAAATTCCCCAGTCTGTGTATATATAATATTTTCGTATCTCATACTGTATCACTGATAACCATATGTCACAACAGAAGGAATGAGTTCAACTCATATTTATGCTTATGCTTCTGCCATTATATGATATGAATGAAAAATCTCGAAATCCATGAAGAATATAGTAAGAAACATAAATGAATCCTAAGTCTCCACTGTGTAGAATCCTGCTAAAAGGATTTTGACTCCAAATATCTAGATCAATATTTAGTTAAAGTTGCTTATTTACTTAAAGATCACTAGGCGGGGTGATTGTATACACATATTAAATATGCTGCAAAGATAGGACACAACATTTAGTTTGATTATGCCACCCTAATAAAGCGATCTTCATTAGGAGGCACCGTCCGATGATGATTTTGTATCTCAAACTAAGCATTTAGTCACTAAACTCACAATCATACTTAGCATCTTAAGGAAGGTGATTCCCTTTTTCTTAGTTTTATTTAAGCCATACCTATTGAAGCGATCTTCGCTAGGAGGCATTGCCGATGGCAACTGTCCTTCAATAAAACTAAGGAATGGGCACCCGTTTAATACACTCTTAGGATCGATTGATTTACTCTAAGCGAGGTTATATCCGCCTAAGCCCGCAAGATAGCAATAAAGATAAATCTTACTTAGAGTGACTCAACTAATCCAGAATATTACTGGGGACCAGTAATATGGGTATACTATACTACACTACCCAATAATCATGGTTCAATCAAATATATTTAATAGAGCAAGGATTTATCAAGACTACAAATCTTAAACTAATAGGTAAGTCCTATACAAGTTTTCATCAATAAGATGTGATCAAGGATCACTTAATATGGACTCTACCACAAGGAGATGTATCTCTTCTGATGTCTTAAGGGGCTACTACCACAAGGAGAATAGATCAATTTTTAAGGTGATGGGATCTTCTATACTTCTACCACAAGGATTCACACAAGGCCTCCTACCTCATGATATATGAATTTAGGTCTCTTAAATAATTCAAGACGATCTTATGGAGAGAATATCAAGGTCTCTCCTTTAGATGCTGATATTAGACTATTAGGTTCTGGTTCATAATTAGATTTAGAATGATTAGATCAGATGATGGAATCATCTGATCATACTTATACTAAGATTATGGAGTGTAAATCAAATATATTGTTAAGGATTTGATCACTTGTTAAGTCAACATAGTATTAATGATCTTGTTATGCAGGTTTATTACTTAAGAGAAAATCAGGGATCTTAGGTTCGATTTAGATTGTGAAATCACAAAGGGTTATTACTGACCTTACTTTGTCTAATTCAAATGTTTAGAATCAAGAGTAAATCAAATGCATTATTGGAAAATGTTCAATTCAAAGTCTTGTAATCAATATAATTAAGTTAAGGTTTTTATGGTCTTAGATTTTCCTTAAGTAGATTAGGGTTTGACTCCTTCTCAAACCTCAAGTCAAATCAAGTGTGTATTTAGAGATTAATGTCAAATTAGTGGATTAATTATGCATTATTGGTGGCAATCCTAGATCTAGATCAAGTCTTAAAAGCTTGATCCAAATCTTAAGATTTCTTAAGTTAATTAAGATATTTAAGATTCTATAGTTTTAGATTTATTTAAGTATACTTACTAAGTTTATAAAAGGTGATTTCATTTCATTTAGTTTACTGTTATAAGCCAAAATAATGGTTAAAGTTTAATAAACAATGGTTACTTAATGCTAACCAAACCCTAATTCCAAGCAAAAAGGATTAGCACATAAGTAAAAATCCAATCATTCAAATTACATGAAATTTGGCATGCAAGTCCTAATTAATCATACAAGTAATCAGAGACTGAGTTTGCTAAGATCCAATGTGTATAAACCTTAAAATTTACTAATTATGATTTAACAAGATTAGGGCATAACTAAAATTACAGAACTCAAAAAAATGTTATACCTGGCACATGCAAGCTACTTAACATCAGTGATTCAGGTAAATTGGATAAGTAAATTTACTAATCTACCCTAATTAAGATTCACTATAATTAGGCAATAATTAGAGATCTAACCATTAGATGCATGATTTTATTTTATATTTAGGTTCATGAGATTTTTCTGATCATTTTCATATATGATATCATAGGATTTGGATCAGTGGATTAAAAGTTATTTGAATAATACATTCTATATTTTTATTTAATCAAAATCCTATGATTCGATTAATCAAATTATTTTCCTTAAGGAAAATAATTTCATTAATTCGATTTAAATAAAACGGCTCGGCCCAAAATCGAAAACCCGCGGGTCGGCCAGGGCCCGGGAGACCCGGCACTGTCGCACCGCGCGGGTCATGGGTTGACCCGGCCCGCGCAGTGTCATCATCCCCGATCCTTCGTCCTGCGGAAGAGGCCGATTAGGAAAAACCTAATCGCCAAATTCCGGCGCATCCGGTCCACGGATCGGCCAGCATTCGATTGCTACACCATCACCATGTCCAGACGCGTCGATTGGGACCTGAAGTCCCTTGTGAGACGGTTTGGATTAGCTAGACCTTACTCACCCAAGGATTTCACCATTTAAGTTACTGTGGGGAGATAATTCTCCCCACAGAGGCCATGCCAGACCCCGGGCTCGATCCCTACACCATCAGGGAGGTGAGGCGGATCGAAGCCCTCTGGTCTGGGGGTCTGGGGTGGCCTGGATCGCCGGGTCCTTACTCGACCGAGGCAATCCAGAAAGAAACTAGCCCGATCGATCGGGGCTAGCTTAGGCCCTAAATACAATACGGCTGAGTTCGTATTGACAATCAGCACTGAAACGCATCAAATGGAATAGGATTCGAGCCTTATTGACTCAATTCCTGCAACTGGGATACCTGGTTTTTACGGGACAGAGTTGGGACTGGAAGATGGATCATGGTTCGCTGCTGCAGGGACTCTGGAAGCTCTTAGGGGTCCTGAACTCTAGGAGTAACACTCTATCAGCGGTGCGCGGGCTCGGGAGCGCCTGGGTGAAGCTTCGGGAGTTCGGCAATGGTGCAAATTTCATAGGCTACAATTGATCAGCAAGGATCAATTGAAGCAGAGCTGGGGCTATTTATAGCCTTGGCTGAGCTTAGGGAAGCTTCTGGAGCCACTGGCTCGGGCTAGGGAGGCCCGAGAGGGCGGGCCATGGCCGAGCTCTCGAAATTCCATTTCGAGCTCGGTCGGGCCACAAGGCCTAATTGGGGTCTCATGGTGTTTAGGGGAAGACCAGCAACAGTTTGCTGAGCTGGAGGCGCGCGTGGGAGACAGGGGAGGCCACTGGCAATACGGGGAATCTTCCCTGTCGGGCGCGGCTTGGCAGAGACGAAGATCCACAGTGAGGGTGCGCTGTGGACTGTCTGATCCTTTGATTATACTGTTGGTGCCTTAGCCATACTGGTGCTAAGATCCTTCAGCCTTTTCTGGTGAGGTAGATTAGCTCTTTTCTGTATGGCAGATTGTACACGGATGTTTATATGCAGTTTGATGTTTTGGTTACTGTAAAATACTAGAAATTCTTTTCAAAATTATTTATTAATATTTAAATAATTTAGAACTCAGAATCAAAAATGGAGTCTACCATTGGACTCAGTAACTCCAAATTAACTAAGAGTGTTATTCTGGGAATTATAAAAAATTATTGATTTTCCCAGATATTTTCGATCACTCATAAATTTTCATCAAAAATAGGAATCCAATTTAAATTAAATAAAAATATAATAAAAATATCTTCTTATAATACCTATTGAAAGGATCCTACTGCAAAAATTTGAGCGTATATAGGATCCTGGATTATCCTGAATAAATTCATAAAGTATAAACTTCAAAGGTTAATAATATAAAAAATATAAATTGGAATTTGAAAATTTTTGTATATCTAAGTCAAGCATTATATGAGGATGCTATGTTTCAAGTTTCGTTAATTTTCGAGTTTCCGATTTATCTTAATTAATTTTTCAAGCTTTTTATTTAAAAAATCAATATAAAATAAATTACTTGTCCAAATTCAATAATTTTTAAACGCGTGTGTTCGTCTCGTCGAGACGGTCGTTTCGATACCAAGATTGTAATTTTTGAAGCTCAAATGACTCCATACCTTGGCTCAAAAATTCCAGCCGTTCATTTTGATCCAACAGCTTATTTAAGATCCTAAATTTACTTATATAATCTTATCTCTTCAAAACCTAATCTAATTCTCTTTCAACCGAAAATATCTTACGCAAGCCATTCGCTCGACCGACTACCTCCTCCCGTTCGTAAACCCTCAGGCGCGACGCGTGGCTTCCACCTCACGCGAGAGCCAATGGCTCGTCGCCGTGACCCTCCTCATCGCAAGTCGTGAGACGCGATCATTATCTACAACTAGTCCCATACTCCTTTGATTCAGATATCTACTCGAGACTTAGTGAATCCTTCGGGCACTCTCCTCCATCCGGCATAGCCAAAGTCGCCAAGTCTCCTCTGGCCGTGCCTTCTCTCGCCGAGTCTCCTCTCGCCGAGAGCCTTCCAACCCGGGCGAACCCTCCACGCCAACGCCTCCACTCGCCAAACCCTCCCACCCGCCGAGTGCCTCTTCTAGCCAAGTTTCAACGAACAAAGGTACTTCATTCCTTCCATTTCATTCCACTTTTGTTAAGACAAATAAAATTCATCCTACTTCTTGAATCCATGAGAATCGAAAGGATTGTTTAATGCTCTGTCTCGATTAACTTGAAATATCATTGTCATCTTATTTCCCTTGTGCAATTAATCTTTGAATTCGATTATTTTTTTTTGTATTGGTCTTAATAGTAAAACTAGATTTAAAAGTAATTAAGATTTAAACATCTCTGTATAAATTCTTTTAGACTATAATGACTAATATCTTGAATTCGCTTCATATATATATATGGATATTATGTTTTTCTTTTTGAGATCTAACTGACATTTTCATTACTTCAATTGGAGATGTAGTTTCATTTGAAATTGCTGATGGCATATGTTGTTGCATTGCGGTGATTAATATGTATTGCCTTGCATGATTTGGGGAAGTAAATATGATTGATCTTTGAAGCGTCGGGCATTGGAATCACTAATATGTGATGCGATATTTGTATTTTTCTAAAATTATTGTCGTGTCCATGCTTGTTCATTTATATTATTATACACTTGAATTCGCATTTTTATTTATTTATTGTAATTTATTACATAAAAATGATCTATAAAGATTACTGAGTATAAGCCCATTTTACTACAGCTGAATTGGTGTATAAATATATTTTCAGCAAAGCACAATCTCTTTAGACAGAACAGCTTCATACATTAGTTTCATGCATAACAGTTATTGTGACAATTATGATAGAGAGTTTCAATAAACTAAGCCTTAATGGATAGAAACACTCATTTTCTCAGCCCATATTAAGAAAGAATAAATTTGAAGTATGTTTTCAGAAATACTTCTAATTTCGTATTGCATTTGCTATCTCAGGATTTGTGTGGCAACACAAATCAATCACTTAAAATTGTATTTCCACTACTAACCATTTCTTATTTTTCAAGTTCATAAACAAATCCTTGAATTATAAGATTATCATTGGCAAGTTTTAGTTAGTTAAATATTTACAACAAAGCTGTAAACTACTCAAAATAATTCTTACAAGAACTACTTGCCATAGTTATACGTCAGCCAAGTTCACATAAAGAGCTGGCTCATTCAAATAAATGGGGAGACAATTGATTTAATTTCTTTTGAAGATAACATTATGGTAAACAAAACCATTTAATAACCTCACCATAGCCATGCTCAGTTAGAATGCACCTCTTTTAGAATAAAATAAGCAAGACATTCATAAATATCATGCATACAGCTTTACATTTTACATTGATATGCATTGATGATATGAATTTATCAAAGTTATAAAATACATAAATAAGACAAAAGGAAATCAGTATATCTATTTCAAAAGAGGCTTGTCAATTATTTCACACATATAACTTATCTCTACCTTGCGATTTATTATTGTATGTTATTAGTTATATTATGCTAATCACCAATTTAATTCTAATGATTGTTAATAGATTATCTTACTCATGTAACTCAATTGTTAAGAAATTAGTATAATTAAATTTCATAGAATGCTGAGTATTCATATGAACATATGCTGCCATTTTCTAAAAAGAGATCTTATGAGATCAAATGCTTCCATTTAGTTCAAATGTGATTAAATGCTATCTTTTAATTATAAGATCAAATGCCATCACTCATCATGTGTAAGATTATATGCTATCATTTTATATATAGAGTCAAATAATCAAATGCTGCCATTTATACTGAGAGTTAAATACTGTCATTTATTCTTTAAGATTAAATGTTGTTATATCTTGTAAAAGAAATTTTATGTTAGTTGAATTTGGATAATCAATGTTGTTATTTAGCTAAGGTTAAACAAGTGCTGGTATTCAAATAAGATAGATCAAATATTGTCGTGGATACTATCATCTTTCATTAGAATCATATGTCACCATATAATTATAAGATCCAAATGCTGTTATGTGTCCTATAAGATTTAATGATGCCATCTAATTTATGAATAAAATGCTGCCATCTACTTTAAAGAATCAACTGCTACCAATTATATATAAGAATCAGGTGTTGCCTTTTAACTCTAAAGTAAGATCAATAATATCAAATAAAATACAAATGCTGTAATGTATTTCATAGGCTTTAATTGTTGTCATAAAAGAACATGTGCTGCCATTCATTTCAATATAATCAAATGTCGTCACTTCTCTTATTAAAACTATATCTCTTATTAAAACTATATGTGATTAATTATATAAATGAAAGAATCATTAAATCATGTCAAATTTAATATTGCTCTTTATATTAATTGTATTAAATTTTTTATCATTAAATGCATTGAATGAACCAATTGTCATATTAAAATTTAATTTAAATGATTATTGATTCTTTTATATATAAATGCTAACCTCAATATTGTTCCTTGCAAGTTAATTTATAAATGAATATCAAATGAAATGCTGAATTAAATGCTATGTGCAAGTCAAATAAATGCTGCCCTTATAAATTGCTAATTAATTTTACATATCATGATTAATTTCATAACTGTTTGTTATAGGATGTTTGAAATAGAGATTAATAAGCTGCTCTGTTTAATTTTATAACTTTATTTATTAGAATTGGAAATGAGCAATCCTGTAAAAAGGATTGAACTCTATTTTAGAATTGGAATTAAATTTTATAGTAGAACTGGAAATGAGCAGTCCTGTAAAAAGGACTGAACTCTATATTTAGAATTGGAGATTGTTTGTGTAAATTGGAAAATTTGAACAAAAATAAAGGAGATTCTGCCGAAATTTTTAAGAATTTTAGGACTTAGAAAATTTATAAGAAATATAAATGTTTTCGCATGTTTCTAAAAGTTTTATATAGAGAATTTTAGATATTCACTTCATTTGAAAGTATTAGTCATAAAATGATCAATTAGAAAAATCCAAATATTAATATCATAAAAACATATAATTACAAATCATGAAGCATTAAATTAATAACTCAAACTACTTTTGGCAGATCAAACAAGTTAAGAAATTGGTTGATTTTGAATCAAAATAAGTCAGGTACACAAATTTACTTATAAGCTTTATTTTAGTATTCTTATTTGAGCCATTTTCCATTTGAATATTATTTGCACTGCTTACCGCATTTTAAATCTGCAAAAGATTTATATCAAATAGCATGTAACAAAAAGAATGAAACACAGTATATATATTTGTGATGTTTGTCTTTGGAGGGTGGAACGCAACACTGAGAATCTGTACAGATTGGGCCTGCTGGCAGCCCCTAGGAGTTATATGGAGGGATTTAGCCTCTTGTAGGAAGTAGGCAAATCCAGAGGAAAGACACACCAATAATTATTATTTGAGTAAGCTACCGACGGGTGGCGAGATAATCTTCCTACAGGTTATGCCTATGGGTTTACCCATTTGGGCTCAGGAGTTTCCGGACTCGCCTTATTGTTACAAATGCTTTTGATAAAATTTATTTCATATATGTTGATTTTCACAGCTATGTTGCAGGGCAGAAAATGAATTTAGAAATTGCTTTATTTACATGCAAATTTTAAGTCATTTTTTATATGTAATTCGTACCTATTATAGGATGCTAGATTTATTCTTATAAGAATAATTTATGTACTCCTACTTGACTGGTAAACTGAATTTTTCAGATTTTGATAATTAAAAGAATTTAGAAGACCTGCCAAATTTAAAAGAAGAAGAAGCAGAAGAATGTAGAAATTTATATTTCATATTTTGTAAAAATTCAAACTGTTATAACTTTTCATATATGTTTTGGCTCTTTGTATAAAAGGACTGTGGATCTCTATTATTATTTTATTATGTCCCTTTTGTATTATAAAAATGTATAAATTTTCAATTGAGATGAATTGTTCTTTAAAGACTCTCGAACTTCGATCCCCGGTCGTCACAGTTACTTTTCAGTATTTTTATTCAGTCAACTATTTCTTTGTACTGCTTTTATATAAATATGGATGTTAGAATCATGTTGCTATTTATATGTACCACTGTCGAGTTATTTTATCTTAATTGGCATGTTTCTTTTGATCACCAGCATATTTAGGATGTAGTATCCTTCTTACAGTACTTAGTTAATTATCTATATTTATGCCCTACCTTGTTTAGCTTGTATTTGAGGCATGCCTTAGCCTCTCTTTTTGTTTGAGTTATAAATGATGGTTTATAGCTTTTCCTTTCCTTTTGTATTGCTTGCTGCACCCTTATACATTTGTTGCTTAGAAGTTATAGAATGATGATATTACATAATACATATAAAATTAACAGCTTAAAATGTACTTAGGCAATTATCTAACCAAATTTTTTTTTTTTTGGCTGGGGCCCTACATTGTGAAACCGACAATGGCAGATCCTCTTCAGTTGGACGATCAGGATCTTGGTGTGGAGCCATATCCGGAGGAGGAGCCTGTGGAAGAAGCAGCTATTTAGCCCTTTTATTCTTTAAGTGAGGATGAGCGCACTTTTATCTTTATTATTTGAACTTAAATTGATGTAACAATACAGGTACTGATGATTGCGTATTTAGATGCTATATTTATGTTCTGAGATGCATTTCTTTATACTCATATTGTGATGCTTGGATGTTATATATTAAAAATCGCTTTCGCACTCTGTATGTTTACTTAGATAGTGACTAAATATTTAATTCTATGCTTACTCCTTCCCTTATTAGGTGGATTTGTGGATTTCATCCTAATCCAATTATAAGTGAAGTGTTAGCTAGAGTGACACACCACCCCTTAACTTAATTCTTGTGGATTAAGGGGTGGGGTGCTACATGATTCCCTAAGATCTAAGATTGTAGAAGCTCAGAAGGAAGATTCGAGTTATTTTGCATTAGTTTCTGAAATTACTAAAGGCAAGAGATCTGAATTACGTCTTGATGATGAAGGTGTAGTATCTCAAAAGTTCAGGTTATGGATTCCTAGAAGCTTGCAGTTATAAATATTATCTGATGCTTATAACTCTAGCTATGCCGTGCACCCTGGTAGTTGTAAGATGTATCAAGAGCTCAAGCAATCATTTTGTTGGTCTGACATGAAACGGGATATAGCCATTTTCATTTTCAAGTGCCATCTATGTTCCTTGGTCAAGGTCGAACACCAGAAACCTGGTGGATTTCTTAAACCCTTAGACATTCCTGAATGGAAGTGGTTCGATATTTCCATGGACTTCATTGTAGGTTTGCCTAAGAGAATATCTGGTTCTGACTCTATTTGGGTGATAATGGATAAACTCACTAAGTCAGCCCATTTTTTAGCTATTCATCAAACAAATCCAATAGAGAAGTTAGCCAAGCTTTATCTCAAGGAGATCGTTCGTTTGCATGGTACACCGAACTGTATAGTTTCTGACAGAGATAGTAGTTTCACTTCTAAATTTTGGTTAGCTATTCAGTAAGAATTGGGGATGAGTTTAGCATTGAGTACTGCTTTTCCCCCCAGACAGATGATCAGACTGAGCATGTTAATTAGATCTTGGAAGAACTCTTGTGTCTCTATGTTCTAGACTTTGGTGGATCATGGGAAGATCATTTAGCATTAGTTGAGTTCGCCTACAATAACAGTTATCAGTCAAGTATTAGTATGGCTCCTTATGAAGCTCTTTATGGAAGGAGGTGTACAACTACAGTTGCTTGGATTAAAGTAGGAGACTCTCAACCTTATGGTTCCAAGTTAGTAGAAGAGACTACTAAGAAGGTTCAACTGATCAACATTAATATGACTGTAACTCAGGATAGACAAAAAAATTATCATGATGCTCATCATTGTCAGTTAGAGTTCCAAGTAGGTGACTGAGCTTATCTTAAAGTTAGTCCAATGCGTGGTGTGCAGAGATTCAGTGTTTCTGGAAAGCTGACTCCAAGGTATTTAGGACACTTTGAAGTGATTGAGAGGATTGGAACATCTGCTTACAAATTAGAGTTGCCAGAAGACTTCTCGGCTATACATAATGTGTTTCACATTTCATCACTAAGAAGGTGTTTGCTAGATCTAAGTCAGCAAGTTCAGATACCTGTAATGGAACTACAACCCAATCTGACTTTTGTCGTTAAACTTGTTATGATTTTGGGGCGGGATCTTAAGCAGTTAAGAAACCGTAGCATTCCTATAATCAAAGTGCACTGGCAGAATCATCCAGCTAGTGAAGCCACGTGAGAGAAAGAAGAGGATATGCTAAATAAGTTCCCATAATTCTTTTCTTAATCAGGTAGATTTAATTCTTTCATTTTCGTTAACATTTCTTTAAAATTCCTTTGTATTGTTCAAATTCAGTATTTTATTTGTTGTGTATCGTGGGCAACACTCTTTTTAAACAGGAGAGTCTGTAACAACCCTAGTGTTGTTACTAGTCAATTAGTGACCTAATTGATTATAATCCTTTTCTATTAGTCTTATAATAGTATTAGGAGTCTCCATTTCAATTTTCGTGCAATTTGGAGATTGTTTCACAATTTCCAATATTTCTTAGTTTTCTGATAATTCTGAGAATGCCGAATTTATTTAGACCTTAGAATTGAAAATAGATTTCACCATTGGACTCACCACACCCAAATTAGCTATGGGCGGTATTTTAGAAGTGTTTAGAAGTCATCGAATTTTTTCCAAATATTATAATAATATTTAAATACCTAGAAAATTAACATAATTAATTTGATTTCCAATCAAAAATCAAATTGCATTTTGAGTTCCCCACACCTCAATTAGGTAAGGGTGAATTTTTGGAATTTTTTGGAGTGCATTTGTATAATTAAAACTAAGTAAATAAATAAGTATAATTTAATTAATTTAATATAATATTTAATTAAATTAATATGTATTATATATTTGAATTATTTAAACAGCTAAATAGAAAAGGCGGAGATCCCGTGTGGCGGGCCGTGCACGAATCGGCAATCTAGCAAGATCTGAGCGGTTGTGTGATTTGGATCCATTTAACGGCACAGATTAGATCAAGGAGATCTAGCCGTCAGATCATCACTCCAATCTGATGGCCCTTGTGAGTCCCCTGTACACCCTCTTCCATGATCGTCTGTTGCGTCCTGGATCTGGTAGAGGCGTACGCTTCTCGTGCCAGCTGCCCTCTCGAGAGCTTAAAGGCCTTGAATTTCCCTTCCTCGAGGTTGAATCTTCATTCTCTTATGGCTATCTTGCTGCTGGGGCTCGGTCGGAAGCTGCGAAGAGAGTTTTTGCCTAACCCTAAAGCTCGGTGAATTGAAATCGGTGAACTGACGGGTACTAATCTACCCATTCTCGTTCTAAATTACTTTGGCCAAACATTAGTCCGAGCTTAGAATTATTGCTTCCCACCTCGATTGAGGTCGACTAAGCCTTAAATTCTCGGACCGTCCACAATGGACTACAGAAAATGCCCCAAGTTTGACCCGTGTGACCTAGGGCTTAACCTTGTAGTCTACATCGTCATCATCTGAGTCAGATCCGTAGTTCATTGGGTCGGTCCCGGCGAGGGTTGTCCACCGGTATGCGGGCAGCACCGTAAGACCCTCGGACTTGATCGAGAGGTTAAACCCTAAGTACACCTCTCTCGGGTTCTATTTGGCGATGACAGGGTCTAACATCGTGATCGATTGGTTCATGCGTGCTCCTTGAACCGGACCAGTTCATCCTGGATCGACGGCATCGTCCCTCGATTTAAGAGGAGGACGTGTGTCGATCCCACGAGTCACCGCGTCTATGAAGCACATGATTCTGTACCGCCCATTCTTCGATGCCGCTGTGTGGCGACCCTGCCCCGCCGTGGTCCTGTTAACCCTTAAGTTAACATGATTACGGAGGAGGGGTCACCAAATGACAAGGTCCCCACTTAAGATTGGATTAGACACACATTCTAATCCAGTTTAACTAAGGACTTTGTCATTCATTCCAGAATTTATCACTAAATGATCATACGTGAACTCAGAGTGCGGAAGCATAAAACATAACATCCATCCAATACAGTATAAATACAACAATACAGAATGAGTAAAATACTGAAAAAGAAATATAATCCTGTATTATTATTACAACATTTAATGAGATTAAAAGAACTGAAAGAAAACTCTCAACCTCTCTGAAAATAGAAAACTAAGCTACAGATCTTCAGGAACGGACTCCTCCTCCAATGGCAAACTCTTCACTGGATCTGCTAAACCAACAAACTCAGAACCTACCATTATCAGTTTCATAATGGTAGGGCCCCAGCCAACAAAAGAAAATTGGTTAGACAATAAGTCTAAGTACATTTTAGAGTAAGAGTTTATTTAAGTTAACTGAATATCACCATAAAAACAGAACTGAGCAAAAATAGGTGCAGAAAAGCGTACAAAAGAGCTGTAATAAGTTATAAACCATAGTTTATAACTAA